>OU343216.1:141986359-142026808 GCA_910596185.1 Chrysanthemum makinoi | reverse complement strand
GAGGTTCAGCAGTTACATCCTTAGAACGAATTGGACTGTTGAGAAGGAAGTTATCATAATTCACTTCGTCATCTTGTCCAGATTTCTCTTTTTCTTCCGCCTGAATTCGGGCCTCTTCCTCTGCTTTGGCTTGAGCTGCAGCTTCTTCATCAGCATTTTCTTTCTCAGTCTTATCCTTTTCAGGTTCCTCAAAGTTGTAATCAATAGAATCTTCCACGCGCTTCTGTTGTTGCTCAAGAGTGGTGGCACCAATTCCCATATCGGGTTGATTAACCGCATCAGGAATTGGTGTAGATTGGACACCACCACTTGACCCTCCGGGGCCACGCATTTGTTCCTTTTCAAATTCTTTAGCAACGTGTTGGAGTCTAATGAATTTGAACTTCTTCCTGTAATCAGTATCCAGTGGCTCTTCATCTGAGCTTTCTTCTTCATGCTCAATCACTGGAGTTTTCCCTTTGCCTTGTTCAGCTTTTGGACTGGGAGGCTTAGCTACTTTTGGAGTGTCATCGAATGCAGTTTCAGAGTAGATAATCTCTTCGTCCGATTCGGTATCCTCAGAGCTTTCATCCACTAGCTCTCTTTGTGGTTCAGACTTGGGAATGGAAATAGGAACAGCTTCCTTAGAGGGAACTTTTCTTTTCAGTGGGGGTTTCCTCTTAGGGAACTTTCTTTGACTCTCAGTGGTTGTGGCACTCCCTGCACTGCCTCGTCTGGTTTTCCTTGTAGGTGTACCAGCGGACTTTTCATCAAGAAACCCGACTTTGACTTCTTTAACTGAAGTCAGATATCGTTTGTACGAATATAATTGTTTGATCTCTTCAGTTAAGAGGTGATCTGGCAGCACGACACCTTGTTTCTTTGTTGTAGATTCCTTGAGTCTGACTCTGAGTGTAGGCTCATACAACATGGAGTGATTGTTTGGGTCATCGAGTCTCTTGGGGATATTAGGATTATACCCTAGAGCTCTTTGGATCAACAATTTGGTATATCTGATATATGGGATCTTGGAGCCAAGTTTTTTGAGAAACGTCATCATGTCGTCCCATATCAGAGCTTCAATTTCAATATGTTTCATGTTGATCAAACCCAAAAGATTTGCAGTTCCATGACCTTGGGATGCTCATAGCCACTGTCACGTCCAGAAACAGATTTGGTGATTATGATGTAGAGAGTTCTCCATGGTTGAGGAATGTTCTTAAGATCCACGTATGAATGCTTTGTGATCACTCTTGAAGCTTCGTCATAACCGATGTCGATCATGAATTGGAGAACAGTCTCTTCAGTTGGTGCGGCATTGTATTCAGTTGGGTTGATGACAGGGATGAGAAGAATAGCCCTTAAGTCTGCAGGTGTGATGGTGACTTGTTTGTCATTGAGCGTCACTGTCACATCATTCTATCCTTTGATCTTTCGCATTGTATTCTGTAATCGATGAATATATATCTCAGGCATGCAGCAGATTAGTGAGCATGTTCCGATAGGGATGATTCTTCGAGAATGTCTACAGAATCGACAAGAAGATTCGGCGAAAGTGTGAGAGTATCAAAGTCAACTCTGAGGTTGTTCTTTCCTATCTTCATCGGATAGCCATTAGGGAAGATATCAGCAATGGTGAGAACATTTGGTGCATCCACATTCGCATTTGGCGTCCCATGTCGTGATCTGAAACACATTTAGCCAAAAGAACCAACATATCAAAAGACATTATGTTAGTCAACAGATGGTTTTGTTGTCTAATTATTGAATGTAATATGTCGATGATTGTTACGAGTCCAATGTCACTTGTTTGTCCAATAGTCTAATGACGTCGTGATAAGTTTCGTGAGTTGATTAACTTTAAGTTTTAAAGTCCATATTTTCACTTATTATTCATAACTTGTTAAACATTTAAGCTTATAGTGACATTATTGGTTTCATGGCGTTATGATTTATTTATTTACAAGTTTGCACGCGTAACAATTCATAATTAAGGTTAAACAAGGCTTAGGCGTAGAAATGGCAAGCTTATGCGTAAACAGGAGTGGTATACGCGTAAACGTAAGCTTATGCGTAGGTTCTTGTCTTATGCGTAATAAATATTACGCATAAGAAAAGGGGACCTTATGCGTAAAGCTTACGCGTAAGCGTATATGGAACCTTACGCGTAAGGCTTACTCGTAGAGTCAACCTTGCGCGAGAGGTCACTGTTTATGCATATCCTTCACAGATACCCGTAGTCCCTTATGTAGAACCTACGGTAATCGTTACGCGTAAGATTTCTCTTCCGCGATAACATTCTACGTAAGGTGATCCTTATGCATAGATGTTCAAGTTAACCTTGATTCTAAAATTTTAAGCGTAGAAACCTGAAACAAAATCATCATGTCACCAATCTTAACACATACATTCAATTATTTTTCAGTTCAAATCATAAACACTCATTAAACATTTACGCGTAAAACACTTATGCGTAAAAGTCAAAACCCTAATGTTCAAGAATTACACCTAAGATAATTAGCCATAGGAAACGCACCAAAATGATTCTGGTAAGTCTAAGATGCATAGTGAGTTGTTCTAACCAAGTTTTAACATCAAATTCTAAACGAATCGAAAAACACCCAACTATCAAGAACATAAACCCTAATTTCTAATTAAGTAGAAATTAGTGTTTCTGGGTTGATTCTAAACATGGATATAGTCAATTCATCATGTAAACAACATCACACAACAATCTTTTTAACCAAAAACACTCACATATGAAAACCCCTAAATTGGCTCATAAACCCTAATTTTGAATAACGGACAATTCGTGTTTCTGGGTGGATTAGATTGATAAAAATGGTTTTGGTATATAGTTTTGAACATTTTAACACCATTATATCATGAAAAAACACACACCTGATGATCTTGTGTTCATATGCTTACGCGTAGAACACGAAGATCATCCAAACACAAGATTTAGCCGTTGGATTTGCATATAATTCAAAACCATTGTTTGTAAACATGTTTAGATTACTTAAATCACTTACAAAATGATGATCAAGAAAAGCGGATTTGGAGATTGATTTTACGTAGGATCTTGTTAGGTTGGATATTAAATGTGAAGAGTTAATGAATTAGGTGGGTTGTTTTATGAAAATAACTTTAAGCTTTTGACAGTTTTAGCCCCTCCACCTTTTCCATTTTCATCCAATGTCCATAACTTCCATTTTGGTTACCAAACGAAGGATATTTGGAAAGAAATTTTGACAACATTCCCCCTCGACTTAAGAAATAATGAAGTTTTATAAATTTTAGTCCGAGGAGTGTCGAAGAAATGACCACCATTTCAAAGAAACAACCGATAAAGTAACATGCAAGTACAAGGTTTTATGAACCTGGAAAAATATGTTCTTTCTCCCCTCAACACTTTGATCGAAAAATACTTGAATTTTAAAAGAATAGAGTGTTGATGGAAGAGTTGTACTTGCCATGTTAAAAGAAAAATAGATAGAAGAATATTTTTGTTGTTTTATCAGATTTTATAATTTTGTATTTTGTTTTTGGAAAATATTTACAAAAGAGATTTTGGTGTTTGGCTGGTTTTTAAGAATGTTTTAAGAGTTCATCCAGTTCCTCTTGAGTCAAACACCGCATACCAATCCGTGTACCAACTTATTAAACCTAGCAGAGCTAAGGCTTTGGTGAGAAGATTCGCCAATTGGTATTCAAGTACCTACAAAGTATAATTCAACAGACCGTTCTCACGTGGTCCTTGATGAAATGATATCGAAGATCGATGTGCTTTGACTTCGAATGTTGATTTGAGTTGCACGAGATCGCAATAGCACTGATTGTCGCAAAGACATCGGGATTCTATAAAAATACGTAACCATAGTCTTTGAGTTGTGTTCTCATCCAAATGACTTGAGCACAACACGCATACGGCTACATATTCTCGCTCGTTGAGGACGATGTACAATCTCGCTTCTTCGATTGCCATGACACCAGTTTATCACCAAGAAATTTTAAAGCTCCTGAAGTACTTTTACATGAATCTAAGCATCCTGCGTGATCAGGTCCGAAAAGCTATTAGTTCAAAACCAGAATCCTTCGGATACCAGTTCCCCAAATTAATGGTTCCCTTGATGTATCGGAGGATTCTTTTAGCCTCGAGAGAGTGGGTTTCAGCTTGGTCTCGACCGATAACGGGAGCAAAGATATACGGCAAAAACAATATCAGTCCGCTAGCCGTTAGATACATGAGAGACCCAATGATACTACGGTATTTTGTAGGGTCCACCAATTTCCTATGTAAATCAGCGTCTAGCTTCTTGGTATGAGCCATTGGTGTGGCATAGGTGTCACAGCTTTGCATTCCAAATTTGTTTAACAATTCAAGGGCATATTTGACTCAAGAAAATACCACGGGGTGATTGATGAACTTGCATTCCAAGGAAGAATGTGAGTTCACCCATCATTGACATTTCAAAATGTTTTGTCATAAGTTTTGCAAAAGCATTTGAGTATTTTAAATGTGTTGACCCAAAAATGATGTCATCCACATAGATTTGAACAATTAAGATGTGAGCCCCGTGATATTGTATAAAGAGTGTAGGGTCGACCGAAACTTTGGTAAAATTATTGGCAAGAAGGAAGGATGATAAATTATCGTACCACGCCCGAGGGGCTTGTTTGAGACCGTAGAGAGCTTTCTTCAGTTTGTAGACATGATTAGGGAACTTTGGATCAACGAATCCTTCTGGCCGCTAACATAGACCGCTTTTCAGTTGTCCATTGAGAAAAGCAGTTTTGACATCCATCTCAAAGACCGTGATGTTCATGTGAGCCGCAAATGCCAGAAAAATCCGTACAACCTCAAGACGAGCAACCGGAGCAAATGATTCTTCAAAGTCAATACCCTCTTCCTGTCTATAACCCTTAGCCACCAGACGTGACTTGTTTCTAATTACGTTCCTTTAGCATCCAATTTGTTTTTCCAAATCCATTTTAGACCAATGACGAAGACCCCGGTTGGTCTTTCAACCAATTCCCATACTTCAAGACGTTTAAATTGATTGAGTTCTTCTTGCATGGATTCAATCCAGTTGTCTTTTGTCATTGCATATTTAATGTTTTAGGTTCGATTGGCGCATGAGAGTATAAATGCAATGTTCACCATCGTGTGAAGACGCTTGTCTAGTTAGGACCGGTTGATTGGGGTTACCAATAATGTTCTCTAGAGGATGGTCTTTCATCCAATGATGTGGAAGGTTGATGTTGATATACATTATGCAGATTTTGAGGATTCAAATGGCTTGTAGATGATTCCGCAACATCGTGCAGCTTTCATTAGCAAATGGGTTAAAGAACGCATTTGGATCAAAATCTGCAGGTGGGGTACTTCATTAAGAATATCATCACCGGTTCAACGCCGTTTAAAGCGCTTTGTTCAAATGTTATTGTAGAGTCAACTGGTGGTGCTTCTTCAACCAAGAAGTTGTAGGGTGTATCAAGTATTGGATTATGATCAGGGTTGTGCAATGAAACATTGGATACACTCGAGCACGTTCATCAATGTCATCACTAAACAATGAGCAAATAGCTTTTCCATTTGTTGACGAGTAAGCTCGGGGCTTGATTCCGCTGATGATGGGGTTTGAGGAAAGTTTAAACGGTTGTGACTGGGTTCCAAGCTGTTATGCTCAAAAGCCATATCAGTAAGCTCATCAAAATTAGCATGAATTGTTTCCATAACCTGCTTTGTACGACGATTCCGGATCCAAAGAACCTTTAGAATTATCACAAGGTATCCAATAAAACTCCAATGTCGCTTTGGCTTTGAGCTTTCCAAAGTCATCACGGTCATTATTTGGGTAGCAAAGAGATCCAAATACATGAAAGTGTTTGAGATTCGGTTTTCTGTGGTGGATAAGCTCAAACGGTGTTTTGTTGTGGCGTTTTGTAATCATTGAGCGATTCTGAGTGTAGCATGCATTTGAGACAGCTTCAGCCCACAAGTAATCTGGAAGTTTAGCATTGATTAACATCGTTCTGGCAGCCTTCCACTAACGTACAGTTTCGTCTTTCAACAACTCCGCTTTGTTCGGGTACGTATATGGATGTTTGATGCTCAATTCCCACTTTCTCATAATATCCCCGAAGAGTATGATTCACAAATTCAGTTCCATTGTCTGCGTCGAATTTGTCTTACGGTGTTCGGAGTGAATTTGAATTTTCGTGGAGAAAGGTGATGATCATCCGTGGAGCTTGGTCTTTACTTCGAAGAAAATAAACCCAAGTCCATCTTGAGTAGTCATCAACAATTACCAAGATGTAGCGCTTTGCCATTAATCGTGCGACGCGCATCGGGCCACACACAATCCATGTGAAGAAGATGAAGCACATGCCGAGAGTGTGGTTCCACCTTTGAGGTAAAATGAGCACGAGTGCTTTTTCCTTGTTCACAAGCTGAACATAGGTGATCTTTAGAATACCGAAATCTCGGGAGACCTTCAACAAGTTTGTGTCGAGCAAGGTTGGTGATGGTTTGAAAGTTTAGATGTGAGAGACGACGTGCCATAGCCATGATTTTGTTGATGTTGCCTTTGAAAGTAGACAGATGGGTGATGAAGCAACCATGTCTTGCATTGAGATTGTGTATGATAGAATTGGCGAGAGCCGGACATAAGATCGTTTCCTTGTAGATCACGAATGAAACAAGTTTTCTCCCTAAAAGAAACTTCCAAGTCTCCATCACATAATTGACCGACGAAAAAGATTGTGACCGAGGCCTTCCACATAATAAAACCCCTAATTTCGATATTGCCATTGATATAATCTCCGTAGCCCATGATAGCTGCGAAGTGATCATTCGAACCAAAGCCAATGAACTTTGCAATAAAGTTTGATAACAGTTTAAGATTGCCTGTCATATGTCGGGAACATCCGCTATCAACAATCCAAAGGATGATTCAGTATCACCAATTACACAATGCGATCTACACAGATGGAATAGAAGTAGATGTGGAACCCGGTGAAGTTAGAGGGTTCCGTTGCAGTTATAGTTGAAATACACACATCAATGACTTTAGGCATCCATTTAAATCCTAGTGTATTATGTATCCATTTCTGCCATCTCCAACTAGTCTTAGCTTTAGTCTTAGTGAATGCACTAGGTGGTACTACATTCCTTAGAGGTGATACTGGAACTACAGGGACATCAATGCGTTTTTTAGAATCTAAGGAGGGCGGTTTACCAAGCACAGACTTAGAAGCATTAGTGGGCCTAGAGGTATTCCGATTCTTAGGAATCCTTAAACGAGACAAGATAGCTCTAGCAACACATTTGTCATGAATATCAGAAAGCATACTTTTACGACAAATAACACAAGAAGCATCAGACTTAATATCAAAAGTACTTAAAGCTTTAGCATTCGTTACAACACTTTTTCCATTACATTTGTCAGACGCAATATCTAAAGTGGGTGCAACTTGAGTCTTATTCAAAGTCCTAGGGTGTTCTTCTACTTCAGCATTCTTTATTGTTCTTTTCTTAGGTCGCAACTTCCTATTCTTCCTTGTATTGCTCCAAAGGTTTGTTATAAGTATCTTGTTCTGTGACAAAAGTTACGGCTTTTGAATAGTTAAATGGTTTGTTATAAATGACATTTTCCATTTTTGACCGACTCTCGTCATCAGCATCTAATTCCTCCATGCGATTATATTCAACAATAATCATAATTGAATCATCAATTCTATGTTCTGCACTGTAAACTTCAGGATTTGGTTTGAATGCTCGGTGTGAAAACTTAGGTTTGTAATCAGCAAGATTCGGTCCATATCCATTTGGATTTGGTTTGAAGGTAAACTTTTGAATCGTTGTGATTGATTCACCATGTTTATAAACAACATTTTGAAACTATTTGATTTTGTTTTGTAAGTCGACAATTTCTTCAAGATAGTTATCTATTCGTTTCGTGGAATGCTTTTTGTACTCAGAGAACCGTTTTTGAAAAGTTAACAACTCCGCCTTTGCTTTTTGAGTTTCCAAAGTAAAAGCGTTAATTTGTTGTTTGTGTTCATGTTTCAGTTGTTCTATTTGAGACAACAAAGCATTCTTCGCGGCTTAGATCACGCATCTGTCCGTTCTAAAGATTGTTCGCGTTTTGATGAGATTTAGCAAAGGCGGCTTCAAAACCATTTTCACGGTTTTCTTGAGTTTTGAAAAAATTGAGTTGTCGTTTTAAGCATTCAAGATCCCCGGTTAACAGCTTGCATTTTTACGTGTAAGTTCTGATTTAATGCACGACATTCTTCCATTCGGATTGTTGGTCTTTAAGTAATGATCAATATCTGGATTAGGCAAAGGTTCAGTGTGTTCAACGTGAGTCACAACATGATCATTATTCAGATCCTCAAGTATAACCACGAAGTCAATTTGATTATCAAAGGTAACCATCGATCATCTTGATCGTCCAAATGTAACTACGGGTCTAGTTGAGAATCGCGAATGAGATGTGGACGACGAATTTTGAACATTCTGAGCCTTGCCGGATTCAGATGTTGGCGGAGATATTAGATCAGAGATGAATATGGTTTGTTCGGGTACCTGAGACAAGCCATCAGTGTCATACACTGGGCCTGTGTCACTTATGTGTAGTGCTTGCATTTGAGCCATCAACATCACTACTGCATTGGCTTGCAAGTCCTCCATATCATCATCAGAATCTGCATCCGCCATAAAGCTCTGTTCCTTGTTGATAAGAGTTCCACTAGCTTCATCCTTGAGAGCCAAGAGCAAAGCCTCTTTGAAATAAGCACTGCCTCTTGTCCTCGGCTTAGGGCAAGTATTAGCCAGATGACCTTTCTCATTACAGTTATAACAATGAAGACCATTAACCCCATTCTGAGCATTCCCTTGTTCAACCACTTGATCCCTTTGTTGTTGCGGAGCACCCATGTTATTCCTTCCCATAGCATTAAACCCTGGACCACCTCCCATCTGACGAATATTACCACAATTTTGAACTTCAACTCTTCCATTGTTAACCACAGCCTGATTCCTTGTGTTGGATGAGGTACGAATGCGATTGTTGGATTTGTTGGAATATCGGCCGAAGGCTCTAGCAATCATGACAAATCCTTGCTGCAGGGCGTCAAAAGCTTCAGTATCCTCATTGGATTCACTGTAAAGTGCTTGATTAGTATTGTTGTGGTATGGAACCAATTGAGTTTCTTGAGATTGTTGCTGTGATGGATTATATGGTGTAATTGTTGCAGTTGATTGAGGAGCGGGTTGAGAAGGAACACTAGTTTGAGCCCACAAAGCAAGTTGTTGATTGTCCGAAAGTGACTGTGGAGCCGGGAGTCCACGGATAGCCCTTTCTTTGTCAACTTCTTTTTGATGAGGCTTCAAATAGTCGTACAACAATCCGTATGTAGCATGATGAAGATTCTTAGCTTGACGGAGAAAAATGACATACTTCTCCCATTCCGGACCAAGACTACTTAGGAACTTAGTGTTGACAGAATTCGTGGCATGATGATATTGTGTTTGTCCAAATCATTGATGATGTCCGAAAAGCGATGATGATATGACTCTAATGTCTCTCCAGGTTCAATCATGAAGTGTTCATAAGCCAAGTAGATTTTGGATTCCATGTCTTCCTGATTGAGTGTTGTGCCTTTCATAAGAAGATGAATATGTTCCCACATTGCTTTAGCGGTCTTTTGAGCATCAACACTTCGAAGGATCGGATTGGCTAATCCTAAAAGGATGTATTGCATTGCTAGTTCATCGGCTTCAAAATGTAGAAGTTCATCACCAGGTCCGAGACAGCTTGCAATGTTGGTGACAAAGATCTCTTGGTGGATTGGCATTAGATCTCGGGTGTGACAACAAAGAGGCATCCAAATGGACCTTCCATAATGACCTTCTTTAAGAACTTTCCATGTAGCTTCTTTAGATCACAAAATCTAAAGAACCTTATCACCCATTTATCATAATTTCCGGGAGTGAGCATTGGAGGTCTATCAAGTGAGCTAGCTTCATGAATTTATTGTTAGCTACTTAAGGATTCACACATCTTGCCAAACCATGTCGGTTCCTTCATATTACTCCTGGATGGATGTTGATTGTAGAAGTTTGTGTAAGGTTGTACTTGAAGACTAGGTGGTGGTTGAACCATTTGTGGTTGTGGAATTGCTCCAAGTTGTGGAGTATGTTGTTGATTAAAGTGTTGTTGATAAATTTGTTGTTGATGATTAAATTGTTGATGTTGTGGACTTAGTTGTTGTTGTTGTTTTTGATTATAAGTGTAAGGAAAATAGCTAGAGTATGGTGATTGTGACATGTTGAAAACTTGTGTTGTTAAATGGATCTTTGTAGTCGAATGAAACGTTGTTGATGAAGTATCCTTAGGCGTAGAAACCAAGTGAAGGCAAAGTAACACTTAAGCGTAAAAACACCAATACTTACGCATAAAATTGATATTTACGCGTAGGATTAGCTTACGCGTAAGAATTGAGAAACACTAAAGTTATGCGCAAACTGAAAGTTAGGCGTAGAAAACTTAGGCGTAGGGATTAGCTTGCGTAAGACAGGCTTAGGCGTAAGAAAATCTTTTATGAAAGAGTTCTACGCGTAAGGTTTGAGCTTACGTAAGATTAGGGTTTTGCCCGAAAATCTTTACACTATCACGGTAAAGGATATCCAAAGTCGGTGTTTTCAAGCTTATCCAAGCAAGAAAACACCGAGTAAACCACCTAAAACTAAAGATCAATCCAAGGATGACTTACGCGTAGAATAGGGTTTTCTTTACGCGAGAATGCAACCAAAATTGATTTCGCCCACGGTGTTTCTAAACCAGATTTTAGGAATGAAATAGCTTCAATATCACCAAAATAACACAAAAGTGTGAAACTTGATGATCCAAAACTTCAAAATACCTTATGCGTAACTATGAACACGCATATAAAACCAAGTTTAAAACTAAGGAAAAACACGTAAGTTCGAAACTTTTTGCTTAAAACTGAAATTTTAACACTTAAAAACGTTGAAAGTACAAGAATCTTGGATTGAAAAGTGTAAAAATGAGTTTTTAACGTGAACAAGTTTTTGAACCATGACTTACGCCAGAAAACCAAAAGCTTAAAAAACAACTTCTTTTCACTCAACTATTTGGCGATTGATACCACTGTTAGGTCACTATATTAGTAACACAAGCATCAATATGTAAAAATAGAGAAGAGATAGAGATCGGATGAACAATCACAAACACACGTATAGAGTATATGAAATGTTATGCGTAGAGAATGAGAGTGAATTGAACCACCAACCTTCAATAGAAGGTTTACAAGAGTATTTATAGGAGAGGGAGCTAGGGCAACACTCCTAGTCCCTTCATTTCCTTATTGGACTTGGGCCAAGGCTTATGGGCCTTCTACATAAGCCTTAGCTTAATAACAAACATAAAGTCCATAATAAGCTAACTATTACATATGAATCACTAACACTTGAATTAAGGATTAGGAGTGATTCCAACAATGATAACAAACCAAAGATCTATATCTTTTGATTTTATGTATGTTTTAAAACAGTTTTTCCAATAGATAAATCCATTAGTTTCAAAGAGTGGTGGTTTTTGCATAGATTGCCCTTCTTTAAAGTTTTTGGAATCCATGGATTGTTTCAATTTATAAAATACAATATATTTTAGAAAATCTTGAGCAACGAGGCTCTTATACCAATTGTGGAAAACTAGAAGGGGGTTGAATATTTTTACCGTTTAAAATCTTTGTTTTGAAACTTTATTGTAAGATCAATTGATATTGATCTAGAATGTGTTAGTGAAGAATAAATAATATGCAAGCAATAGTAAATAAGGAAAGAACCAATCAAACCGCGACAAAGATGTTTATAGTGGTTCGGTCTACAAGGACTCTTTTTCCATGCGCTACTCCACTCTCCGAGTCTCCAACTCGAGAGTTATCTTCACTAATCAAAAAGCTCCTTTAACCAGCGGAGAAAACCTCGCTTACACAATATTTCTGACACAAAGCTAGATGTCGAGTTCTTTAACAAGGGTACAACCACTCCCAACACACTATATATTTTGAGGACTAAAATACTATCCACTCACACTCAGAGGCTTAAGATGGTTTGGTACAACAATGATGTATGAACAATACTAGATCACACAACAACAAAACAAACAAGCCTTCCAACTAATTATTGAAGCTTGATTATGCCTTGATCTTCTTTGCTACAAAAGATGATCACTAGAATGAAATGAAACTGAGTTAGATGTAATAGAATGAGAGAATGTATGTGTTTTATGCTAATGAGGGATGATGAAATAACTTGGGTCGGCTTGCTATTTATAGGCCAAATGATCAGCAGAGGCACGGACCGGACGGAACCAAAAAAAAGGTTCCGCCCTTGTTAATTTTTGGTTCTGCCGGTCTGAAAATAGAGATTACAAAAAATCTTTCCAAGATCACCCAAATCTTCTCCAAGATCTTGTAAGATATGTTGAGTACAAATCTAAACAAAATATTCTATGAAATCTTCTAAAGATTTCCAATATGATGCAAGCCATGATGTAATACGTTATTTTCTATTTTTAGAATTAATATGTTAAAAGTAAATACATATGTAATGCTATGTTTAAGAAACTTAAACGTACTTGTTCTAAAAATGTTGATGCACATTATGGTTTAGAAGGATATCAATGTTAATTTATACATAGCTAATCAAAATGTGATAAGAAGTAAATACTTAAGTGATGAAAACTTTATTTAAGAAAAGCTTGTTTTAATGTCTATTAATCTTGACAAGCTTTATACTTTACAAAAATGAAATTTACTTTTTTCGTTAACAAAACAAGGTAAAGATCATAAAATATAAATAACGTTTTAGGACGATATGTGTGTTAACATAAACCTTGAAACTACTGGGACATTATTTTGTAAACTCTGATATTTATATAATTCGAATGATAAATCTTTTAAAACGACTCAGTTAGAGTTCGTTTTCTATTGTTATAACTGTTGTACCATGAAGTAACACTCAATTTGAATTCCGCTGCTTTCATGAAATTGGGGGTGTTACAGATTGGTATCAGAGCTATAGTTATAGAGAAACGGCTCTAATTGAGACCTAAACTATAACCACTTTTTCACAAAAATATTTTTTTAGCCTTACGCTCTCCGTGCCTTCCATCCTCAAGACGATTATGTGATTTTTAGACATTTTATGCTACATAAACATACTAGTATATTGATATATACACACTCGATATACTTTCAATCATTTTATCTAAATGATAGACTAAACATATTTGCGCATGCCTATTCTAAGGCATTACGACACAATCATATTTTTCCAATCATGTATCTACTCGTGCATTTTAGGATTACAAAACTTCCTCCAAGACATTGTAACTGATTACAATGGTCTTTCCTATTTCCCATTGTGAGTTAAACAATGGTCTAGTTTATTTCTCAAGATACTAAGAGTTACACAATGATCTCTCTATCATTTCTCAGACATTGTGAGTTACACAATGGTCTAATGTACATCCCAGACATTACGAATTGCGCAATGGTCTCTCCCATTTCTCAGACATTGAAAGTTATACAATGGTCTCTAAAAGTATTTTATCACCTTATACAATATCATTTCATATGATATCAAAACCAGTCACAGTTTTGTTATATGGAATTATATATGAATCTAAGTATTACAAGTCTTATATGGGCGGGACTTTTAATAGGAGCATTGATATGATAATTGCTATGTTAACTAACTTATAAAGATTTTCATCTAATTTACATTAACCGTGTACCCACCAACTATTTTGAATACTATGTCAATTTCCCCCGATTATCTTACTCTCCATCTCCGAAGATGAGTGTGAATATTCATTCCGTACTTTTGGAACACCAGTGTCGTCTCGTAATACACTGCCTTGTAACTCACCTGTTAAGAATGAGTGTTGTGTCGGGAATTCTTAAGTAGGATGATTTATAATATCCTTATTTGAATGGACAGGCACGCCTTTTAATTTAAATAAAGAAATTTTAAATCACCGAACCATAAGTTTATAATTTCTTACTTCATGAATTGGGACGCTTCTTTATGTAAGTAATGAATTATAAATAAATGGGCTTATTTGTATCTGAAATGACATAAGTATGAGCTCGAACCCGATAATCATAATAATTCGTTAAAAAGATCTAGAGGCATGATAGTGTCTTACCACTCAGCGAGATCTTAAGATCTTATTTATAATACCTAATTTCATTTTTGAAGTTTTCATACATGAGATAATCCGAACTACTATCTTGGAATAATCATCGATTCTTCTCTTTATTCCTTAGAAGTACAAGCATGTTTAGGTCCTAAGGATATTATTCCGCCATAATCCTTTAAAATCTTTTAAGATTTTTAAAGAAAACTTGAAATCTCTACCCAATAATAAAGGTAAGACTACACTACATTCTTCTAATTATCAACATACCACATCATTTTTCTGAACCCATTATAAGATTTCATGGATGATAGAGATATACCATAATGTGACAACCCGTACTTTCAGGTCATTTCTCGACACGATTCATGTCTCACAATTTCAACATTTATAGTAAACTTGGTTTACTTGTTTCAAATTCGCGTAACCTTGGAGGTTTAGCGGCGAATTCATGATCATGACATCACGTACATTTCATATGGACTATGATTAGTCTACATTCCATGGACATCATGAGCATCTCATAAATTCATTCACGACATTTCATTTCATTTTAAACGCGTAATTTTTATATTTAATAATCTTTATCGCGTGAGTTATTATTTTGAATATTTAATCCATTACTTTCAAAAATGATCCCGATGTATTTTTAAACTTACATTTAGCCTATAAAAACTATATTTTTAGTTTTTCCTAGTGTTTCAAATTTATTTGGTACTTAAATCGTTAAAATTAAATTATTACGTCGTTTTTCTTAAAAATTGTACGATAATTATTTTATCACCCAAATTTCACAAGGAATGTATTTTTACAATTTTTATCATCTCATTACATTCTATTTTGACTTAGTAAAAACTTACTTGTACATTTTCTACACTTTACTTACCAATTACTTATACTTTGTCAAGTATTTGCACATTTTACTCAAACAAATATATACAAGTTGCATCTATAAAAAAAAAAAAATATTTTGAGGACACAAGATCCACAAAAACCGGTTGGGGGGAAGGTGTATTAATGGTTAGGCATGGCTTAGTGATTGTTTCAAACTTTACACAAACAAAAGTCTTCTACATTATTGTTTCATTCATTCATTTCACTTCTCATAGTTTCAAGTATTAGATAAAACTTTTTCTCTCCTTGCTTTGGGTCTTCAAAACTGGTCACACATCCTAGAGCACAAGGGATCAAAATTTTGCAAGATCAAGTTAATAAACAATCTAGTGTATACTCTTTATTTGGTTTTGAAATAAAAACCAAGAGTATTTAGGATTTACCTTGTTACTTTCACCTCTTCATTATCACTAGTAAGCTTGTTTTTATCATTTTCAAGTTTCCTTTTCATTTTCATATGTTTCTTTTCATTTTTGGAGCTTATATGCATGATATGTGATTTATACCATTTATTTCATGATTTTAGAAGTTATATATACATATTGGTCATCCTATAATTATCCCTTTGGTATTGGTTGGTCTTGATGGTGATTAGGAACCCATGACACCCTAAGAAGGTGTATGGTAGGATTAGATTAGTTTTGGAATTGATTTGAAGGGATTAGAATGGGTTTTGTCCGAGAAAAACTATTTTCGATAACTATATTTTGTGTTCTGTCCTTGTTTTGTTTTTCTGGAAAATCCGACAGTTGGTACTAAACTTTGGCCTTGATTTTTAGAAAATATACTTTAAAACGAATCCGTGGGCGCTTGAACGGATAAAAACGGACTTATAACGAAGAAGTTATGGATTTTACAAGTTTGACGACGAAATATATTATTTTCTGGATTTTCAGCAAACTGTTTTTACTTTGTCCGGGTCGAAAACGAGCCTTAAGCTTCACAAATTATTTCGACTTCTCAAAAATATATTAGTTTACTTCAATACGAAGCTAAGGACATATAAAACGTAGAAAACGGATTTAAAACGACAAAGATATGCACTTTTTCATAAACTTGCCGTAACTAATTTTCTGCACACTATTAGCCAAAAACCACCATCTTTAACCCTTATTATCTTTGTGTCCGAGACCTTTTGAACGAAAACTCCTGAACTGAAACTTTTAGATATCGATACAAACTTTCCAAAACAGTCGAGTTCGTTCTCTAACGATCGACGTACACCATTTTACGACTAGTTTTCCAAAGCCATTTTTGGCAATTTCATGATTTTTCCGACGACATTGTTTTGCGACGAAAAGTGGTAATTTCACCAAAAATCATTATAAAACCATTGTAGGATGACATTTTGACGTAAAAACATGTAAAGTGATTTTGATTGGTCAAGACGTCAAAAGAGTATTTTTCGTCGACGAGTAATATTTTCAAAACCCGTAAATGGTATAAATAACATATGGAGTGCATGCATAACATTACATTGCATCTCATGACATATCATATCATTCATAATAGGTCATTTTCGAGATTCATGCTACATTTCGGTGTACTCACTTTTGTCTTCGCATCATTGACCAAGTGAGTTTTCATAGCCCCTCGCTTACTTGTTTTCATAATTGTTTTGGGGGAGATACATGCTCAATTATTTTCATTTACTTTCATAAGTAATCTAACTTTTAAGGATTACCGTGAGTTTTCATAGCCCCTACTTTTACTTGTTTTCATAACTGTTTTGGGGGAGATACATGCTCGACTATTTTTATTACATTCATGACTATTTGCAAATCATATGTTTAGCCGAACTGAATGCTTAGTCATGCGTAGTAACAGTTTTGCCATACTTAGAATTTCCATATTATATTCATTGGTCTAACGGTCTTGGTATATTCATTGGTCTAAAGGTCTTGGTATATTCATTGGTCTAACGGTCTTGGTATATTCATTGAGCTAACTGTCTTGGTATATTCATGGACTAACGGTCTTGGAACGATTTGAACCACACTCATATGTTTGGAACATAAACTACATACATTCCGGCAGTGGGTTGTGAACACACAGGTTGCAAGTTTTGTATGGGCGGGACTTGAAACTGAGTGGATTTACAATGCCTTTGCTACATAAACGATTTCGATACATTGAGTTATGCATTATTATGTGAATTCATTTGACATCATATGTTTGGAACATAAACTATACACATTTCGGCAGTGGGTTGTGAACACAGTGTTGCAAGTTTTGTATGGGCAGAACTTGGAACTGAGTGGATTTACAATGCCTTTGCTACATAAACGACTTTGGAAGTCTTTACATTTCAACGATTTACAATGCCTTTGATGCATAAACGATTTCGAACGGCTTTTCATTTCAAAACAAACTCTATGAACTCACTCAACCTTTGTGTTGACACTTTTAGCATGTTTTATCTCAGGTATCTAAGGTATACACTTCATGGCATGCATTTGGACACCTCATGGAGTCGTGGTGACGACGCGTCTCACTTGGGTTTTACGTACTTTAAAACATCGTTTGAATTGTAACAAACTTATTTCCGCACAAGTTGATTTTCATTTGGGACCTACTTTGTAAACTCTGATTATTTTATTAAATCAAACGATGTATTTTTCCAAACGACACTTTAGGTCGTTCAATATGACTGTGATTGTGATGCTATGACAGTCAATCCCCAGGAATTCCATTCCGCAAAATAAATAATTTGGGGGTGTGACAGATTGGCATCAGAGCTTCAGTTATAGAGAACTAGGTTGCATCATTGACCCTAGACTATAACTACATCATCATAGCATCTCATCATTTCATCATAAGTGCACGTTCACTTTACATGCGGTTTATACGCATATTTTTCGAAGTTATTCACTTTCATTTCACATCGATTGTCACATGGATGCCTTTAAATTCCTATCCCATTATCTTTTCCTCATACTCTAACGTGGAGAATTCCTTGTCATTCCCTATCACAATTTTTATATCACCGATTCACCCGATAACGCAAATGCCGAGATGAATCTTTATATAAGGCGAAGTCACTCTCACTCCTTGTTTCACCACTAACATGTCGAGTTACACTTTATTCACACATTAAGTCTCTAAACCATCATACATTGAAGCACTTACAACACCTCATAACCCATCTTTTCGAACCCGCGATCATTTTGAAAATAACTTCAAACTTATCGCTTTCTTATCACATTTTAGCGCTTTATTATTAACATCGGATTTTGCTACGTCTCACCATTTCCTCTTGTTTTGAAGAAGATATGGCACCAAGAAAGCCACACCGGAAATGACCCAAGCAGCTATTCAAAAGTTGGTGAATGATAGCATTGCTAATGCTCTAAGAGTCGAAAGGGAAACGGTGGTCTGCCTGCTGCCGAGGCCACGGCCGCAAGCCGCTAGACTAGCTGCCGCCATCGGTAATGCAGAGGATCTGGGTTAAGAAATGTTCGTACAAAGATTTCAAAAGTGGCGAACCCACCAAGTTTAGAGGGATGGAAGGAGCTACAGAATGGTAATGATGGTTTGAAAAGTTGGAATCCGTGTTTTTGCTTTGTAATTGTCCGGATGATAGTAAGGTCAAATTTGCTACGAGTACTTTACTTGATGGAGCATTGTCTTGGTGGAATTCATATGCTCAACCGATTGGAATGGAGAATGCTTTCAAGCTTACTTGGGAGCAATTCAAGAGTTTGGTGACTAAGAAGTTTTGTCCTCGAACGGAAGTGAAAAAGTTGGAGACGGAGTTCTATGAACTAGAAACTATTGGGTATGATATTGACACTTACATTCGGAGATTCCAAGAATTGGCCGTGTTATGTCCATCTATGGTTCCGGATAATGAGAAGCTACTGGAGGCTTTCATTGATGGACTTCCTGAAATTATTCAAGGTGACGTGACTTCTTCTCGACCAAAACGATTGAGGAAGCTATTCGATTGTCTCAAAAGCTCATGGCCCAGGTAGTGAAGAGAGGTAAGTACACCAACACCAACCAAAACAACAACAACCCCAACAACCGCACCAACTACCACAATAACCAAAACAACAACGACGATAACCAACTCAACAACAACAAAAGAAAATGGTAAAATGACCAAGGAGGTTACAATAACAACAACCAAAACCGTAACACTAACCATCATCAACAATGAATAGAGGGCAAGAAACTACAATGGTTTATGTTGCTGCACCAATAGAAGGCAGAGGTTATGCTGGAATCTACCCACTATGTAATCGATGTAAGTATCATCACACGGACTTTGTCCTGTTAAGTGCTACAAGTGTCAAAAACTAGGACACAATGCCAGGAATTGTAGAGGCAAGACCATAGTTACGTGCTTCGATGTGGGGAACAAGGACACTATCGAAGTCAATGTCCTCAAAACCAAGGTCAACAAGTCGAAGGTGCTCATGGGAATGTATATATGTTAGAAGGAGGAGAAGGAGCTCGTCAAGGTATCAACGACGCGAAGACCAAGAAGTTCGAAACTAATCTTATTTCTCCTTATGTACTATGTTGTACTAATTTTATGTCTTCCATCGATCCAAACTTTATAACTTAGCGATGTACTACTTTTGCTAAACTACTCGTTGTAAAATATTCTCATCTATCGTACTTTATTTCCTTTCGATTCGATATCATTTACGAGGATTTTAATTCCTTTCTACTTTAACTATCATTTTAACGACACTTCTCCATGTCTTCTCTCCTCGATGTTCATCACAATTTTAACATCATTTGACTCAACACCAAACATCATATGAGTCGATTAGTCCAAGCATTGCATAGTTACTCCTAAATTATACATAGCCTGATCACCTATGTCTAATTCAGGAAGAATCATGCGATGAAGGGAGTAGTAGGCTTATATGTGTAAGCAATTCCGTAATCGAGCCAAATTTTCAAAAGATTTTCTTCAAACCACTTGTTTCCAGTTTGATCCGCTGACGTTCTTGTTTGATGAGATGCAAAGATCGAGCTAGAAACAAGTTGTTACCTAAACCGATTTAGCCTAATCTCATGACAGTTCTTGTTTGATGAGTTGTGAGATTAAGTGAAAATCGGTTACCAAAAAGTCTTTTGAGGGTTTTGCTCGGGAATGGGAAAGTTTGCCACATCAAACCCTAAACTCGAGAGACTAACACTAACCTGAATTCGGGACTGAATTCCTTTTTGGATGGGCGAATGTGACAACCCGTACTTTCAGGTCATTTCTAATACGATTCATGTCTCACAACTTCAACATTTATAGTAAACTTGGTTTACTTGTTTCAAATTCGCGTAACCTTGAGGGTTTAGCGGCGAATTCATGATCATGACATCACGTACATTTCATATGGACTATGATTAGTCTACATTCCATGGACATCATGAGCATCTCATAAATTCATTCACGACATTTCATTTCATTTTAAACGCGTAATTTTTATATTTAATAATCTTTATCGCGTGAGTTATTATTTTGAATATTTAATCCATTACTTTCAAAAATGATCCCGATGTATTTTTAAACTTACATTTAGCCTATAAAAACTATATTTTTAGTTTTCCTAGTGTTTCAAATTTATTTGGTACTTAAATCGTTAAAATTAAATTATTACGTCGTTTTCTTAAAAATTGTACGATAATTATTTTATCACCCAAATTTCACAAGGAATGTATTTTTACAATTTTTATCATCTCATTACATTCTATTTTGACTTAGTAAAAACTTACTTGTACATTTTCTACACTTTACTTACCAATTACTTATACTTTGTCAAGTATTTGCACATTTTACTCAAACAAATATATACAAGTTGCATCTAAAAAAAAAAAAAAAAAAAATATTTTGAGGACACAAGATCCACAAAAACCGGTTGGGGGGAGGGTGTATTAATGGTTAGGCATGGCTTAGTGATTGTTTCAAACTTTACACAAACAAAAGTCTTCTACATTATTGTTTCATTCATTCATTTCACTTCTCATAGTTTCAAGTATTAGATAAAACTTTTTCTCTCCTTGCTTTGGGTCTTCAAAACCGGTCACACATCCTAGAGCACAAGGGATCAAAATTTTGCAAGATCAAGTTAATAAACAATCTAGTGTATACTCTTTATTTGGTTTTGAAATAAAAACCAAGAGTATTTAGGATTTACCTTGTTACTTTCACCTCTTCATTATCACTAGTAAGCTTGTTTTTATCATTTTCAAGTTTCCTTTTCATTTTCATATGTTTCTTTTCATTTTTGGAGCTTATATGCATGATATGTGATTTATACCATTTATTTCATGATTTTAGAAGTTATATATACATATTGGTCATCCTATAATTATCCCCTTGGTATTGGTTGGTCTTGATGGTGATTAGGAACCCATGACACCCTAAGAAGGTGTATGGTAGGATTAGATTAGTTTTGGAATTGATTTGAAGGGATTAGAATGGGTTTTGTCCGAGAAAAACTATTTTCGATAACTATATTTTGTGTTCTGTCCTTGTTTTGTTTTTCTGGAAAATCCGACAGTTGGTACTAAACTTTGGCCTTGATTTTTAGAAAATATACTTTAAAACGAATCCGTGGCGGCTTGAACGGATAAAAACGGACTTATAACGAAGAAGTTATGGATTTTACAAGTTTGACGACGAAATATATTATTTTCTGGATTTTCAGCAAACTGTTTTTACTTTGTCCGGGTCGAAAACGAGCCTTAAGCTTCACAAATTATTTCGACTTCTCAAAAATATATTAGTTTACTTCAATACGAGCTAAGGACATATAAAACGTAGAAACCGGATTTAAAACGACAAAGATATGCACTTTTTCATAAACTTGCCGAACTAATTTTCTCGCACACTATTAGCCAAAACCCACCATCTTTAACCCTTATTATCTTTGTGTCCGAGACCTTTTGAACGAAACCTCCTGAACTGAAACTTTTAGATATCGATACAAACTTTCCAAAACAGTCGAGTTCGTTCTCTAACGATCGACGTACACCATTTTACGACTAGTTTTCCAAAGCCATTTTTGGCAATTTCATGATTTTTCCGACGACATTGTTTTGCGACGAAAAGTGGTAATTTCACCAAAAATCATTATAAAACCATTGTAGGATGACATTTTGACGTAAAAACATGTAAAGTGATTTTGATTGGTCAAGACGTCAAAAGAGTATTTTTCGTCGACGAGTAATATTTTCAAAACCCGTAAATGGTATAAATAACATATGGAGTGCATGCATAACATTACATTGCATCTCATGACATATCATATCATTCATAATAGGTCATTTTCGAGATTCACGCTACATTTCGGTGTACTCACTTTTGTCTTCGCATCATTGACCAAGTGAGTTTTCATAGCCCCTGCTTTTACTTGTTTTCATAACTGTTTTGGGGGAGATACATGCTCAATTATTTTCATTTACTTTCATAAGTAATCTAACTTTTAAGGATTACCGTGAGTTTTCATAGCCCCTACTTTTACTTGTTTTCATAACTGTTTTGGGGGAGATACATGCTCGACTATTTTTATTACATTCATGACTATTTGCAAATCATATGTTTAGCCGAACTGAATGCTTAGTCATGCGTAGTAACAGTTTTGCCATACTTAGAATTTCCATATTATATTCATTGGTCTAACGGTCTTGGTATATTCATTGGTCTAAAGGTCTTGGTATATTCATTGGTCTAACGGTCTTGGTATATTCATTGAGCTAACTGTCTTGGTATATTCATGGACTAACGGTCTTGGAACGATTTGAACCACACTCATATGTTTGGAACATAAACTACATACATTCCTAAGAAGTTGTGAACACACAAAGTTGCAAGTTTTGTATGGGCGAAACTTGAAACTGAGTGGATTTACAATGCCTTTGCTACATAAACGATTTCGATACATTGAGTTATGCATTATTATGTGAATTCATTTGACATCATATGTTTGGAACATAAACTATACACATTTCTGGCAAGTTGTGAACACACAGGTTACAAGTTTTGTATGGGCAGAACTTGGAACTGAGTGGATTTACAATGCCTTTGCTACATAAACGACTTTGGAAGTCTTTACATTTCAACGATTTACAATGCCTTTGATGCATAAACGATTTCGAACGGCTTTTCATTTCAAAACAAACTCTATGAACTCACTCAACCTTTGTGTTGACACTTTTAGCATGTTTTATCTCAGGTATCTAAGGTATACACTTCATGGCATGCATTTGGACACCTCATGGAGTCGTGGTGACGACGCGTCTCACTTGGGTTTTACGTACTTTAAAACATCGTTTGAATTGTAACAAACTTATTTCCGCACAAGTTGATTTTCATTTGGGACCTACTTTGTAAACTCTGATTATTTTATTAAATCAAACGATGTATTTTTCCAAACGACACTTTAGGTCGTTCAATATGACTGTGATTGTGATGCTATGACAGTCAATCCCCAGGAATTCCATTCCGCTGCAAAATAAATAATTTGGGGGTGTGACACATAACAAGAAAAGTTAGTATGTAAAACTTCATAGTATCAAGTTTCTTTCAAACTATAGTTGACTTAGACACAGTACAATACATCCTTTATCCCGAAACTACCCGAAACTTTTTCTCGACTCCTCACCACCAGATAACACACACTGAATTACGGGACGGAATTCCCGTTAAGGTGGTAAGACTGTAACATTTTGTATTTTCAGGTTACTATTCACTTTCACTATTCACTCCCTTATAAGTTAACCTATTTTCATGATAGCACGAGAGTTTGACACTCGTCTGGTTATTTTTTAAAGTTTCACAAAACCGTGTCTAAGATTTATGTTTAGGTTTAAACGACATTTAGGCATCCCGATATCTCCATACAACATTACAAACAAAAGAAATATGTGTTTTTCACATCTTATGATATTTTCAAGAGTTTTGGAATTTTACATTTTATGGTTTTGCGTTTTACGCGTTTTAAGCCTACAGTTTTAGGTTTTTACGACGATTAAGCACCCTGATAAAACTTATCACTTATTTAATATGATAATATAGAGTATATTGATATGTTTTAACATATTTATAAGTTTCATATTTTTAGGATACCCGTTTTTAAGTTCCGTGATTTAACGGCTTACACTTAGCCATTAACGGGACCAAAAGTCACTCCGTAAAAGCAAGATATTATCAAAACTCATATCTAGTCATCCAAGATAGATCTTGAACGAAATTTTATGCTAATTCACTAGCCTTGTTGGTTTGTGATAAGCCTTGATAAGTTTAGATTGATACAAGTGTAATATGACCTAGTTAATTAAACTAAACTTCTTTAGGAAGCCTTGCAAATATCTAGTGAAACTAACTTCCTCTTTTAGATATTTAAACCAACTCATCTCTTTCCTTTATTCTTCATTCCAACACCTAAACACAAATCCATAACATATCCATCTTTGATATTGAAGCTTCAAGTTACACTACAAAGTTGAAGGCATAAGTGTTATCTACCTAGATCTTAAGTTTATTTGGTAATTTCATGGTTGGATTAAGAGCTACACAAGGTGTTAGGGACTGAATTCATAAGGTTTTCACAAGGGTTATATCAAGGCTAACAAAGGTTTGCAAGAGTTGTGTTGAAGAATTGGAAGCTAGGGTTTTGGTTGTAAAGATTTAAGATAGTGTTCTTAGTTCTTGGTTCTTGTTAAAATTCAACACAAGGATTGTAAGCAAACTCCTATATTTACCTTTGATTTCTATAAATATTATTATTTCATGTATTTAACATGCTTTTTATGCTTATTATATGTAATTATGCTTGGAAAATCGAGCTAAAACGCTAGAAACATCGTAAGAGCCTAAATTGCAAAACAGTTTCTGGACAGTGGGCTTAAACGTAATTATTTTGTTAAATCAGTAGACCTTAGACCATAAGTAAAAATATAAGATTGTAGGGCTATTTCTTTTGGTCATTTTGTCGCTTGGCTCACCCTCTAACTCATTCGTATGAATAAATTAGAGCTAAAACGCTAACAAATCAAAATCTAAGTAACATATTTCAATCGGGTAATACTCATAAAAGTTGCATATAACCAACTATTGGTCAAATCATAAAAATATTAGCTAACATCCTTACTTGAACTTATCCGAAAACTTGGCATAAAACGGAGTCGTACAGACCAACTTATGGCCATTTCCGTGAGACTAAAAGTTGTTGTAACCAACAACATACTTATTTAGGGAGAAAATGGTAATTTCACTTTAGTTAAGTAATTTTAGAGACCATGGGACCCAAAAATATGTAAAGTTTATTTAACTGACATAAGAATTGAATTATAACTCTTTACGGTTTAGAAATAACGAATAGAATAAGACAAGAATTATGACCGTTTTTGATCATTTTCACAAACTTATAACCCTTATAACTTACGTAACACACAAAACTTGTCCAAAACCATTATCGAAACATAACCAACTCATTTCATAAACTATATATATTCCTATTTAACTCTTATATCATAAATATATGTGTACAAGTAATGCAGGATTTACTGACCAGGTTTTAATATTTTTAAGTCTCGTTATATCTATGGTCTACCCTAATGCACTAACGGGCAGTGTACCCGGTCGTGTGTCGTAGTGTAGTATTCGGTAAAACCGAGGTCGTCCCAAGAGCTACGAGGATCGGAAATTAACTTAAGTCTATGTCACCATTTTTAGATGGTTTAGATATTGAAATAATAAATTAACTAAAAAGACAAGAAAGCAGATAAAGGCACCTCCTGGCTAGTTATGTCTACGTCTACTTACTTCCAATTACTTCAGGTGGGGTCAAATTTGAGAGGATAGCATTTGGTCAATTCGCCTCTAACCTATCGCAAGAAGATGCCACCACAGAGAAATCAGCACCGTCATAAGTCTTGTTGTTCCTGGTCCCCTAAACCAAGTCATTAAGTACCGCTACATGCTAGATTCATAATAGTGAGTGCCTGGCCGTTAGGAACTTAGACACTACGCCCCCTAATTCTTAAGTTTATCCAAACGATAGGTGATCAGTTGGTCAAATCACACAAGTAGAAAGGGTCGTCAGTTGGTCATATCTTACCCTTCCCGTCTCAGTCCGCTCACCTAGGGTCAGTTGGTCATATCTCCTAGGCAATTGGCCTCTACCGCCATTCAAAACTACCGAACCAAGGGTGACTACCAATGAACTATGCATGCATACACTTAGAAATAATTGTACGGAAGTAAAGGTAAACGCAAACAAAACAATTAAGGAATCATAACTAGACTAGCACCAAAGGGTGCTTAGCCAAACATATAGTAAATTAATCCAACAATAATGAATAAAACATGAATAGAATTAAACATAATATTTGATACAAATTACTTGATGTAGAGCTAATAACGATGATGATTGCGAGTGAATTCTTCCTTCAAAACCGCTTCGGACTGCTAGAAAAAGCCCTGGAGTGGTGCCCTAATCGACCCCTAGGAGAGGGGTGAAGAAAGATACTCAAAAATGCAGATTTAGGGATGTATTTATAGGCCCCGACATGATTACGGCGTAACCTTAAGGGCTAATTACGCCTTAACTAATGTCGGCGCAACGAAATCTGGATCTCGAACAATTACGTCGTAACTAAGTTACGTCGTAACTAAAATAAGTAGTTACGACTTTCAACTATTCCAAAAGAAAGGGGCAATTCAAATGCTTCATAGATAACCCCCTATGTCTCTTCCCGTCCAACTCACCGGGGGATCGAAGAGCGTTTGCTTCGCTTCCAACCCCTTAACTAATGGATGCTTAGATACCTGCAACTGAATCTGTAAGCGGTGCAGGGCAGGATGGACGAGAAAAGCGTTGTATTTCGTACTTTTATATGTCATGATATTTCCTTGAAACTATTTTGCACTAGTTGACGCTTTTGGCCCCTCATCGTACTTCATATTTTTATAACAAGTCCTTGAAGTAAATAAACTTCATATGAATTGTCGCTTTTAGTCCCTGATCGTACTTGTTATTTTTACTTTTCATCCTCGGAGTAAATATTATCTTCATTTAGCCACTGGACCTCAACTCCTTAGCGCCCAAGTTAATAATTACAGCGTAATTAAATTACCGAATTACGCCGTAACTCTTCAACCGTATATTTTTATCCGCCCGTAATTATCTCTACGGCAACTAAATTGCAACGCTACCGTAACCTTCACAAAAAATAATTACGACGTAACCATAAGAATTGGTTACGTCGTATCCTTCAAAGCTCATATTTACGTAGTAACCTTGTTAGCTAGTTACGGCGTAATCTTCACATAAAATCCAAAGGCCCTTGTAAATCAATCTTCAAAACATATACTTGGCCTTTTATCACTTCTTTTCCGCTCCAACGCCTCATTTATCCTAAAATGCAAATATGAACGAATATGAAAGAATTAAGTACCATATTAATGCAAATGAGGCCATAAACACGGGAATTTGATATATAAAAGATCAGGTTAATTTGATGTTATCAAATATCCCCCCATTTGAATCCTACTTGTCCTCAAGTAGCCCCTTTAAATAATTCTTAAAAAGATATCTCCTAGGATTAATTGGAAGTTATGAATTTAAAAATCACCTAAGCTAGAAAATTCCAAACCGAGCACCTCACGAAAATGGAATTGAAATCACACTCTCTCTCATAATTCACGTGTTTAATATTTTTGGGGTGATCACTCAACTGCACAGTCATGGCGAGTATTCTATCATAGGCTTAGCAAAGATACTAATCTCCATCACTAGAGTCTATAGATGCAACTATTCTAAAAGGCAATGGGTTGACACAACAATAAGGTTTAGGGGTTATTTTGTCATTACTAACGAGCTACGGCGAAGGGGACAAAACCAATGATACATGACCAAAGCCATGGCCAAGACACCAATGATTGCTCGCTTCCTCACCTAAACTCGATTCATGACTAAGGGTAGGATAAGACATGGGAAACATATAATAGGTGTAAATAAAAAGACATGAAACAAATAGATTCCTAAGTCCACAGTCGCCCCACCACTAGTCGTATTCAATCCCATAGCAAAAATAAAGGCGCAAGAGTCAAGGGGTCTTCAATACACGAGTCAATGCATATAAAATGTAGTGTAGTGCCTCATAATCTCCATAAACTAGGCAAATAAGATGCATTAACTCGGCCTTCATAACCAATGAAAAAAAAGTATGTGCTTATAAAAAAAATTAAAATTTGGGTACTTTTAGCACATATTTCAACCAAAAACAACCATTTCTATCTCCCATCCCCCCACTTGAAATGTACAATGTCCCCATTGTACGAATATTGATTAAAATTTTGTAGGATCGTAATATTTATTGTGTTATGATGATTCGGGTGGTCTTGGATGATCAAAATACATGTTAGACATTTTAGAGAGAGAACGTAGAGAGATGGTGTTCTTGGTAGAGAGTTGGTTCAATAAAAATGAAAGGTTAGATTCCAAGCCACACCCCTTCCATGGATGGAAGGGGTATTTATAGTTACAATGAATACGTGACCTCCTATCGGCCTGTGGATCAGGTATACAGTGGGTAAAGACCCGTCCTTCCTACACGGTGTTACTCTAAACTAATCTACGCTATAAACTAACTAATTAAATACTAAATAACATAAATAACTACAAGTCTACGAGCTAACATATGGTAGACTATAATTGGGGTGATCGACACTTTAACATGGAATTTCCAATTCCTAACAATCTCCCCCTAACAGAGGTCACCCCATGAAATACATTTTGCATCCTAGCATTCTTTCTTTGTCTTTGTTCTTGAGCTCGTAGACTTCAATTCTTCAATTCCGCAATCTTTGTGCTTTTGTAGCGATTCTTCAAAGTCCGCATTGATTTGTACTTTAAGTGGAGGCCTTTAACTGATCCACATCTTTGATGATCTTCGAGCTTTCTTTGAGATCATCAGCTACAGTAAATCTCTGGATCACCCTTTGTTGTGCTGCCTTCATGTGATGTTGTGACTTTCGGACCAACATGCTCACACTTTCTGGATCATGACATCTTTTCATCGAGTAGCGAAGCTTTACGGTCCATGATATTTGCAAACAGCCAGAAGGAAACATAGTGTATAAATATCGAGCCGTGTTCGTAGATATGCACAAGTCATGATTTCTTCAATTAAGTGTGGATGCTGTGAGCATGCGCTTTGGATTGACTCCTCAATTCCGATCAGCAACCGCCCAAATGTACCGCAAACAACAAATAGCAATAAAGCGCACAAAAGTGTATTTGATCACTTTCGTTGAATTGAGGTACACGGCCCACGGTTCTCGCTGATCGCATTGCAGCACGCTTCGCGGATCATGTAGAATTCAAGAATCTCCTTGACAGGGTTTCGCAGTGCTCTAGCCGTTCTCAAACCGAACGCTCTCAAAGAAGACAACACGGAGTGAATGAACCAGCGAATTGAGATTCACTGATTGATGAAAAATTGATTTGAAAACAATCACGTATTGCATGAAAGAAAGAGTTTTGCAATACGACGAAGGTTTTATGAGAAAGATCAATTTTTAATCAAAAATACTTTTTGTATTTGAAAAGAGTACACATTCGATGTGCTAGAGAAAAGTAGAAATTTGCACATCGAACGGTTTTTCCAAAAGTATTTTTTCAATCAGAGATACTTTTTGTGTTTGAAATATGAATACACATTCGATGTGCTAGAGAAAAGAAGATTTGCACATCGAACGGTTTTTCCAAAAGTATTCACAATTCTATTCCTGGACCAAGGTTGATTCAAGAGTGAATCGCCCCATCGTTTCTGTCCAGTTGTCACAAGCTTGATCTTTAGAAAAGATCTCACATGTTACCCACCAAGAGCTTGTTTGATGTTGGCTCTAGAAGGATTTCCATCTTCATCGTGAATACTTTTACATATCACTCAGATGTTCTGGCAATACCACAAGGATAATGCGTAGGACTCTTAATATATTCTTACTTTCCACATTGTGTGAAACAACAAGTCTTCATTAATTTATTGTCCTAATAAGATATTGTGGATGATCTCTTGGCTCTAGACTCAATAGTGCACATTTGGTTCCTATGCCGGAGACTAGGGAGAGGGTCTCCTTCTTCAATATCAACAATCTCTAAGAGAAAGTCGATAGATTATGTCGGTTCCCCGTGAGAATGAAACAAGCCCTTTTAAGAGGAACTTGAGTAGCTTGGGAAGTTTAGTAAAGCGCGCCACCGGGTCCATGACGTCTTGTCTTCAATACCAGTGTTACCTTAGTAAACACCAGAAGCATATGTATTGAACCCGGTTTCTGCCTAAGGTTGAATTATTGGAGGGCTATTTCTTTTCACCCTTTTCATATTTATTTCTTTTTCATTCTTCAACCCTTCAGTGCTTACCAAGACTTCATAACTAGAACCTTGTTGGGTTTATTCCAGACTAGCTCTGTCTCACCAAGCACTCTTCCCATTTCTCACTTTTTTCCTTTTTTTCATCATACCTAAGGACTCTACACTATCTAGTGGATTGTCCCTGGGTAGATCCCTCCGGCTCTGGCGGATCGTGGGAACTAATACCTAACCTTACCATCCTTATAACTCCATGCATAAAGTAAAATGGTTGGTCTTTTGGTACATTTCATTCTTCCTTAAAACCAATTGAAAAATCATTTGGAAAAACAATCAAGGTACTTGTGATACGAGATCAAAGCATTTTGTACCTTAATAGTTTTGATCATTTAGAAAACCTCCCTCTCAACATGTGCATATGATTTAGAAATTTTTTAGCACATGGAGGCAAGAGGACTTTGGAATATTTTATTTGATCACTATTTTCATAGAAAAGGCCATTTGATTTTCTTGGTAAATTCTCCCCTTCAATATGTGCATAGGATATTTGAAATCATTTAATCACATAGAGGAAAGAGTTCTTTTGAAGCACATTTACGATCACACAAGCCATTAAGAAACCATTCGCTCCCCCTCAATATGTGCATTGATATACGTAAGAGTTTGGCACATATTAAAGAGAACTTGCACATTGAATCAAAACGATCATCTTTTATCAAATTTCATATTAAATCACAAATTCTCCCCCGATCAAAAATATCAAACCCTTTGAGATTTTGGATCCCAAGTGATTTAATAAGGTTTAGAAAACATGGGAGAATATGTGGCCTGGTTTAAATACTCATCTTGTTTTTGGATAAATGCTCCTCCTCAATCATGTGCATCATGTGTATGAAATCGTTTGGCACATGGAGGCAGGAGTGCCTTTGAAGGACTAAACCGATTCCATTAAAACAGATTTGAGATTTAAATCACGATCTCTCCCCCGATCAAAAATATCAAACCATTTGAGATTTGTGATCCCATCTGATTTAAATCATTTAGAAAAGTTTGGGGAAAGACGTGGCAAGATTTAATTTTGAAATGTGACAGATAGGAACAGATTTAAACATTAAAGATTTTTAGTGTCAGGTATGATTGTATTAAGAGATCTTTAAGTAAAACAAAACAATTTCACAATCAAACAAGAACAGAAAAAATTTCATTTTAAAAGACCTTTATTCAAAAGAAAAATCATACCATGACATAACATTAAATCTTTAGATCACCACATTTTAACGTACAAACCGGAACTTTTGTGAAGAAATATCGTTTGAAAATATTTTATTTTAAAATCACTTAAGATTTGATAGAAAAAAGTCCGGTTGATTTCAAAACTTTGAATCCGATTTATTTTCAAAACAATATTTTTCCATTTTCAAAACAATTTAATCAAATTTTCAAAATTGTTTAAAAATGGTATCCTGCACAAAGATATGTTAGGTGGTTGAGAAGCTTATGTTGTTGCTGTAGGGCTTGGAAGAAAAACCGTCTGCAGATGCAGTGAGACTTCATACGTTGCATTTTAATGCCAACTGAGGTCAAATTAAGCTCCGTTTCTTCATTTGCTGTTGAAGAAAACCATCTCACGATGCAAGAGACCTCTTACGTTGCAATTTTCCATGCCAACTCTCCATAGAAGTCCAATTAAGCTCCGTTTCTTCATTTGTCAACCCAAGATATAGTTACCCTTTCCTTTCGGCATCCAATCATCTTCAATTGTGGGATCCGGATCGGGAACATTCTGATATACCAATATACTTGCATACGTTAGTGAACACACATACAAATATATGGTGGTCGACATCACCCAAACAGCAATCGACTAATAAAAGTCAATCCAACATATCAATCAGATCATAAAAGGCGTGGGATATAATGTGTTGATCAAACTTTAATCATCTAATCCTAACAATCATATCCTAGGCACCTAGTCCTTCAACATAGGTTAACATCATTTTTAATTAAGCATATAGGATAATTAAGAAAGTCCGTTAGATGATATGGATTTGAAAACATTCTCCCCCTCAATCAATGACTCAATTTTTTTGAAAAGTTTAAAAGCGCTGAAGTCATTGATTGAGTTTGCAAATTTTATAAAAACTCTGAAACTTATTGATTTTCAAGAAACTCATTTACCACCAATTTTGTTAAAACAAATATTTTTCTGAAGAATTTTAGACGGAAAAACATTTGTGTAGGAACAGCAGTCCTTCGACATACTTTCCTCAAATAGTTTTAGGATAAGTGCACGAAATTATAGAAAATTGGTTTAGCGCAACACTTTCCTTCCTTGAAGAGCGGGTTGCTATCGGAAATAATAGTAAACCATGGTTTAAGCAAGGGTTACAACCGAAATAATCAGAAGCCATTTTTGAAGCCCGGTTACAAATAACTCAGAAGCCATAGTTTTTGACATGTTTTGAAAAAGAATATTTACACCTCCTGCCGAACTTCATCTATGGTCCCGTGCCATTATTGAATGACATTTCTAAGACCGCAGATGTTATCGATACCAGAAGACATGTCTTGAGAAAATATATTTTTGGTATTTTTTAAATTTTCTGATTTTTATGGGTTTTGTTGATTTTATATTTTTCTATTTTCTTTTTGTTGATTTTATATTTTTGTATTTTGTTTTGCTGGTTTTATATTTTTGTATTTAGCTTTTTCAAAAATATTTACAAAGATAGAGTAGATGATATAATTTAAGAAGATGATGATACGAAAGTTACCGATAAGGATATCGAAAGCTCGTTGTAGAAGATAGAAATCATCATCTCTAAACGCCCACCACCAAAGCTTCTGAGGCTCTTGAAAAGAAGAAATTGAGCCCTTAAGAATGTGAGACTTTGGCTTTCGCCCAAACCAAAAATCCTTTAGCGAAAGGATTCAAAGCTTTCTTTCAAGCTTCCCTTAGCCAGGTGTACAAAGAAGCACACTATTATCATCGATCTTGCTGCTCCTTTTAAGAATAATCACCGTGATTCTTCGTTCGAGGTTATATCATCCAAATGAAGAAAAACAACGTATCATCCCACACATAAATAACTCTTCTCAAATTTCATTCCGCTGAAGTCTGGCGCAATCCATTCCAAAAGGTGTCAAGAGAACAATTCCCCCAAGTAGATGAATTGTAGGATCGTGAATAATATGTTGTTTAATGATTCGGGTGGTCTAGGACAATGATTAAACAAGAAAGCCATTTTATATAGATGAAGAAAGTTGAGAGGAGGTTCTTGAAACAGAGTTGCTTAAACAAATGAAAGGTTAGATTCAAAGAAGCCACCCCCTTCCATGGATGGAAGGGGTATTTATACTTACAACAATACGCCCTCCTAACGGACTGTGGATCGTGCATACAGTGGGTAAAGACCCGCCCTTCCTCCACGGTGTTACTCTAAACTAAACTACGCTACAAACTAACTAATAAACTGCAAAATAGCATAACTGATAACAAGTCTACGAGCTAACTTATGCTAGATAATATTTGGGGTGACCGACTCTTCACTATGGAATTTTCTAATTCCTAACAATCTCCCCCTAAGGGAGGTCACCCCATGTTTTACATTACGAATCCTAGCATTCTATTCTTGACTATGTTCTTGAGCTCGTAGACTTCAATTCTTCAATTCCGCAATCTTTGTGCTTAAGCAGTGACTCTTCATAGTCCGCATAATTTGTACTTTTAGTGGAGGCCTTTGAACTGATCCGCATCTTTGATGATCTTCGAGCTTTCTTTGAGATCATCAGCCACAATAAATCTCTGGATCACCCTTTATTGTGTTGCCATCATGTGAAGTTGTGACTTTCGGACCGACATGCTCACACTTTTGAATCATGACATCTTTCCATCGAGTAGCAAAGCTTTATCTGTTCAAGATATTTGCGCAGCAGAGGAACATAGTATAAGAAATATCCGAGCCAGGTGTTGTAGATATGCACAAATCTTGATTTCTTCAATTAAGTGTGGATGCTGTGAGCATGCGGCTTTGGATTGACTCCTCAATTCCGATCAGTGCAACCGCCCAAATGTACTGCAAACATCGCTAGCAATAAAACACGCGAAAGTGTCTTTGATCACTTTCGTTGAATTGAGGTACACGCCCACGGTTCCCGTTGATCAAGCACAAGTACTGCGCGTGATCGTAGGATTCCTAAGAATCTCCTTGACAGGGTTTCGCAGTTTTTCTAGCTGTTCTCAAACCGGAACGTCTCAAAGAAGACAACACGGAGTGAGTGAACCAGCAAATTGAGATTTACTTATTGATAGAAAATGATTTGAAAACAATCGCGTATTGCTTAAGATAAAGAGTTTTTGCAATACGATGAAGGTTTTATGAGAAAGATCAATTTTTAATCAAAAATACTTTTTTGTATTTGAAAAGAGTACACATTCAATGTGCTAGATCAAAGAAGAGATTCGCACATCGAACGGTTTTTCCAAAAGTAATTTTTCAATCAGAGATACTTTTTTTTGTTTGAAAACATGAATACACATTCGATGTGCTAGAGAAAAGAAGATTTGCACACCGAACGGTTTTTCCAAAAGTATTCGTCAATTCCATTCCTGGACCAAGGTTGATTCAATAGTGAATCGCCCCATTGTTTCAATCCAGTTGTCACAAGCTTGATCTTTAGAAAAGATCTCACATGTTACCCACCAAGAGCTTGTTTGATGTTGGCTCTATAAGGATTTCCATCTTCATTGTGAATATTTTTACATATCACTCGGATGTTCTGGCAATACCACAAGGATAATGCGTAGGACTCTTAATATATTCTTACTTTCTACATTGTGTGAAACAGCAAGTCTTCAAGAATTTAGTGTCCTAATGAGATATTGTGGATGATCTCTTGGCTCTAGACTCAATTGTGCACATTTGGTTCCTATGCCGGAGACTAGGGAGAGGGTCTCCTTATTCAATATCAACAATCTCTAAAAGAAAGTCGATAGATAATGTCGGCTCCCCGTGAGAATGAAACAAGCCCTTTTAAGAGGAACTTGAGTAGCTTGGGAAGTTAGTGCAAGGCCACTGGGTCCATGACGTCTTGTCTTCAATACCGCTTACCTTAGTAACCACCAGTAGCATATGAATTGAACCCGGTTTCTGCCCTAAGGTTGAATTATTGGAGGGCTATTTCTTTTCACCCTTTTCATATTCATTTCTTTTTCATTCTTCAACCCCTTCAGTGCTTACCGAGACTTCATAACTAGAACCTTGTTGGGTTTATTCTAGTTCTAGCTCTGCCTCACCGACTCTTCCCATATTCTCATTTTTCTCCTTTTTTCAACATACCTAAGGACTCTACACTATCTAGTGGATTGTCCCGGTAAGATCCCTCCGCCCGGCAGATCGTGGGAACGAATACCTAACCTAACCATCCTTATAAAACCATGCATAAAGTAAATTGGTCGGTATTTTGGTACTGTTCTTTCCTTCTCGAAACCAATTGAAAAATCATTTGGAAAATTAATCAAGGTACTTGTGATGTAATATCAAAGCATTTTGTACCTTAATTGTTTTGATCATTTTAGAAATGCTCCCCCTCAACATGTGCTTATGATTTTGAAATTGTTTCACACATGGAGGCAAGAGTACTTTGAAATATTTTCTAGATCACAATTTCCGAAGAAAAAGCCATTTGAATTTCTTGGTAAATTCTCCCCCTCAATATGTGCATAGGAAATTTGAAATCACTTTATCACATAGAGGAAAGAGTTCTTTTGAAGTACATCCACGATCACAAAAGTCATTAAGAAACCATTTAGAAAATCAATCAAGGTACGTTATGTTGAAACATAGAAATCTTTGTACCTTGAAAGTTTGTTTTCTTTTGAAATGCTCCCCTTCAATATGTGCTTCGAGATTTGAAAGCGATTAGCACATATGAGAGAATAGCCTGCACAATTGAATAAAAAAAACGATCACCTTTTATCAAATTTCATTATTTAAATCACAAATTCTCCCCCGATCAAAAATATCAAACCCTTTGAGATTTTGGATCCCAAGTGATTTAATACGGTTTAGAAAACATGGGAGAAAATGTGCCAGATTTAAAAACTCATATTGTTTTTTTTTTTGGATAAATGCTCCCCCTTAACATGTGCATTATGTATATTGAAATCTTTTGGCACATGGAGGCAGGAGTGCCTTTGAAGGACTAAAACCAATTCCATTAAAACAGATTTGAGATTTAAATCACGATCTCTCACCCGATCAAAGATTTCAAACCATTTGAGATTTGTGATCCCAAAAGATTTAAATAATTTAGAAAATTTTGGGGAAAGACGTGGCAAGATTTAATTTTGAAAAATGACAGATAAGGACAATTTTAAGACATTAAAGATTGTTAGTGTCAGGTATGAAAGTTTTAAGAGATCTTTTAGTAAAATAAAACAATTTCACAATCAGACAAGAACAGAAAGAATTTCATTTTGACAGATCTTTGAGTTTTAAAGAAAATCATACCATGACATAACATTAAATCTTTAGATCACCACATTTTAACGCATAAAACCGGAACTTTTATGAAGAAATATTGTTTGAAAATATTATATTTTAAATCACTCTCCCTCTCAATCGATGACCGAAGTCGATAATTGAGTGACTTAGGTTTTGATAAAAGAAGTCCGTGATTTACAAAATTTAGTTCAATTTATTTTCAAAACAATATTTTTCCATTTTCAAAACAATTTTATTCAAAGTTTTAGAAAATGTTTTAAAAAATGGTATCCTGCACAAAGATACATTAGTGGTTGAGAAGCTTCTTGTTGTTGCAGAGGGTTTGGAAGAAAACCATCTGCGATGCAAAGTTGAGACTTCTTCTTACGTTGCATTTTGAATGCCAACCGAGGTCAAATTAAGCTCCGCTTTTAATCACTTAGAAGAAACCATCTGCTGATGCAGTGATACCTCTTACGTTGCATTTATGCCAACTCTCCATAGAAGTCCAATTAAGCTCAGTTTCTTCATTTGTCAACCCAAGATATAGTTACCCATTCCTTTCGGCATCCAATCATCTTCAATTGTGGGATCCGGATCGGGAACATTCTTATATACCAATATACCCGCATATGTTAGTGAACACACATACAGATATATGGTGGTCGACATCACCCAAACAACAATCGACTAATAAAAGTCAATCAACATATCAATCGATCATATAAAGTATGGGAATAATGTGTTTATCAAACTCTAATCATCTAATCCTAACAATCATATCCTAAAATCTAGTCCTTCACATAGGCAAATATCATGTTTAATTAAGCACGTAGGATAATTAAGAAAGCCCATTAGATGATATAGATTTGAAAACATTATTCCCTCAATCAATGACTCATTTTTTGAAAAGTTTAAGCTGCGAAGTCATTGATTAAGTTATCAATTTATTACGAAAACTCTGAATTAGATTGATTTTCAAGCAACTTATTTACCATAATTTAAAAAACAACAAATATTTTTCTGAAAAATTTTAGACGGAAAAACATTTGTGTAGAAACAGCAGTCTTTTTGACGACATGCTTTCCTTGTTTTGTTTTAGGATAAGTGCATGAATTTTGAAAATGGTTTAGCGCAAAGACTTTCCTTTCTTGAAGAACGGGTTGCTATCTAAAATAATAGCAAGCCATAGTATAAGCACGGGTCACAAAAGTAACTCAAGCCATATTTTGAGACATGTTTTGGAAAAGAATATTTACACCTCCTGCGCGAACTTCATCTATGGTCCCGTGCCATTATTGAATGACATTTCTAAGACCGTAGATGTTATCGATACCAGAAGACATGTCTTGTGAAAACATATTTTTGGAATTTTTCAATTTTCTGATTTTTATGGGTTTTTGAAGGTTTTATATTTTTCTATTTTCTTTTTGTTGGTTTTATATTTTTCTATTTGGTTTTTCTGATAAATATATACAAAGATAGAGTAGATGATATAGTTTAAAAAGATGATGATATTTAGTACCGAGATAAGGATATCGAGCAGCCCGTTGTAGAAGATAGAAGTCATCATCCCTAAAACTTTCACCACCAAAGCTTCGAGGCTCTTGCATTGAAGATAGAAATTGAACCATCTGAAAGTGAGACTTTGGCGCTTCCCCAAACCGAAAAATCCTTTAGCCGAGCAGCATTCAAGGCTCTATTTCAAGCTTGCCTTAGCCAGTGCACGAAGAAGCACACCATTATCATTAAATCGCCTCATTTAAGAACTATAATCGAGGTTCTCCGTTCGGGGTTATATCATCCAATAGAAGAACAACAATGTTTCATCCCACACTTAAATAGTCTTCTCAAATTCCTTTTCCACTGAAGTCTGAAGCAATCCATTCCAAAAGGTGTCAAGAGAACAATTCCCCCAAGTAGTTGAATTGATGCACCTTCCTTTAGTATAATGCTCACGAAATCTCCCGAATACACATCATGAGGGGAATGAAAACACCTTCCCATGTTCACATTTTTCTTCCCGGATGATCGTGTATGAAGCTCAAGAACCAAAAGTACACCAATACCCAAGAGCTCTCCCTAATACACATCATGAGGGGAATGAAAACACCTCCCCATGTTCACATTTTTCTTCCCCGATGATCGTGTATGAAGCTCAAGTATCTGAAGTATACCACTAGACAAGGAAGGAATAACTGATAACATTGAAGAAGCAGGCCAAGTCATTGATTATCTCTCAAGCGATGACAATCTCATGCGGGTGTCAACTCCAAATAAGTGATTATATCTCTAAATCATTGATTAAGCCCTCAAGTGAAACAAAATTGAGCCCTAATGTACACAATTCTCTCTCCCGATGATAGTGATTCCATCAAATCACCACACACTTGTGTACCTCTTTTATCTTCAAACTTTCTAACATCTCTTCCCCTACTTAGTTGGAATAATAACACCAAAAGCCTTGATGAGTAAAACCTTGAGATTCTCTCGGTCATGAAAATTTGTCTTCCTGGGATATCTTCAATCACTTAGAAGAATTAAGTTTATCAAGTTTACTCGCCATGAGTCAAACCTTGAGTTTCTACTGGTAATAACATTTGTTTTCCCGGGATATCTTCAATCACTTAGAAGAATTAAGTTCATCAAGTTTACTCGCTTTGTGTTTAGATGTGTGTCTCCTTGCCCCTTTCTGGTTTTATTACTTCAATCAACAACAAATAATAAGCCCAAATACTTGAAATCTTTATGAGAAGAACACTTGAACTCTTGTGAGAATCAACTTGTCAAGACTCTCTCTGACTATTTTAATCAACCCTTATGTAGACAATTTGAAGTGACCATCAAGAAAACCCGATATACCATACTTGAAACTGAAGTCAACTTCCCACATTTGTATCTTAAGCTTGCACCTAATGATGGAAGAACGGTGTCGAGAATTTATGCTTCAAGCAAATCTCTAAGTACTCACTACTCAAGCAAAGTATGAGACATTAACACCTCTTGCGATTATCCACACCGCCATATGCGTGTGACACTGAGTAAAACAAAGTAACTCCTAATAGTGATAGTTAACCATGTCTTCAACCATCCACCTCGATCACTTGGTAACTAGATAAACCTAGTCTTCAACTCAAATTCTTAAGCCCGAGCAAGTTATCAAATAAGAACACGCCTTTGTGAAAGTCAACTTCAATCTCAAATAAGTGATAAATGATTAACTCCGAAGTAATCAACTTGTGTCAAATGTCCAACACGTGAATAAAGGTACCCACTTAATGAACCGGAACACATGATTCCTCAACATCAATTCCATCTTCCTAAAGATATACATATAGAGACCATGACGGAAGATTCACCAATAATGTCTTCAAGCGGATGAGGTAGTCATTTTACTTAATGTTCATGTGGTTGATTTACAGAGTGCACAATAATCCGTGAATATTTGGTAAAAGAATACCAAAGAGCGGATCATTTTTTTATGAACAATAATCCGTGAAGATTTGTCAAAGGAATACCAAA
>OU343216.1:141959048-141986259 GCA_910596185.1 Chrysanthemum makinoi | reverse complement strand
GAGCGGATTATTATTCAATAGTGCAACTACAATATTACAATAGTCAATATCAACGCCTCCCATAAACATACAACCTGTTTGATAAATGCCCAGATTAAGAAGAAGTCTTTAGATAATCAAATGCAACTCGTCTTTAGTCTTCTAACATGTAGCGGAGAATGTAGAACTGATCAGAGACTCGACCTTCTTTAAGATTGTCCGAATGGGGAATAGAATGTTAACATCTTCAACTCACACCAAAAAGCATCCCACCAAAAAGCATCCCATCAAACAAGAACAGAAAGATGTTCATCAAGGAAATCAGCAATCAGGCCGCAACAAACACACAAGATGGTGACACCAAACTACCAATCACATCAAACAAGAACAGAGAGATTGTTCGGAATCATCATGTTGATGTATCCGTGAAGCATTAACCGGAAGCACTTTGTCGATAAACTCATCAATCTGAGTGAATATGTCAACCAACGGCTCTTAGAAGAGAAAAACTCCATGTAAAGATGACCCGATAAGAAGAAGCTCGGTTCTTACATGAGTTTAGAGCCGAATGACCATTTATATTCTCAAATATCAATCAACAATGCAAAAAATTCACACTTCTTCTCCCCCTCAAGAATTGCATACGGAGATGCCATTCTTGACTAAATAAGTGAAATCATCCAAAAATTCACACATGACGTCGCCATCGTCATTATAGTTGAGCAAGTGGAATAAGAAAAACAATCAATGGTAGCCCGGTTCACTTGATGACTGAAGCGCATGGAAAAAGTATGAAGCATGTTGATGAGAATGGTCATTAATAAGAAGATTTCTCATCTTCAGAAGATAAAGCGCACTGACACGTACACTTTTCTTTTCTTTGGAGGAACGAGGCTTGAACTGTTGTGTTCAAACGTCATAATCTCTCTCTTTTCATCTACTCTTAGCAAACTTGTAATCACCCCATTATCATTCAAGAGGCTATTTGTCGTGACAACTGATGGAGAAAACCCGATATAATGAATTTGACCCTGAAGTAAACTACCAACTTGACTTAAACTTGCACGTATGTAACAAAGAGCGGTGTCGAGACTTCATCCTCTATTGAATCTCTAAGTACTCTATACTCTTCATCCAACCAACCATCAAGTAATAGACGTACATCACCTCTTGAGAATCCACAATTCAATGTGACACTGAGCACTACAACGTAACTCCTTAAAGTGATAGTTATTTTGTGGTGGTATGAGCCCAATTCCCCCAAGTGGTAAAAGAAAAGGTAAAAGACACCCAACAATAACTAGATTTCCAAGTCTTCGTATTTGAAGATAAGCTCGAACAAGGATCTTGAAGAATCTTCATCCAACCATCCCCGATACCTTCAGATACTAAGTACACTCGCCCGTGATATTTCACTTCAACCTCAAATAAATAATACTGAATTACTACACAACTTCGAACAACTCAAATCTAGCCTTCTTTGACATTTAAATGAACTTTGATAATGGTTTCATCCTGACCATGGTTAAAAGCACGTAACCTCGTAAAACCTTGTAATAACCAAACTGCCATGAGGACAATCCAAACAAACACCCAATTTATGAAGTACACCCTTTTATCCCTTCTTTGAAGTAGAAACCGTAGAAAGCACCAGATCAATAAGATCCCGATATACACTTTCCTTTCTCGGAATGGTTCCATCATGCGGGATTTTACAACTCTATGGTTTAAACCGAGAAATAGTTTCTTTCGTGGGATTTTACAAAACCAAGAGTATAAATCCGTAAGATAGATCCAGAAATGCACCTTGCAATTACCTGGATGTTTCCATTGTCACGGGATTTTACAAGTCAAAGATTTAAACCGAGAAATAGATTCTTTCGCGGGATTTTACAAAATCAAGACAAAACCGTAAACAATGTAAATTTGAATGTTTTATGACAACTTTGGTTTCGGTGAATTTCTGTTTTAGGGGAACATGCAGCGGTTCATCAGCTGTTCATTATCCAACATCAATGTAGGACCTTAAATATCTCAACCTTATCACACAAATACCCACGTTTTGCGTAGAACTCGTTAACACACAAAAACAAACTATGCGTGAAGATGAAAGAAATAAAGATGAGAAAGATGGTGACTTGAAGATGTAAACCGTGTATGTGAAGAGAGAAAGATGAACACAATAAGTTGTATTGCTCCAAAGAAAACACACACACATACACACTCAAGCACACTGTTAGGAATTAGAAATTCCAGGTATTAAAGAGTCGGTCACCTCAAGTATATGTAATCGTTAGAAAGCTCGTAGTCATAGTACTTTTATGTTAAGTAGTATTTAGTTTTGTAACACCGTGGAGGACGGACGGGTCTTTACCTTGTTGCACGATCCATAGCCCGTTGTGTGGCGTTTTATGTAAGACTATAAATACTCTCTACCTCCTAAGGTAGAGAGTTGGAGCTCATAATATTTTCTTTCTCTTTATAGTTCCCAATCTCTTCCTTTCTCTCACTAGAACTCTCTCTCTCTAACATTCTTATACGCCTACTTTGATCATGGTTTAGAGTGTTTGTGAAATCCAATATACAACAATTGGTATCAAGAGCCATGGTTTGATCACTCATCTTTCATGCTCTTTGTTTTGGTGGTTTTCATAAGGTTTTTGGAGTATTAAGGTTTAGGAGAGTTTGATTCATTTGGACAAATTCTAGTGTTAAAGTTTGAATTTTGCTTGTACTTTTGTGTTTAGGATCATCATATGTGTTTATGTTTTGAATTGGAAGCCTTAAATCATTGTGGTTTGGTTGTTTTGGATTGATAAAGTGGTTATTTTGAAAAAAGGACTAGCGAGTTGTCTGGACTTGTGTTTCTTGGCGAGTTGCTTTGTTATTTAAAGCGAGTTGGTATGCGACTTAGGTTGGGGACTACTTACTTGAATTATAGCGACTTAGAAAGTTAATAGCGACTTGAGTGTTAGCGAGTTGATTGTGTTGCTAGTTGAGACTAAAGCGAGTTGGCTATTTAGCGACTTGATTAATTAAGCGAGTTGAGTGTGTTTTCGCGGTTATTTGCTTATGCGAGTTGTGTGTTTAGCGACTTGTTCATTTAGACCTTTTCTTCTTAGGTGTTACGTTCTTCACGGTTGTTCTTTTGGTTTAGTAAAATCCCGTGAAAGAATCAATTTCGGTTTAATCAAAATTGTAAAAATCGTAGAGCTTGAATGTCTACAAAGCGTTCTACTATCATCTCCATGTTGCCGAGGATGTTCAAGCGGTGGTTGATATCGTCCACCCATGCTTGTGAGAGCAGTTCACGATTCTTGGGCTCAACGAATCAGATTGTATTGCCTTGGAAAGGAAAATGGTGTCAACATTCTCAAATCCATTGATGAAGGACCGTGTCGAGTTGAGACGACTAGAGATGTACTTGATACTGCTGAAGATGGAACTCGATTTCACGGAATGGACCGGACCAAAGATGTATGATGAGCTTGATGATAAGGAGAAAAAGAGATTCGATGCTAATATCGGGGCTTCAACATTGTTCTTCAAGGTCTTCCTAAAGACATCTACAAGCGATCAATCACAACAAAGCAAAGGCGGTATGGGATAATGTCAAGATGCTTCTCTCGGGTTGAATTAACTATGGAAGACAGAGAATCACAACTCTATGACGAATTTGAACACTTCAAGATGAAACCGGATGAGAGTGTCTATGAGTACTATGTGAGATTTCATAAGTTGGTGAATGACATGAGGAACATCAGAATGACAATGCCTAACATTCAGTTGAACTCAAAATTTGTGAACAACATGAATCCCGAATGGCACAAGTTTGTCACCTCTGTGAAGCTCACTAAAGGATTGAAGAATACAAACTATGAGCAACTCTATGCCTTCCTCCTTGAGAATGAGAGACATGCTATGTTTGAAAAATTGGTTCTTAATCGATTCAAAACCAACGAGGAGAGACAAGCTCGTCTAATGACTCAATGCTTCTACTCAAACATCGGTATCACAACCAAAGCCTCACAAGTCATACCCATGGGAAATGGTAATCACAAACTAATTCTGATCCTATGTTCAAACAAGGCGATGCTGCGTACACGAATTTCATTAATCAACTAGCTCTTATGATCAGTCAAAACATGAATTCTCTCCCACAAACCAATAACAACCTCAGAACAGCATCTAACCCACACAATCAAGCTATTGTTAAAGATGGGAGGATCATGGTGCAACCATTCGGGAAAAGACAGTATGATCGGGGAAGAGGTGGAGTGGTAGAGGTTATGTTGGTATCGAGAATCGAGGAAGGAATGGTAATCAAGGTCAAGCTAAGCTAATCAAAAGTTATAATTGTGGTGGTGAGGACATTGCAAGGAAGCGCACATCTCCAAAGCGTCCACAGAATCGCGATTACTTGAGAGATAAGATCTTTGCTTGTCAAGCTCGGGATAATGGTGCTGCTTTGGATGAAGAGGAATTGTTGTCTAGCGAGGGCAATGCCAAGACCTATGATGCGATGTGGATGGCGACCTATTAGGGGATAGGTCACAATCATCGAGAATGCCTTTCAAGTCGTGATTGTGATGCATCGACTTCGATGTGGATGATGGACCTACTGCACACTCAATCTTTATGGCTAGCATTTCTCCAATGGTTTCTCCCAAGGTCTCCTCTTCACCACAGTAGCCCATCCAAAGACACACTCATCTCGAGGTACTAAAACTATACGATGATCTTGATGTGCAAAAGATGCATGACAAAGTACTATCAGCTGAAACTTTTGTATCAAATATTGAAAATATGGGTAATATCAATGTTGTCCCATATGATCAATATGTGAAACAAAGTGAAAGTGAAGTTGTACCAAGTGATGCATCTCTATGATCAACAATGACTATATTTTTGATGAATACCTTTTATTGCTTACGATGAGTCTGTAATATCTGAATTAAATGCCTATAAAGAGCGTGTTGCTATTTATGAACAACGTGCTAAATTTGAGTTGACCACTGTGGCGGAAATGGATGACCAAGTGCGTACAATTATTAGAAAAAGTAATTTTAGAGAAAAAGTATTAAAACAAGAGTTAAATTCCTTGCAAGAAAAGCTTTCTAAAACTGCTAAGCAAAAACAAGAACTTCAAGAAAATGTGAAAATGCTTAAGCAAGAATTTAATGCAAAGGAATCAAAACTCTTGAAAGATTTTTCTAATCAGAAAACTTTGAAAAACAAACTTGAAAACAAGTTGTACATACAAGGAACACCATTCGGATTTCACATGATCACTAATCATAGGGTCCTAAGCGATAAGCATAGCATTCCCCTTGTTAAGGAACCAAATCCAGAGGTCATTAAAAGGGCTAGAAATGCTCATAAGGTTCTTTATGATGGCAATGAAATCCTTAAACCTAGACGAAACCTAGTTGCGTTGAGTGCACTGAGGAAGATAAGAAATCGGATGAAGTCACTAGGGAAAAGATGAACAAGAAATTAGATGATCCTAAATGTAAGAGAAGAAATAAAGATCACACACCATGATTACAAGAAGGAAAACTGGATTTCCTTGAACATGTTTAAACCTCGGACATTGTTGACTCCCGAACAAGTTTTACGGAAAATGGATTTAGATAAGCGGAAAGTTGAAAATATTGTTGAAACAAACCCTCCTCTTTGGAAAATGCCTAGAAGCGGTGTATCCTCCTAATTCACCAATGCATCTTGTTCCTAGAACAATTGCCACTAAAAGCAAGACCTTAATTAGCCAATATGTTATACTTCAACTATTTGTTGATTTTGAGAAAACTTGCAAGAAAAGGATCACACCCTTGGTATTAGGAAGGAGAAAGGGGTTTTGAGCAAATGAAAGAATGTTATTTAACCGAGGTCATGCCTTTCTTTAAACTTCTAAAAGATCACTTTGAGAGTCTTAAAAGGGATAAGCTGATATTAAGGGAATGGAATAAGAATTTGATGCAATGATAGTTGAAGTTAGTGACTATGAGCGAGCACTAAAATATAATGAGATTGAGAGGAAGAACTTGCATACACTAAATGAGAACCGATTCTGAATGTATTACTCAGGATGTGTTTTCACTGCTACAAATTGTTCCATTAATGCTTCCAAATTTCATGAATTATCGGTTGCACGGAAAGTCTCCCATGATCGTGTCATTGAGCTTGAAAAAACTAATTCGAACTAAAGCGAAAAAATTGAACTGGATGATCACGACAATTTGGTTAAACATTTTCTAAACTGGAAGTTGAGCATTTTAATTTACAACTAAAATATCAACATCTTAAAGAAAATGTCAAAACTTCAAATATCAAGACATCCTCGAGATGCTCGAGTTTGATCAGATTTTCAAATTAACAAATGTGATGAACAGATTCAAGCTCAGTGCAACGCGATCAGAAAGTTGAAAGCCCAAATCTCACAATTAAAGGGTCAAACGAACAATATGACAGGCTCCCAAATGCCTCCTCCTTTAGATTCTCGAAATTCTCAAACTTTTCATCTTCAAAACTTAGTTGATGCCTTACAAAAGGAAAACAAGAGTTTTCTAGAAGAAAATGAAAAAGTTAAGCGACATTTTAAAGAGTTATATGATTCAATAAAAGTCACCCATGACCAAAACAATGGAAAAATAACGTCTTTACAAAAATTGAGACGAGAGTCGGAAATGAAGCGCCACTTGTTTTCAATAAGAATGTTGTCTCAAAGTCACCCTAGACGCAAATACCTTGTATGATTAAATATATTCCTCTTCATCTTAGGAATAATGAACATGCTTTTCATGAATATTGTGCTCACCTTAAGGATAGTCTAGAATGTCTCAGGTGAGATTGTGAAGAGGATTTCATTAACAAACCTCTTGATAGTGAAATTAGGTTTGCTTGCCTCGGGCCAAAGCGATCTCAAGAGTTGCAAGAATGTGTAATTGCAACATGTCCCAAATCCTTAACCTTAGGTGCAAAAGGCAAGGCTGTGATGCCTTGTTCTATGCCTAGTCTTTGAGCCTTGAACCATTCTAGGCCGGTTTAAGAAAGTATACATCAATGTGTCGATACAGTATTCCTCGGATCCTTGCACATCTAGTTCAAGAATGCAAAAAGTAGATCAACAAACTAATGTTCCCATAATTCCCTCTGAGGGTAATCAATGACATTAAAGCGGCGGTCAAAGTCTCAAGACAATACAAGAATGATAGGACCTCAAAGCTAAAATGTGCATTGGAAGAGAGTAGAAGACCAACCTAGGATCTTTAAGCTTGAGTTGAATAAAGCGAATCGTGTTGATTCTAGTATTAGCCTTAGAGCGTCTTGTAATTAATTTCACGATACTATTTGCAAACCTTGTAATGATGTGCTTGAATTACGTTGCTAATCATGAATGTGGTGTGAATGCTTTGTCTAATCTTTGTCAAATGCCTAGTTAAAATTGTTAATGCTAATAATCGTGCAAATAAGGCAAAAAGGCAAAAAGCGAAGATTGTTAAGCAGTGGAAACCCACAGGTAGAACTTTTATAAAGATAGGTTATTATTGGATACCTTTTGGCCATAAGAATAATCAGTTTTGTTCTCAAACTGCTAAGATTATGCCCACTAGAAAATGGATGCCTATTGGTAGAACTATTCCCTTATTGGTAGAACTATTCCCTTAATAAGTGAACATACTTTGAATAGGTCAAATACAGACACCAGCATTGCATCTATTCCCAATGATTCCATTGCTTCTACTTGATATGGATGTTTCTGATGTGGGTGTTCCAATTACTGTTACTAACCAAGTGGAACCCATTCTTGCATGGGGATCCCAATTATCGATCCATTCTTGTCTGTGTTCAAGCTAGATCGTTCAAATCGTTCGTGGTACACGGACTGTTTGTTCCAAGCATATGGCTTGGAGACGGTCGCTGCTCATGAACCGTGAGCAAATTCATCAGTTAGATTCGGTAATGATCATTTCGGTGCAATTATGGGTTATGGTGATTATGTTGTTGGTGATAGTGTTATCTCTAGAGTATACTATGTGGAAGGTCTTGGTCATAATCTGTTCTCTGTCGGTCAATTCTTGACTCGATCTAGAAGTAGCTGTCAGAAAACATACTTGTTTTGTTAGAGAACTTGATGGTAAGGAACTTTTAAGAGGAACTTGTGGTTCAAATCTTTACACCATCTCTATAGAAGATATGATGAAGTCTTCTCCAATTTGCTTGTTGTCAAAGGCTTCAAAACCAAAGTCATGGTTATGGCATCGTCGTCTCAATCACTTGAACTTCGGCACCATCAATGATCTCTCGAGAAAGGACTTAGTTGTAGGTTTACCTCGACTAAAGTATGAAAAGGATCATCTTTGTTCAGCATGTCAATTGGGAAAAAGCAAGAAGTATGCCCATAAACCCAAACCTACTAACTCTGTCACAGTTTGATGGCTTCATATGGATTTTAAATTTGGAAATAAAATTAGGTTAACTAGGAACAAATTAGGATGAAGTATACTTACTAGTCAAGTTATGTAGTATAGGATAAGGTAAATCAAGGTCATCCCCAAGAGACTTGGTTGCACTACAAATTATTAGTTTGTTTGTTTAAGCAAGTAACAAGTAACAAGTTGATGGTTATGATTGTCACCGGATGAAACCAAACAAGAAAAAGCATTATAAGAACAAATAACAAGTTGATGGTTATGATTATGCATATCAAACCAACAAAAAAAGCAATATAAGAACAAGCAAGTATCAAAAGATTCATCATTATTCCAATCAAACACAAATCTCCAATAATCATATCAATAACAAGCATCTTTAAATAGAAAAGTAACAAGGTTTACCCAAGTATGAATTACAATGAGCAAAGATGAAGGATTATAGCACTCATGAGCCTCCAATCAACTACAATAGTTCTGTAGAATGATTTCCAGCCAAGCAGCCACTTGAGCACCTTTCTGTGAATTTGGAGAGGTTTGTGATGTTTGGGAAGATAAGTTGGTGTAATTGGTGGAAGTGCGTCCTTAAGGGTGGGAGCTTGAATTTCACACCTTTGGGGTGAAGATATTGAGAGTGGGTGTGTTCTCTCAAGTTATGGTTTGCTCTCAAGATGGGGAATGGTCATTGGGTGGAAGGCTTGAATTTCACACCCTAGAGAATTGATGGTGGTAGGATAGGTGTGAAGATCTCCGAGTTGTGGTGTGCTCTACAGATGGAAATTAGATGGCAAGAAGTGGAGGCGAATTTCACACCTAGAGAGGTGGAAGAAATGAAAGGGATGAGAAAGATGGAGAAGGGATTATGAAAGAATGAGGTGCCAAATGGGTTCTATTATACTACTGCAGGCTGGGGTATTCGATGCATTTCTTGGAGGCATCAGCTGGGAAGGGACTAGAAACCATGTGGGAAGGGACTAGAATCATTTGGAACCACATTTGGAACCTTAGTAATGGAAAATGTAAACAGGACCTCCAACCCGGATCGGTTGAGCTCAACGAATCGGTTGGTCTCGTGACCATTACTCAACGGATCCAGTTCATGAGGTCTCGACCGATCGGTTGAGCAATATCTAAAAGTCATAATGGAAAAAGTTAGATCTTTCTCTCTTAGCTTTCGTGGCATGAGCAAGGGGGTCAAGCAGTCGTATGCAAAAGTTATGGCCAAATAGTGAAGGTGTGTCGGGAACAACGAAGGCTTCCAATATGTCTTCGTTTAGCTTCTTTCTTCATTTCTTTCAAGTTTTCCTTGCTTGAACTTTATTCTTGATTCTTTGGACCACTAACTTGATGACTTTATCTTCTCGAATATACTCCACAAGTCTTGCTTTTTGTAGAATTCTTCGTACATGGAGAAATGCCGTGTTTTACTTCTTTTTAAGTCTTTTTCCACTTTCACATGTATTTGGCTACAAATGAACATAAAGCGCACTTTGTGCGATTAAGCATCAAAAGCATATGATTATAACCAAATACTTACACATAAAAGCACGGATAGCAGCTACTAAAACATGCACAATTTGGCGTTATCAAAGTTCTTCATACAATTCTCTCTCATATGGTTATGTGTGGACCAATGAGAGTCGCGAGATATCTTTGGGGAAGAAATATGTGTTAGTTGTAGTTGATGATTACTCTAGATTCACACGAATTCAAGTTCTTAAGGACAAGGATGAAACTCCCGATATCATCATCAAACTCTCATCAACGTGCGAGGTGGAAGCTTAACAAAACCGTCGAATTATCAGGATGGAGACAATGGGCTGAGTTTGTTAACAAACAATTAGTAAATTTTACTGAAACATTGGAGTGATCGGCCATCAAAAGTGTTCCTGAACTCCTCCAGCGAACGATTGTAGTTAGTAATCGAACTCTTGTAAGCCTTAGAACAATGTGATTTACTCAAAAGTTCAATGTTTCTGGTTTGACTATTGTTGCATGCTACGCAAAAATGTTCACCGATTACTTGCTCATGGAAAGGCACCATATGAACTTGTCCACAACGAAACCTAATCTCTTTCCTTCGTGTGTTTGGAGCATTGTGCTATCCAACTAATGAGAATTCAGAAGCGACAGGCACTAGAGCTTCATGGACATTGGAGTATTTGTAGGGTATCATGAAACGAAGGGATGGAATCTCTGACAAAGAGGAGCGAAACATCATGGAAACAATTCACGTTACGTTTGATGGTACGTGGAGTTAAGCGGCTCTGAAAAATTCATTCGGACCGCTTCAAAAGCAGTCGATTGGTTCTCCCTTGTTCCAAACTCTTGAAACTCCATATGTACCTCCATCTGAAGATGATTTAAAGAAATTGTTTGATCACATGTTTGATGAACTTTATGATCAGAAATTACTAATGGTGTTGATCCCTACAACAGTAGCTCATATTCCGATGGATAAAGTCAATCCTCGATTATTATCTTTGATCAAAGAAGCACATAGCGATCCTTGATCTCATCAACCGTCATCATTAAAATCGAATATTTACATCATGGAACGTTTACAAACGATGATGAAGTTAAATCACTGCTACTCTTGAAGATATGCTCGGATTTGAAAACATATTTTGCTCTAAATCTTCATGAACCATCTTAGATCAAAGACATCAACTCACTACCCGGTCCCTCGACAACTACCACATGAACACCTCGGAAAATGGTTCACGATCATCATTTAGACAACATCATTTAATCTCTCCGTCCGGTATCGCACGGAAACAACTGCAGCCATGCTGCCCATGGTGCTTCTTCAACTCCGTACTCTCTAAGATCAGAACCAAAGATATTTAAAACCGCCATGAATGAAATGCATTTGGTTCAATGCTATCAAGAATGGTAATTCATGAGTTGATCGAAACTAGATGTATGGGAGTTAGTACCGCACTGTCAGTTATCATGATGTGCTCTAAAATGGATCTTCAAAGTGAAACAGATGGCATGGTGATTTGTTGAAGAACAAGGCTCGATTAATTGCAAAGGATGCAGATCAAGAGGAGATGACTTTGAAGAATCTTTTTGCTCGGTTGCTGAATCGAGGGCAATCAAAATCTTACGGCTATCTTTGTAGTAAGAACATGGTAGTCTATCAGGATGGATGTGAAGGCGGCATTTACGAACGGAGATCTTAAAGAAATTAATTCTACGTCGGCCAACTTTGAAGGATTTGTAAATCAAAACATCCTACTCGCGTTTATGTTTGAAGAAGCCCTCTAGGTTTAAAAGCAGCTCGAGGGCATGGTATGATACCTTTGTCAAAGTTTCTTATACATCAGCCGGTTATGGCCTTGATTGATCCAACATTGTTCACCGAGGAAGTCGAGGGCAAACATTTAATTCATGTGTTCAAATTTATGTTGATGATGTTATTTTGCCTCAGTGATCCAATGGAGATGTGATCGTTTTCATGAAATGAGTTCAAAATTTGAATGTCAATGATGATGGGACAAATGTCATTTTCTTGGGATTACAATTTCACAAAGTCCGGACATTTTCATAAATCAATCTAAATATGCAGAAATCTTAAAAGAAATTTGGTTGATTCAAAGTGACCTTGTTGACACTATGATTGATCCGAACCAAACTAGATGGACATTCGGGGAATCATGGTAGACCAGGCAAAAATATGAAGTATGATTGGATCCACTGATGTACCTCCTGTGATGGGCCGGACATCTTGTTCTCTGTTTGCATGTGTGCTGAATCTTGAGGCTAAGCCTACTAAAAAGCACCTTGAAGCTGTTAAGCGGGTCTTTTCGGTATCTCGAGGAACCATCAATATGGGACTATGGTACCCGAAGACAGGTATGTCTGCTGACCTTCATATCTTTGATCATGCGGGTTGTCAAGATACGTCAATGCGTCACGGGAGTGCTTTCGGTTTTTGGGTGATAAGCTAGTGGTAGTCGTCAAAAAGCGGAAATGAGTACTTCTATTTCACTCTCTGAGGCTGAATACATAGCCATGTCATCCTGTTGTGCTCAAATCTTATGGATGAGATCTCGATTATGTCGACTATGGCTTTGAATGTAAAATCCTACATCTTTGTGATAATAAAAGTGCTATTGCTCTATCATCTCTTGACAACATTCAACACTCAGAGCAAAGCATATCGACATTACGACATCATTTCATCGAGGGAACAAGTGGAAAAGGTTGGTGGAACTCTATTTTTGTGAGTCGAATATCAGTTAGCAGACATCTTCACCAAAGCTCTTCCAAGAAAACGCTTTGAGTTTATTCTTCCTGTTGGGCATGAAAAGCCTTCAACGGAAACACTTCCAGTCTTCGGAGGAAGGCGAGTAAAGGTCTATCTTCATCTATATTACGTACATATCTATTCGAAAATCAAATAGAAAATATAATATTTTCAAAATCCATAAAAATTTGAAAAACGAAAATCTTGAAAAGAAAAAAAAAAAAAAATATATATATATATATATATATATATATATATATATATATATATATTGTTTTTTGTTTTGTTTTTCTCGATTCGATAATATCACGGTCTTTGTCTTTGTCATTCAAAGAATGACACGAGGACTTTAGATGTTGTTAAATTTCATTAAAAAAAATAAAAATAAAAAAAATAAAAAAAAAATTGAGAGAAAAGAAAAAAGCAAATGGCTTATTGTCGATTCGAGGCATGGCTTTTCAAGAAAAACGGCCATTGCTTTTTCATGTTTTCAAGATTGAGAATTTGTTTGGTGATTTCATCAAAAGCCTTCTTGCTCAACCAAATTCCATGCTCTGTTCTATAAACATTTATCTCTTTGAAAACTAATTTGCTTTGAAAAATAATGATTCTATTTTTGATAATCATGGACTTATTTGTCAAAGATCAATCTCTCAATCAACAACCTGTCATAAATTGAAGGGGGGAAATGATTCAATTAAATTAAAAAGTTATTTGGCATTCAATTGTTTTCAAAAGATATACATGCATGTTTTATCAATGGAGTTTAAAAGTCTTTAACATCCGATCCTTATCGGTTAAGCTTTCATAATCAAGTACAATTCTCTAAAAGCTTTCAAAAGCAATTTAAATCTATAAGAGATCACAAATCTCAAATGATTTAATAATTGTGTCAGGGGAGAATATGTGATTTAAATTGGATTTAAATTGATAATTCGGTAAATGGTTTTATAAGGATGTACATACTCTTCTTCCCACATGTGACAAACGATTTCAAATTTTCCATGCACATGTTGAGGGAGAGCATCTATCTTAAACCTATGATTTGAAACGTGATCACTTATCTCAATGTGGGTTCCTCTAGTATGTGCAAAACTCTTTTCAAATCTTGAGGCACATATTGAGGTGGAGCAAAACTTATGAAAACATCATCCTCCCCAAAAATGCTTTATCTTGTCTTGGTTAGGAAGTGATGTTGATATCTTTTAAATGGTAATCAAAGTAATTTCTTCCTCTTGCCTCAGGTGTAAAAACGATTTCAAACATTTGATCATGTTGAGGGGCACTTATTCTAAAAATATCAAAAACAATTACAAAATGCTTTGATAAAATATCATAAGTATCTGGATTGATTTTCAAATGATTTTCAATGGTTCTATAAGCAGATGAACAATACCAAAAAGAGCCAACTTTACGTATGTATGGTGATATAAGGATGATAAGGTTAGGTATGTGTTCCCATGATCCATGAGCAGGAGGGATCTACAGGGGACTATCCACTAGTTAGTGTAGAGTTCTTAGGTATGATGATAAAAGAGAAAAATGAGATATGGGAAGAGTGCGGACTAAAGGCTGAGCTAGTCTTGGAATAAACCCACAAGGTTCTTGCTATGAAGTCTCGGTAAGCAGAAGGGTTGAAAGAATGAATCAGGTTGGTTATGGATTATTGAAAAAACGGTCTGTGCTTTAAACTCTTTTCATTAACTTACGTGGACCGTGTACTATTTTCAAATCAAAGGTGTTTATGATTGATAATTGATTTTTCATTAAAACCTTAGTTATATTGCAAAACAATTTCTATTGAGCAATACCGATTGTTTTCAATCTCTTTTCATCCCGATAGGTGGGCTGATAAATTGACACAGTTCCTCACTTCCGTGTTGTCTTCTTTGAAGGCGTTCAGGTTTGAGAAACGATTAAAGCGGTAACGAGGAAACCACGTCAAGAAATTCTTGAGAATTATACGATCCGCAGGCGTGCTTGTCGCGATCAGCGAGAAGCGATGGGCGTGTACCTCAATTCATCGAAAGTGATCAAAGACAACTTTCGATGTAAGCACAATGCTTGTCTTATCTTGGTACACCACGACGTTCTTGGTGTCGAATGAAGTGGTCAATCCATAGCCTCGTACTCGCCTAACATTAAATCTCAAAAGAAATCATGATTAGTGCATCAATGACTCGATATTTTCACTCCATGCTTACTATTTGCAATGCTTTGTAATATCATGAATCAACGAATGCTTAGCTACTCGATGAAGATATCATGATCCAGAATGTGAGCATGTCGGTCCAAAGTCACAACATCACATAATACCAACACCACAATGGATGTATCGGAGATTTTCTATTAGGCGATGATCTCAAAACGGCTCAACATTATTATCACGTGGATCGATAAAGACCTCCTTTGGATTAACCAAACATGCAATGAATGGAATCAATGACTCGACTTGAACAAAGTACTACATCATGAATGCAAGATCAATTGTTAATGTAATATCTGATTGTATTCAATGTCATTTTAGTATGTTTGGTGACCTCCGCTTAGGGGGATTGTTAGGAATTAGAAATTCCGGTATTAAAGAGTCGGTCACCTCAGTATATGTAATCGTTAAGCTTCGTAGTCATAGTACTTTTATGTTAAGTAGTATTTAGTTTTGTAACAGGTGGAGGACGGACGGGTCTTTACCCTGTTTTCTGATCCACTAGTTGTGTGGCCTTTTATTGTAAGACTATAAATACTCTCTACCCTAGGTAGAGAGTTGGGCTCATAATAATATTTTCTTTCTCTCACTATAGTTCCCCGACTCTTTCTTCTTCTCTCTAGAACTCTCTCTCTAACATTCTTATCGCCTACTTTGATCATGGTTTTAGAGTGTTTATGAGAAATCCATATCCTACCATAGCGCCTGAAATGACCATTTGAGGGGTATTTATAGTACAAGACACAAGATGCCCTAAAAAGGCTTTCTGGGGCTTTGTATGGGCTTAGATTGGATTGGATTTGGACATGGGATATAGAGCTTGCCAGGCAAGCAGCTCTTTTTAACCAAATAGCTTACCCCAATCCACGAGCCCGTTGACTATTCTATCACGATATCTAACACACGTTAAAAAGTTCCTAATCGTGAATGACCATCACTTCTAATATAAACTATTAAGGCTAACAATCTCCCCTAAGGGGTGGTCATTCAAATGATGCTCCACTTGATTAGGTCTTTACTTTTCTCGAGCTTGAACTTTGTGTGTAGATATAGAATAGTCTTGATTCTTTGTTCCTTCATGCTTTGTGATCGGATAATGTGGTTGTCTGCGTTGTCAACCGTTGGTTAGGTATCTCCGCGTCTTTTCTCCACCATGCTCACACTTCTATTTGACTTTGAGTTTCCAATGATGAAGTTCTCGGTCTTTAAACTTTGTAGATTCTTTGACGAAGAATCATCTTTAACTTTGAGTAGCCTTTGATTTTGATGAGAACTTTCATGTGTTGTTGGTATGAGCATGTGGAGAGTCCACGCGATCAATCCGCTCGGAGCTTCCATAAGAAGAAAACATAAAAACGAGGTTAGTAATAAGCGGATTTCGGCACTTACAAGTTTGAATTTCAAGGGTGTTAACAACATAGTGTGAAAACACGTCTCTAATTCTCAAAGGGCGTTCTCGAGCTGGAGTCCCACAAGTGAGATAACGCGATATACCGAAGTACATCTGATTCGGATGAGTCAGGAGGTACACGAAGCATCACACGCCCATGACCGTTTGAGACACACTAAGCGTAATCCACGGGGAGTTACAATGACTGTATGCGCTGTTGATGTTGACCCTAGCGAGAGTTTCCATTCAATCGAAGATCACGCGATGTGAAACTTCTCATAAATGTTACGGCAGTTGCTAAGCCTGCGTGGGACTCTAGAATATATCACTTGTGTCCTTATTGATGAACAACAAGCGATGTCATGTCAGGTGTTCCTATGAGATCTTTTGATGAATCTCGTGGCTCTAGACTCAATAGTGCATTTTGGTTTTCTGAGCGGAGACTAGGGAGAGGGTCTCCTTCTTCAATACCAACCAACTCTAAGAGAAGGTCAATAGATTATGTAGGGTTCCCAGTGAGAATGAAACAAATCCTTTTAAGAGGAATTGAGTGGCTAGAAGGGTTAGTGCAAGTGCGTCACCGGGTCCATGACGTCTTTGTCTTCAACCGGTGTCAACTAGTGACAACCGGTAGCATATATGTATTGAACCCATTTTCTGCCCTAAGGTTGAATATGGAGGGCTATTTCTTTTCACCCTTTCTTAACATTTCTTTTTAATTCTTCAACCCCTTCTTTCTCCTTTCTCACATTACTCCTTTTTCAATCATACCTAAGGACTTCTAATACTAAACTATTGGTGATGTCCTTGGGTAGATCCCCTCGCTCTGGCGGATCATAGGGCAATTTCCTATCCTTATTCACCTTATAACTCCATGACTATCCTATTGTTGCCATAAAACCATTTTTCTTGAAAATCTCTCAAAGTGTTTATGATAGAAAACATGTTTGGAAACACTCAGAGTTTTATATTTTGAAACACTCCCCCTTCATATGTGCTTATAAGTTTTAACAAAAATCGCACATGAGGGTAGAGTTTGCACTTTTTGAATTGATCGGCTCATAATAGACAATTCCCCATGAGACACGGTTACGTTGCCTAGTTAAAGAGTTCCATTTGGAGTTTTAGGTGACAACTTGCTCTAATAACTAACTTGAAGTTGTAAACACTCCTTGAAAAGGAGGTTAGACCCATGAAGGTGCATATCTATCACAAGTTTCGAGATGGTACATTTCCGACTTTGATTCCGTCAATTCATTGGTTTCGTCTGAGTCGAGCTCATTGTGAGATTCAAACACCGATCATTAAACATTTTGATCACATTTTAATCACGTCTCCTCCCCTCAAAAATAGCATATTCGTGATATTTTTGATATCAACGGATTAAAACATTTTAGAATCTTTTGGGGAGACAAGCGGATTTGATTTAAGCATGAATTTGGAACATTTTAGTTTTATACTCCCCTTTAATAAAGCATAATCAATTAAAGGGTTTTAGAGGAGTTATCTTGAGCACAAAGTATTTTGAAAGATTTTGAAAAATCTTTTTGAACAATCTTGAAAAGGTGCTCAAGATGATGATGATTTCTCACCATTTTTAAATGTAGTACTTGCGATGCATACACTTTGATTTTTTCTATAAAAGCACGAGTTTTGATTTGAAAAATAATCAAAAGTCATCATTTTAGTCAGGGTTCGTCTTGAAAGTATCACGAAAGCCATTATTTAGGGAAATTTTGAGAAACGACATGTTTTAGAAAACAAATTAAAGAACTCTCGCTCAAGCATATGTACATACCCGTATCATTGTTGAATGACATTTCTAGAAACGCGGAATATCGATTATAAAGACATGTTTGAGAAGAATATTTTTTGGATTTTTGATTTTATATTGTTTTTGTTTTTTTTGAAAATTTTATATTTTTATATTTTGCTTTTGTTGGTTTTTCAAATTTTGTATTTTGTTTTTCAAAAATATTTACAGCGAAGCTTTTGGAAAATCATTTTCAAGAAGATTCGAGAAGACGTTCTAACTCCTCGGGGTTAGGGCTCGCATTCCAATTCGTAGAACTAAATAGTCAAACCTTTCTTTTGGAAGGGCTTTAGTTAATAGATCGCCGAGTTGGTAATCTGTCTTCACGAAGAATAATTCAACAGTACCATTTTCGGCGTACTCTTTGATGATGAAGTGATAGCGGACTCTAATATGCTTAGTCTTTGAGTGATGAACAGGATTGCATGATATGGCTATGGCACTTTTGAGTCACAATACATAGGTATTTTATCGAAAGTAAAGCCATAATCTGTGAGTTGTGTTCTCATCCATAGAACTTGAGCACAACACCCAGATAGAGACACATACCGGCAGTTGAAAGTGCGGTGCAATCTTGTTTCTTTGAAGACCGTTACTAACTTTTCACCCAAAATTGTGCTCCTCAGATGTACTTTTCTTGTAACTTGATCACTGCGTGGTCCGCATCAGAAAAGGCAATTAGATCAAATCCGGATTCCTTCGGATACCAAAGTCCCATGTGAATGGATGTCTTGGTGCGAAAGATCCTTTTAACCTCTTTGAGGTGCGATTGATGGTAGCTTTGCGGCCGTGCTAATAAGCAAACAACAAAATGAATATAGGGGTCGACTAGCGGTAAGATACATGAGAGAACCAATCATGCTCGATATTTCTTGGATCAATAGGTTTCCCAAACAAATCGGCTCCAATTTTTGGTGAAGTTACCATTGGTGTTCGGACCGAATCACAATTATCCATACCATGATTTTTCAAAATCTCGGTGATATTTAGCTTGATTTATAAAAATTCCACGAGGGGATTGATGTATTTGTAAACCAAAAATTTTTAGTTCCCCCATCTTGGACATTTCAAATTTACTTTTCATGAGATTTTCAAAATGTTTTGAAAGATTCGGATTAGTGGACCCAAAGATGATGTAGATCCACGTAAATCAACAATCAAAATGTCGATTTTGCATTTTTGTGTAAACAAGGTAGGATCAACTGTTCCTTTGGTGAAATTGTTTTGGATAAGGAAAGGGGACAGTTCGTCATACCACGCTCTCGGAGCTTGTTTCAATCCATAGATTGCCTTTTTGAGTTTGTAGGCGTAGTCTGGATGTTCCATGTCTATGAAGCCTTACGGTGACTCCGTACACTTCTTCTTTGAGTTCCATTCAAGAACGCGGTCTTAATGTCCATCGATAAACCGTGATGTTTTTTGTGGTAGGCTAAGAATATCTATTTGCTTCTAGTCTAGCCGTGAATGACTCTTCAAATTCTATCCCTTCCTCTTGTCTGTATCCTTTGGCCACAAGGCGAGCTTTGTTGCGAATTACAGTCATTTCTTCATCCCGTTTGTTCTTCCATAACCATTTAAGATCAATGGCTTGACGTCAATGGGTCTTGGAACCATTTCCCAAGTCATGTAGTAGCGGTATTGGAGAAGTTCCTCTGCATTGCTTCTATCCATGCGGGTTCGCGCCATTGCCTGCGAATGTTCTTTGGCTCTATATTGCTAATTGAGCAAAGGTAAATGCATAAGTATGTCGGTGGCAAGTTGGCGTCTCGTCCGAATTGGCCTTGAAGGTTCACCAATAACTTGTTCAATTGGGTGGTCTTTTGTCCACTTCCGAGTAGAAGGATACCGTTGGTTAAGCACGTTATGCGAGTTAGATGGTTCTCGTAAGCTTGAGGATGATTCGGTGATTCCGTAGCAAACGGGTTTTCAAATAAGTCTTCATCTAACGTTGCATCGTTATGGTTTTGTTTTGCTCATCAAGCTGTAGTAGAACGGGTGCAAGATCTGTAGTAGATGTAGATGATGTAGATGGAGTTGGTGCATTGGTTTCGACCGTTGTAGATGCATCTTATGTTGGTGGTGGAGGATGATTTTGGCGGGTCGGTGGAATGATGGTTTGATGCATTTGTCGAGTTCCACCATAGTATTCATCGAACATTAACTTCGAAAAATTCTCCCATTCTTGTTCTTTAGGATTGTCAATGCGAGTTGATTGAGCTCTTTGAGTACGAGTCACGAACTAATGTGTCGAAGTCTGCGTGGGTTTAGTGCGGGTTCTAGGCGAGTCTCGGAAGCCATTTGTGAAAGTTCATCAAATTTCACATTCATCGTCTCCATGATCCTCCTAGTTCTCTGTTATACCACTGAATGCCCTCGAGTTATCCGAATATCAATGAAGATTCCAATATCACCTTTGCTTTCAATTTTCCAAGATCTTCTCTGTCATTCGTTAGGATAGCACGCCAAACACGTGAAAATAAGAGATATCCGGTTTTCTATTGTTCACAAGCTCATATGGGGTTTTATTGAATCTTGGATGGATAAGGGATGGGTTACGAGGTGAAACAAGCGATGGCAACACATCGGCCCATAGAAATAACGGTGCACTAGAATAGATTAGCATTGTGCGAGCGGCTTCCACAAGAGTTCTATTTCTTCTTTCAACTACCCCATTCTGCTGTGGAGTTCTAACAACGCGATTTGATGTGTAATTCCAACATCTTCAAAATAAGATCTTAACTCGATTAGTGAATTACGTTACTGCGTTATGCATTCTTACAACCCTTCTTGGAGTTTGAAGAAGTACTTGAATTCGTTTGAAGGTGATGATGATGATGCTTGATGCTTTTGATCTAAACTTAACCCATGTATATCTCGAATAATCATCGACGATGACAAGAATATACTTTTCCCATTAATGCTTTCAACTCTCATTGGGCCACATAAGTCCATGTGCAACATATGCAACTTTGCTTCGAACTAGAGTGCGGTTTGGGTTTATATGATGCTCTTTTGCTTTTTCTTGTTACATGATGGACATAAGTGATCCTTGGTGTATTTGAACTTTGGAAGTCCGTTGGCGATGTTGTCTTTGGCAATTTTGTTGATGGTGTCAAAATGAGATGATGGGATAACTTGATACATGCCACAACGGGTGTGTTCGGATGCTCGTGTCATAAAACATATTGGTGATGAAGAGGCCATTTGATTGATGTCGATAGCATACAAGTTTGTATCATGATTCCTAGTTAAGAGATCAGTGCCATCCAAGTTTCTAACGAAGCAAGCATTTTTCCTAAAGCAACCTCTAAATGCATCCGTGAGCTGCCTGAAACAAATTGTGTCCCAACCCTTCGACATAGTAAACCCGAGTGATCAAATAATTTCCAAAAGGTAGATCTCCATAACCCATGATAGCTGCTACATGATCATTTCCAAGCGTCACGGTTCCCATGAATTTCCGGACAAATTGATCGGTGACTTGATTCGGTCATGTGCTTGGAGCAACCAGTCGATGATCCAAAGACAAATTTCGATAACACTGCTAGTAAGAAGAATATTGTGGAAACCGTTTGATTTTGGTTCCTTTGGGTTAGAGGTAAAATCGATCACACTCGAGAGATGTTTTCTGAGGGAATTACGGTTTATCACTCATTGTACCACTCTGGAGTGTGAAAGTTCTACCTGTGGGTTTCCAAATATCATCCCTATAGTATACACTATAGTTTCATGATAGTGTAAAGCCTAAGTTTTGCAACTAGTCTTCCTACTCGTTTAGCGTAAGATCTTTTTGGGGCGTTCTTCTTAACAGGCTTATCATTCACATTCTTAGAAACACAATCATCTTGAACATTAATTAAAGATTTCTTGCAAGTTAAACAAAGAGATTCAACACATTCATTAGACTTAGCAAGTTTCATAGGTTCGGTACATTAGGATGAAATGTCTTTCTTATTCAAAAGCGGTAAATTCCTAGGGTGTTCTTCTACTTTCTTCTCTTTATTCAAGCTACTACTCCTAGAGGTAGTCGAGACTCTATTGTTCCTTGTATTGCTCTTAGGCTTTAGTCTTTGCTCTAGAGGTGCTTTCTAGTCTGTAGAAGGTAAGGCACATGCATTAGGATTCACATTTTTATGAAAGGAGGTGGTTTCAGCTTTCCTAGTCTCTTTAGAGTGCTTTTCTAAACTTATGTCGTTTGTTCCATATGTTTTAGATGTGTGGAGGAGCGCATTAGTGGTACTCATCTTAAAAGGCAGTGCTAAAACTTTTGGTTTCTCGATAACCGCTTTTCCTTTATCAACATTTTGTTTAGGTAGAGGCGAGGTGGAGTTTTGATGAAACATTTTTTTCTCATTGACTTTTGGAGGAGGCATAGAAACAGACATTTTGGTTTGGAAACCGATTTGGGAACATTTGCTTTCTCCTCAGTCAATGGTTTTGTAATCCACGATATCCACTTTGCCTTTCCTTTTTGACTTTCCGTTTGAGCCCTCAAAAGATCATTTTTAGCTTTCATGTCATTGTAGGCACGCTCATACGACAATTTGTCATATTTGCATTCCTCGGTTTTTCGATCAAGTTGTTTAAAATATGACACATTTTCTTTTTCAAGTTTCTCAAGAGCTTTTTCATATTTTGAAACAATTTGGAGGTCTCATCTGGAGTCTTTCATGATCTTCAACGAGAATATGTTTGCAAATAATGGACATAATATCAGTATAGTGAGAACATCTTGAAGAGAGAATCATTTAAATTTTCCAAAACTTTGATGTGTTCAACACATTCATTAGCTACGAGGATTTATGGTCCTTGACAAAGTCATTTGTTTCTTCTTTCAAAAGCGCTTGTTCAAAATGAATTACCCTTGAGTTGATGTTATTAGTGGAGGTTCAATTTGAGTTTCAAAAACTTTTACATTCATTATCAAAACTAGTGAACCGGATGTTTGTTGTAATGTTGGTTTTAGTTTTAACGATCTCTTGAAGATACCCAATTCTAGTTTTCACGTCATCTAAAATGCTTCTAGCATCACTTGTGTTAAAAGGATTGTTTGAAGACATTTGTTCAATGTTTTCGAATTTGGAGACAACAAGGGTTTTGAAGATTTTGAAGCAGTGTGTTGACACTTTGTTTGAAACACTTGGTTTGGTGGAAGCGTTGATTGAGAAACAAATGAAATACTATTAATTTTGTTCCATTTGTTATAATCAATTGGTTTGATTTCCGGATGTTTTTGTTTCATTTTTGATCTACTCTCCTGAGATAGTTCCAACGTTTCAAGAGAATCATGCACAATTATGGGTTCATGCAAAGGTTTTCCATTGTTCAACACATTCCGTTCTTTCGGAGCTTTCTTGAGGAAACCGAGGTGAGTTACCAAGAGCCATTTTATGTAGTATGAAAATCGGATTTACTTGATTATAAAGCATCTTGTTTGTTTTAGCGGAATGACCCGTTGTAAGTAAATTATTGTCAATTTTTTGATAGTTTCATTTTTATCGAGAATTTCATCAAGAAGAGAATCTTCTCGTTTTGAAAAATCAGCAATCAACTGCTTTTCTTCTCTTTTCAATCGAGAAAGCGATTGCTTTTTGTTTAAAAATTTGGTCATTTAGTTCAGAAATTTCCTTGTTTAAAGATTTTATTTTCAAGTTGAGATTCACATCAAGTGTATCATACTTGAGTTGCAATTGTTTTTCTCTTAAAACAGAATCTCGATAACCAATTTCTAATTGATATTTTGTTTGTACGAAATTCATAGGCTCTGGCGTTCTCTTTGTAACTCTCAAGCTCAGTGGTCAATTTAAGCATCGTTACGGCCTTAACCGATTGACCTTACTCACTTTCTCAATTTCAGTTATTGATTAATGATTCAAAATGCACGTGTTTCCTCATCGGTCTGTTATTTTGTGCCACACACGGCCTCCACTAGGATCCACATCCGGAGTTTGAGTTAGTATTGCTACAACTTCGGATTGTCCATGTATGTATCATAAGTAGGTCTTTGCGTCGCAGAATCTTGTTCGTCATGAGTAAACACATCAAATATGACATTGTTATAGCATGGATCAATGATTGGTACCTCGGATACTGCGTTGGCGTCATAGACAGGGAGTCTGCGTCAGTGGTGTGCGTACTTAGTCTTCTGAAGATTTGCCATGAATATGCGGTTCGCATTGATTTCTCGAGGTCTTCCAAATCATCCATAATAGCCATAAAGTCATGTTCTCGAAGCACTCAAGGCATCGCGTTTTCCTTTTGTACCAACAAGATAGCTTTCGAGAAGCGCAAGATCCTTCGTGAGGCAGTGGGGACGGTTTAGTGCCATGTGACCCCTCCTTAGCGTTATAACACTTAACACGATTACCGATTCACATTTCCATAATTCCCAATGGAGCGCAACATTCCCATTCGATTACCTTGCTCTATTCCCATTACATCCCGTCGATTTCCATTGACCCAACGATTACCGGATCACGGACCGCTGATTACCCGAAATCGGTAGCATATCCCTGTTGATTCTCAATAACTCCAACCATTTGTCCTTGATTACCCATATTCACACCCGGTATGCAATTTGTGCGGTGTTTGATGAAATCCTTTGGTTGTTGTTAGTTGGTGTGGAATAGCGACTTCGAATGCTTTACCCATAAAGAGTATATACATTTGCAAAGGTGCTTCTTGTTCAAAGGTCGGTGATTCCTTGTTCTGGTATTGTGGATCTTGTTGTTCGTGAATGACTTGTTGTTCGGTGGATAGTTTGTTGTTGTGGAATGTATTGCGCAAGTTTGTTGTTGTTGGAAGATGATGAAGCTTGTTGTTGTGTATTCACTTTGAAGTTGAGTCTTTGCAATGAGTGCCAATGGATCATGATTCTTTGCCAATCTTTCTTTCGACTTCATTGACTTGGCTTGGTTTTGTTTGAGAAAATCATTCAGTTGATCAAAGTTCACCTGATGAAGGTCTTTTGTTTGGTTGACAATAGTTACATATCGTCCCCATTCTTACGGAAGATTGTTCGGGAACTTGATGTTTTGAGCGATAGTTACGGGTGTCAACTTGTTTCTGGTTAGCTCATTCATCAAAGTGCAAAACCTTCCATAGTAGGATTCAATGGATTCTCATGGAGTTGAAGTAAACTTTTCCCATTCGGTTAGCGACTTGTTCTTCATGTCTTGTTGACCAATTTACGTTCCATGACAAAGCCGTCTAACACGTTCCCACATATCGAAAGCAGTTTCACAATGCTACCGGCGGCAAAGATGTCTATTGGTAAACCCGGTTGGACAATATGAATTGCCATGTCATCATCGACTTGTTTGATCCTCTTTAGTGTATTCGATTCATTTGAAGGCGAGAGGATGGTGGGATGGGGGTGTTGCGTTAGGATCTCGGGGATATTGGACTTGTTGGAAGGGTCCATTGAATGGATTGAATCATCAGTTTTCCATTAGGTTTGGTCTTGATGTAAAGAAGCATATGACTTGTCCATTGAAGATAACCACCTTTGCCAACATAGGAGGGGCGGTTTTGCGCACCGGGCATGAATGTCTTGTTGAGTTGCCATTGATGAAGGTATGATCTGATAGTTGATGTAGGATCGATTCAACGATAAAGGAGTTGTGGTTGATGAAGATTAAGCTTCGGTTGAGGTGTTCTTGAAAGTCATACTCGTAACCTTGGTTCTAAAAATTTAAGCCCAAAATTTGAAATTCACTATAAAAATCAATTCTAAGGTTAGGTATGAAAATTTGAGTTATGACAATTTTGACGCCAAATTTGACCCGAAAAATTTGAATTTAGGCCCAAAAATTTGAATTTTGACCAAAATTTTCACAGTTAAACCAAAATTTGAATTTATTAAAATTGAACGTTTAGTCTCCTCAAAAATTAAATTTTACTCAAGTTTTCCGCCAAAAACTTTAAACCTTTAAAGCGTAGAAAGAGCTTAGTAGACAACGAGGTTCACAGTAGGATGGCTTAAAAAACTGTATGTAGGATTCCTAGCGAAGGAAATGCTTATCGCGTAAGTTTAAAGTTAAGTGAAAAAGTTATGCGTAAGATTTAGCTTATGCGTAAGAAAAACTTAGGCGTAAGAAAAATGCTTATGCGTAAAGTATTCTACGCGTAAGTCTAAGTTTATGCGTAAGATTAGGGTTTTGCCCAAAAATCCTTTACACTATCACAGTGTAAAAGATATCCAAAAGTCGAAGTGTTCCACAAACTTATCCAAGAGGGAAGCGAGTGTCGTTGAAGCTCGAAGAATCACACAAAAAGTTATCGCGTGTAGACCATGTAGAACGAGGGGAGTTGACTTTTCTTCGCAGCGTAGAACTAGGGTTTTGACCTCTGCGTAAAAATTTCCAATGATTCAAACAATTTCTCTTGCACAGATAGCCTTAAAAACACTCGAATAACCCAAATGTGTTGACCTTTTTCACCCAAAGTGCTTAGATAAGTTACGAGTAGAAATGACCAATGAACCAAAAACGAGTTCAAAAATGATTTAAAACACGTAAAGCTTCGAACTTTTGCAAAACTGAAACTTTAGCACCAAATAAACAAAGTAAACCACAAGAATCTTAAATTTTTAAGTGCAAAAATTAAAGCTTTAAGCGTGACAAATATGTAAAAGCGAGAGCCTTCGCTGCGTAACCCTTCAAAACTAACACAAACACTCCTAAACCATTGTTAGGCGATTGATACCAATTGTAGGACCTTACTTATATCAACCTTATCACAAACCCAACACGTATACAAGTATAACCACGTAAACCAAACACACGTTATGCGTATAAGATGAAGAAAGAAAAGATTAAGATGTTGGTGACTTGAATGATATGAAATCCGTGTATGTGAGAGGATAAAGATAAACAAAATAAGTTGTATATTCCAAAGGAGACACACACACACACACACACTCAAGCACACCCCTCAAATGACCATTTGAGGGGTATTTATAGTACAAGACACAAGTTGCCCTAAAGGCTTTCCTTGTGGCTTTTGTATGGGCTTAGTTGGATTGGATTTGGACGTGGGATATATGAGCTTATAGGCGGCAAGCTTAGCTCATCTTTTAACCAAATAGCTTATCCCAATCCACGAGCCCGTAGACTATTCTATCACGATATCTAAC
>OU343216.1:141945387-141958634 GCA_910596185.1 Chrysanthemum makinoi | reverse complement strand
ACCATCCATTGCAAAGATAAAATATGTACCCTTAATAATTAGAAGAAAAACAGGGTAACACACTTAAAAAAAATCCCGAGTCCACAAAATCCATATCCGGTTAGAAGCTGAGGCCCAAATCACACAAATGAAACCAAAGCCCACGTTTCATACACAATACACCTGGGCCCATGTGGTATTCTCCTAACCCACGAAATCAAAAACAGACCCAATATACATCATGCCCTAATATGTCGGTATATAACACCACATAACCATTATTAACCCTAACAATATTCACCAAACCCTAAAAAATCTCACACAATAATATCGCCTCCCTCTTCTCATTCACTATCAAACACAGCCAACCCTCCTCAGATCACATCATTATCTCACACATAATATCATCTCAAGCAACTCGCCACCCAAAATCACTCTTAACAGATTATACCGTACCAAACTTCACACAAACAATTACCACTCCTCCAAAACCGAATATAAACTTAACCATATCAAATGCCTCAAGAGGGTTGTAATCCTTAAGATCCTAGGGTGGGTCTCACATTATACCACTTGTTGACACGGACAAATGATGCCATAGGGATGGCTTAACTGAAACAAAGATGCCACAGGGTTGGTTTGAAGTCATGTTGATTCGAGACACTTCGCCACAGGGATGGCCTTTTGATGACAGATTCGAGATCAAACATTCGTAAGTAGGTTTCTTAACTAAGTACGTGATTTCATTGAGACCCATACCGAATCAAAGAAGTGTTGTAGCAGATTTGTTACAAACATTTCTTTATTTTTCGGATATAATCAAAAATGTTTTAGATCCATGAGGCACAAGATCTTTTGTGTATAGATCTTTAAGGATCTATGTATTCTATGAACCGCACACAAGGGGTCAAAGCAGAGATCAATATATATAGTTTTTTCTTTGAACCATTGATTTGTCTTTCAATTAACTTAGCGAATCAAGTCACAAGAAATAACATCGTTGTTATTTTCTTTGACATTTGGCTCGAATATTGACAAACATCCTTTAGATCGATGATGATATACTTTGTGTGAAATGACCATTGAGTCTTGGTATATCCATGATAAACACGAAGGAATTTCTGAGATTTGATAGTGAGCTTATTTTCATTGTGTTTTAGTTATCTGAAACATTCGAATGGAATTAGAGTTGGAGACAACAGTCTTGGACTCTCTTTCAAATCATTCAAACAATCAATAGAGGCTTGAGACTTTAAAGGTTGGATCGATGATGGAATGTAAAGCTCATGTTAGATGACCTTTAAGAAGTCTTCATTAACTTGTACAACATGAGAACATATCTGAGATCAATTAAATTCATGTTGATAATGTTGATAAGTTGAGACATGTTTAAGTGCGAGTCTTGAGTCTTGAAGTTATGGTTTATGTTGTTGATGTCGTGGTCTAGTGGTATATGTGGTCGAGGTCTTACTTCTCCTTCTTCCTTTCTGTCCAAGTCGCTAGCCTAAGTTGAGTCAAGTCGCTAAGCCAAGTGCTAAGCCAAGTCGCTAAGCAAGTCGCTAAGCAAGTCGCTACGACTTGTTAAATAACAAGTCGCTAGGTAATTTTGTAACAAGTCGCTAGAATGGTTTTTGAAATTTTGCAGATGAGTTTTCCGATCATTATTCCGACCATATTCATATTAACCCAGAAAAACAGTTTTGAAAAAAGCTACTTCATTTACCCATTTTGACCAAAGTTAAAATCCAGTTGACAATAATGGACAAAAATACACAAAAACTGTTAAACACAGTTATGACAATAACTCAACGACTGTTGAAATGACCATTTGGTATTGTTTTGAACAAGACAAAAAGGACAGATGACAATAATGGACAAGACCTAATCTGTTAAGGCGCAACCAGTAACAACCCAACCATATCCATTTAACAACAATAACTACAACCAGTAACAATAACAACCAACTTTATCCAGACGCAAACTAGACCCGAACAAACCGCATACAAAACCATGAATCAAACCACGAGAATCACCGCAACACAACAACCTTGGCTCTGGTACCAATTGTAGGATCATAATATTTATTGTGTTTGATGATTCGGGTGGTCTTGGGAGATCAAAATACATGTTAGCCATTAGAGAGAGAAAGTTAGAGAGTTGGGTGTTTTCTTGGTAGAGAGTTACTTCACAAAAGTTGTAAGATTAGATTGAAAAGCACCACCCCTTCCATGGATGGAAGGGGTATTTATACTTACAAATACACGACCTCCTATCGGCCTGTGGATCAGGGATACAGTGGGTAAAGACCCGTCCTTCCTCCACGGTGTTGCACTACGCTAAACTAAACTAATAACTAACTAATAAACTGATAAATAACGAAACTAACGACAAGTCTACGAGCTAACTTAAGCTAGATAAAATTTGGGGTGACCGACTCTTCACTAAGGAATTTTCTAATTCCTAACAACTTGTTATTTGCTTGTCCTCAAGCAAATGTGCTTTTAACCAATTAATTTATAAGTTAGGGGTCATGAAGCATTAATTCAAAACGGCCCACAACACATATAAGCCCCGCAAAATTCATAACAAGCACGGAAATTACATACTAGCACCTCACATGGGGTGTTTGGATACTCACATCTCTCTCAGGTGTATATATGAAATATAACAAATAGGAAATGGAAGATAAACACTCATTAACCGGTCCTAGTACATAGATTACCATAGGCTTGAGAATAGATCAAAACTTCATCGCTTTGGCGTAAGCACCTAGGAAAGACTATCAAAGAGGTCTTTTAAAGGGTTGTAATGTTAGGCTTACGGTAGGGAAACAAGGGTTTGGTGGGATAGGCTATTTAGTGGTGGCAAGTCAAAAATCTCTATGTTACAAGCATACGAAGAATGGCGTTGCTAAGCCAAGACTCGACACTCTAAACTCTAGATAACTGAAATAAATAAACATAAATTTAAAGATAGATGTAGGATGGTAGCCCGTATATATATATATATATTTTTTTTTATTATTTTTTTGTGTGCATACACTTTTACTCTACCATCCTCTACGGTAACATCAAAATGATAGGGATTTATAGGCACATCCCTACACTTGAGTTTTTATTACTCTAACACTAATTTGACCCGAATTGAAAAGATCAAAACACTTGGGGTACATTATTACGCAAACAAAGGGAATTTGAATTTAACGTTCCCTTCTCGTCATTTCATAAACTTTAACTTTTCCCATGAATCCCAATCGTCCTAAAACTGCATACAAAGGATATGACTCGACTTAGCAACTCATGCAAGCAACCAGATAATTGAACTAAGGGTTTAAGGTGATAACAAACATTTGCACTAAAAGTGAGTGCATAAGGGGTAGGCTAAGGCGATTTGGGTGTATATTTGGGGGTGGGGTGTAAACAATGCTCTTCATTGATATTCCGGAAAAAACCGAAACATCACGAGAACCGCGAAAAGGATAGGCTCTGAGGGGTTAACTAGGGGTATCGTGTACTAAAGATGAGTACAACGCAAAGGGTGTGGGGGAATTACTCAACCGATGTGGAAGAAGTAATTATATTACGGGTATTAAACAAGGGTTTATCCTAATGCCTCTTATCATTTAGTTATTCCTAACTACACAAGTGTAGCCTTACTTGCGATCTCGGAATGCATCACAAAACAAGTTCTAGAATCTAATATACTACCGGTTCACACTCTAAGCATTGAAGATGAATGCTTTTAATTCCTACTAATCTAAGGGCGATCCTCACATTTTGGGTGGAATTTAGGTGGTAAAGGGTTTTGTGCTAGTCATGCAACTTCCTATCCGTGAGACGCTTTTGTTAAGACTAATGGCCCACTCCTATATGTCATGAAAAATTTTAAATTTGGTGCCAAAATTACCCTAACCGACATTTTCTCATGGTTTATTACACAAATACAATTGGACAAAGCAAATAGTCAAGGATAAGCATAGTTTCAAAGTTCCCGTTTTATTTTCCCTCCCTACACTTAAACTGAACATTGTCGCCAATGTTCCCCGAAAGTATCAAAGTTATGATAAAAGAAGGTAATTAAAAACGAAAGAAACTAATTCTCTCCTGATTAGCTCGGTAGGATCCGTGTAAAGTAAACCTGCACACTTTAAGAAAACAAACGAAACCTTCGCGTAAAATTGACGGTAATATTATATATAAGACTCGATTTAAACTAGGATATAATGTTTGTGGAATGGATGTTTACAGAATTTCTAAGAAAATTAAGACCTGAAAAATTCCAAAAATTTATAAGTAGCTCAGAAAACGAGAAAAAAGTAATCTGATGTTTTACTCCTTCTCGACAATCGTCAGTTGCAATCTGACGCCGTCGTTATCCTGACAAAATCGGTTCGATTTTTGGAAAAAATTTCGAAAATTTACATCTTTAGAATCGGAAAAATTTCGCAAAACATCCATTATGACTCGATACAAGCATTTGACTCGAACAAACAAACATAAATATCTTTTAGTTAATTGTTATTCTCATGTTTACGTTTCTTTTGAAAACGTGTAATCCTCCCTACACTTATCCCTTATGTAAAATACCTTTATATGCAAGTAAGACGGTTAAAACAAAATAAAAGTATTTTTACAAATTTAAACATGAGGATAAACAATTTATAAAAGATATATGACACTAACAAGCAAACAATTAAACATGGGTTGCCTCCCACGCTTTTCTTTATTTAAGAGTCTTGTAGCTAGACTCATAGTCGTGCTCCTACGTTTTCTCATTACCGCCCTCTTGACCCTTTGTTTCCCTTCATCGAAAGGTGTAGACGCCGTATGCTCACCGTGTATTCCTTGCCAACGCTGTCAATTATGGCGACGGTTTTATCTTTTAAATTGGTCTCCTTAACTGTGAAAGGCCCAAACCATCTTGGTTTGTTTCTTCCTCGTAATGCCCTTATCCGAGATCTATACAAGAGCACTTTTTCTCCCTTTAGAAATTCCTTAGGGTCCTTTTGTACCTTAGGTATTGAGGTGGGATTGCTTCCTAACTTTTTATCGGGTTTCCACAATGTCGCATACAATCCTTGAACCATAAAGTCTCTAAGCCCTTTTTCCCAGTCATTCATCTTCTTCTTAACATTGTTGCCCGGGGCTTTTCGATTTCCACCCGTAATCATTTCCATGATCTTAAGAGGGTATCTCGGGATGATGGGTATCCTAGCGTACCCCTTCCCGCTTTTAAGTATCATGATGCCTTCTCCGCATTTGATGGTTGCCTTGGCGGTGGCCAGGAATGGTGTCCCAAGAATGAGGGTAATGCGTTTTATCTTCCTCAACATCAATGATCACGAAATCCACTGGATAAACGATGTTAGCCACCTCAATTAGAACATCAACAGCGATTCCTACGGGGTGGACATAAGTATGATTAGCTAAGGAAAGTCTAAGGTCGGTCTTGGCTGGTTTCTCTTTAGTTAACTTATTATAGATTGACAATGGCAGTATGTTCACATCGGTCCCTTGATCGGCCAAGGCATTTATATTGTCCATGTCACCGACACTAACTGGTATCACGAAATTCCCTGTGGTGTCTCGTTTTCTTGTTAACGGTTTTTTTTATAACCAACTCACAGAGGCTCTATAGGTAGGGCGTCAGATTCTTCTTTCGTCATTTTTCCTTCAAGAGCTTCCCTAAGAACTTCATTGTACCTAAAGTTGTTTACTTGGTTTGCAATGGTTTTCTTGTTAATTTCGTGCTTAAGGTAGTACTCAATGGTCTCGTGTTCATCATTAGGCACTGAGACTCATCCTTCGTGCTTTCCTCGTTTTTCCACATCTCAGCCTTTGCATTCTCAGGCATAATGGAAACAACGTTCACAAATGAAGTGGGAGGGCAATCGTTGCTTCTTACGAGCACTTTTTCGGGAACCTTTGTTTTGGTAAATTCAATTACCAAATTCATCATTTCTTTCATTTTTGCTTGCATTTCCTCTCTCTGCCTATAAACCTCCTCTTCAAATCTGGCTAATCTCTCTGTATGAGCTGCCATGTACTCCCTCATTTGATCCTTAAAGCTTGGTGAAAGTGGTATTGGGGAAGTAGAACGGAAACGCCTTTCGGAACTTGGGTTTTGCTCGCGACTTGGGGATTCCGAAGAGTGGAGCGGTTGGTGGAGTGGGCGGATTTGACGACCTCTCGAGGAATTTGTACGGGCGCTTTTCTCGCACTTTCCATAAGATAATCAATTCCTCTCTCGATGGCACTCAATTGTTCTTCGAGTGTATCGGAGGATTCAGAAGGAGTGGATATGGCATTAACCACGTTAATCGGAGTTCCGGGAGATTCACTCCAATCTTCGTAGCTTTGATCGGCAAGTTCCTCTATAATATCCCATGATTTCTCTCGCGTTAAAGTCGCCGAGCCTTCCATCTGACGGCTCGATCAATGGATCGTCGAGTGATGAAGTCGGTATGATCATAGAAGATTTGGATTTGAAGCCAAAGATCAATGCCATGGTGTGGAAGTTCACGGAGTAGTTCCTTAAATCGAGTCCATGCTTTGTAAAGAGACTCACCTTGGAGCTGCTGGAATGTCAAGATGTCTCGCCTAAGCTTAGTGGTTCTCCCTGGTGGGAAAAATTGAGCAAGGAAGCGAGAGGTAAGATCATCCCAACTTGAGATGGATCCGCGGAAGTCGCCAAGCCAATTACTAGCTTGGTCCCGTAGAGAGAATTGGAAGAGACGCAAGAGCGTGGTCTCCCGAGTAGTAGCATCAAGGTCGATGGAATCGACAATTTTGAGGAAATCCCTCGATGCGATTTGGATCTTCGAACGAAGTCCATGGAATGCACATCCGTTTTGCACCAACCGGATGGTGTCGGATCGCAGGTCCGTAGTTTGGGCTTGGTCGGGAAGCTCAATGGTGTTCCTATAGCCTAGGTGGCTTGGCCTCAAGTATTCACCAAGAGCACGCTCTTGGCGGTCATTTGGTGGTGGGTTGATGAGTGGTGGTTGGTTATCACCTTCCATGATGAAAAGTGATGGGATTACGAACAAAGGTCACGAAGAAGGGGGATAGACTAAGAGAAAGCTAAAATGAGAAAATTTACTTGATAGGAATCAAGCAAAGAAACCTAAACGAGGTGGACTACTACTAGCTATTCTATTCCTGCAGCGGGCCAAAACTTGATAACGCTACACGCGTCGTTCGGGTCAAGGAAACTTCCTTTTCTTCGAGCAAGTTTTATAACACCCAGGCATGCATAATAACCTAATCGTTGTAGTGTAGTAATTAGGGTAAGCCATGGGTATTGATATCGTTCTCTAGGGGAATAGGAATGCTAGTAGGGAGTTACTACGCTAAGGTTAAGGTTGAGGAAGATTATTTTTATCTTTTATGTTTTATGAAATGGAAAGGTACGAATCTCGGTATCGGATTTGGGGGTTGGTATTTCCACCGATTACTCTACTATTATCTAATTATCTAAACGAAGGTTGTGGGAGTCTATGTCTAATTAATGTGTGCTCATATGATAGTTTAAAGATGTGTTTACTTAGGTTGTACTACTCCTTAATTATCTCCTATTGATGGTTGAATTGTCACGTCCTTATTCTTAGTTGCGTTGTGTGTCTAAAGTTGTAGGGTATGCGTTTCTCCCTAACTCTTTGAACTTACCAAAGGGTCTCGTCTACAAACCCACTAGGGATGATAAACTCTTACTCTAAGGCACTCTTTGGATGGTTTAGCCTACAACTACTCAGGTAATTATATTCTAAGGTTCACAAAGATGAATCAAGCAATAAGTACACAACGAATGACCTATCGCATTACTAGATCATATATCAACTAAGATAAGAAACAACCAATCAATATTCAATAATTAAGTTTCATACTTCCTAAGCAAACACACAAATAAATTAGCCTGACATGGAGAACATGCAAGCATACACACAAATAATCAAAGACATAATTGAATTAATGAAGTAAAGACTTATCTTGATGTAAGATAGGGTTTAAAACCCTAAAATACTGTACAAGACACCTTAGGTTCGGTTTTAGGTTTTCCCTCCAAAAGACTCTCCTAAACTGAAAATTCGGATTCTATATATAAGATTACATATGCGACGGCGTCACCTTATGTTTCGCGGACGCCGTGTCGCCGTCATTAGGGTTTCGTCTTGGCCACGTTAACCTTGCGACGGCGTCACCTTATGTCCGTGACGCCTTCCTCTTCAGCTTCTCGACGCCGGATTGCATCTAGGCCGCCTCGAGTAGCGACGGCCTACTCTTTCACAACTAGACGTCGTCGCTGAAAATACGAGTTTTGGGTTCGGACCGTCACAACATTTTGGGACGGCGTCGCCATTAGCACCCCGACGCCGTCGCTTCTAATTTCAGCCAGCTGTGAGTGTCTCGATTTTGACTTTAGCCATTTTCTTCATATATTCGCGCCTTTTCGTCCAAATAAGTGCCATTCCAGGATTTTGCCTTCAAGAGACCTAAAAAGTGAAAAGGAACGATATTAAGCAATAACGGATACAAAAGTAATCAAATAAGGACTAAAACGACCCCTCAAAATGGTACCTTTTAAAACCTTATCATCTCTATTCCCATTCGCTAATTCCACATCGTAACTAAACCCTAGAGGTGTTTGGGAGATTCCTAGTAATGGCATAAAGTTGGTGGATACAAAACTCATATCCGCACAAGATCAAACAAGATGGAAGCATAGCGATTATTGAGAAGGAACGCACCCGTAACTACGTTAGGGTCCTCACCGCCTTCCTTCCCAATAGCGTAAACACGCACGTTCCCATGTCTCTCTCTGCGATTCCTAACACCATTGTTTCCCTGGTTTTCCACAACCTCACACTTCATAGGGTTTAAGCCATTACCTCCTACACCTCGGTTAACAAATCCTCCTACATTACCGGATTTCTCTCATCCAGGCTCTCGGCACTCATTCTTAAAGTGTCCATTCTTTCCACATCCAAAAACAGTGACAAGTGGCCTTCTAGTCCGCTCCTTGTGCAGTTTGAGTTGCAGCAAGTGGTCGAGACCTACAGTCTTTGGCCATGTGTCTTACCTTAGAGCACTTCCTACACACAATCGGGCATGGTCCATGGTGGTGTCGGTTACAACGACCACACACAGGTTTAATACCTTCGTAACCTTTCTTATCTCCATTTCCTATGGCGAACACTCTGGCTGTCTCTTGCCGTTTGTTGCCATTTCCTTTAACAACTTCATTCCTCTTCCTCTTATCGTTCCTATCACTCTTACCCTTATCCCCTAATTCTAGCACACAAGAGTCCATCAGACTCTGAGCCACAGCAATTGCCTCATGCAAATTGACTGGCTTTGCAGCGATGACATCATTTCGAGTAGCTAAAGGTAATCCATCCGTATACCTTTCAATCTTAAGTTCTTCGGTACGAACCATCTCAGGGCAAAGCAAGGATAGCTCTTGGAAACGACGAGTGTAAGTCGCCATGTCACATTACTTAACCTTATGGTTCCGAACTCACTTTCTAACTTCTAACTTCATTCCTAGGACAAGTAAGTCTTAATCAGAGAGCCTTAAATTGAGTCCAAGACATACTATAAGCTACATCAATTCCTACTGCTCTGTGGTAGTTATTCCACCATGTCAATGCCTCGTCCTTCAAGGTAAATGTTGCATACTTAACCTTACAATCCTCATCACGCTACTCACAAAGAAACACAGATTTAGTTTTCTCCAACCACCTAGTTAGGTAAACTACTCCCTTAGTTCCTCTAAACTCAATGGGACCACAGAATCGGAACTCCTTATAGGTACAACCTCGAGTTCGATTCAAGACTGGGTTCCACTAGAAGTGTTAGAAAGATTAGCCTCCTAGCAGTTCAAACGACACGCGACACTAGCCTGGTCAATGGGCCGGGTTCACGGTGGAAGGTTTTGTGGGACAGGACCATTCTCAGACGGTCATCCATATTCGGTTCCCTACACTGGGTTATCAATGTTCGGTTCTCAACATGTGGTGTACGGGGTCGGACGTCGACCGCGACCACTGGGCAATAACAGCAGGAGCTGCTCGGTTGTTCCTAATCAAATTTCATCTTGTTGCCACCATTCTGGAGGCAAGAAGAACAGTTTCATAAGTTCACAATTCACGCTCTAAATATAGTGTTGGGTTCCAAGGGTCACTACATAACGCCTGAATACATACTCAAGGCTAACAAGGATAACGCTATACCAAAGCGAAATAATCAAATACCTCATCATAACTAAGGATGCACGTTCCAATAACCATAACTCATAGGTTTCACCAGTGGAAATATACAGAAGGATTCGAAGAAATCAAAAACGATCCTACCGACGATAACTATAAACAACTAGGATAATCCTAAATCTCGAACCAAGTACTACTTAGTTTCAAGATGGCACAAAACCATAAATCTAATACCATCTAGCCACGCCTACTAATATCACTCATCGATCTCCTAACATCGTCAACCTCTCCACAAAGAGGCTAACTCAACACGTCGAAGCGTCCGACGCTCTTAAGCTCTAATACGACTCTCTCCAACTCACCAATCCTACGCCAAATGGCTCTATCAGATCACGTGTTGTCGCTGGAACCCTCTCGCAGGTCTCCAACCTGCTCCCGGAGCTCCGACATACCATCATGCAAAACCCTAGTCCTCCGACTACCGCACCCATATCAACACTCAGATCCACAATACTAGCCCTAGATACTCCAACCAAACGCTCCGTCAACCTCGACTAAGTCTAGTACCCTAAGAGGTAATCCTCCCACATCCCACCCGCCTCACCATACTCCTCGGCTCAAGCAACCTCCGATGGTATCTCGTGATCCTAACGGCTACCTATATAAGGTGAGTAAGGTGGCGTAGTCGATATCTAAAGGCTGTCCTGGGGACTCGGCTCATGCAAGGAGAGCTCGGTCCAGAGAATGTGCAGACTCTGCAAAGGAGAGTACCCCCTTCTAGGATATCCTCATCATCCTCCTCCCGAGGATCCTCATCCTCATCAACATACTGCTCCTCAATCTCATCCTCCTCCTCGACCTCATGCTCCTCCTCACCCTCATCCATAGGAAAAGAGTCCATGAGTCGAGTCACCGGCAGGTAAATCCGAGGTGGTACACTAGGAGATATAGGCCTCCTAAGACATGGTGATGCTGCTAAACGAATAGGTAATGATGGTGGTCGACACATACGGGCAGTGCTATAAGCAAGCCTAGGAGTCTGGTTCTCGCTAAAACCCGATGTAAAGTGAGCTGCCTAGACGAAAGCTAGGAGATCTGATGATGAACTAGAGTGACGCCATCTTATAAGGATCACCCTCGCAACCGTCATGAGTCAATGGCGAACTAGCAACAACAAGGACTTCCTCTCGACACATCAAAAGCTAGTGAAGGCATAGTCTGTGACAACGGCATAGGGTAGGTATAAGTGTTCGAAATAACTAGTTTTAATAAGCACAACAACTTAACCAAAACACATATCACATAATGTAAGCTTTAAAGTGTAGGTACCGCATTACTCAAAACATGCCTTTAAGTAACATACATAAGTTCCGTTCTATCACATAATCACATATCAAATCAATCGAGTTTAAAATTTCCAAAATCATAATATACCATTTACTCAAATCCCATTTTCCGTAATACCTCAATAATCACATCTCATTTTCCCAAAACCAATAATCATATCTCATTTCTAAAACCAATAATCATATCTCATTTCCAAAACCAATAATCATATCTCATTTTCATAATGTTTAGGAATACCCCTAAACATATCCAAATCATAACTCAAATCTCTAAATCGCAATGTTCTCATAACTAGTTCACATTATCCCTTAACATATCAACTTATAATTCAAATTGCATCTCATACCATAATCAAATAAGAAGCTTCGGCTTGGCAAGCGGGCGTGCGTCGGTCGAGGATCAATTTTTCTTAAAAGCGGTTATAGTTTAGGGTTTATAAAATACCTAGTTCTCTATAACCTTGAGCTCTGATACCAATCTGTAACACCCCCAAATCTTGGTACAGCGGAATACTTAATCAAGTTTTCGGGGCGTTACTTTTTGGATTGGTATCGCATACAAGTAAAATAAAAGATGACCAATTAACCATTTAAAACCAATCCCAAATCAAATATTCAAACATTTAATCCGAAGATATAAATTTTAAGCCCAAAACATAGTTTAACCAAATAGGTCCCCATTGTTTATCAGAGTCGAAAATGATCCTTGAACCACACCTCCATGCCAAGCTTCCACACATCAAGTAATCCAAACATCTCAAATACCGAGAAATCATGCTAAAGGTCACTTACGCCTATTTGGTGAGTTCATACGTTTAAGTTCAACAAAATCATAGTGGACCTGTAAGAGTTGATTTGCTATGTAAGACCTAGATAGGTAAATACCGTTTCACACACTGATCCTACCCGGATCTCCAAACATATAATCACTTACTCTGCCCCTGCGACTCTAGTCCAAAGACTGTCGTGGCAACCTCTAGAATAGTTGCCAACCCCGGGCTAGGTCGAGATAGAAGTCTATTCTTAGTTAGGCACGGAAGAACCTAGACTAAGGCAACAACTATCGCACATCTATCTACTGGTCAACATATAAGCAAATCCAAATAGTTTTAACGGTCCAAAATAGTAGCATGATTCTCACCCCAAAATAGTTCAAAACATAGTTAAGACGTATATATAAAAGTGGGGCTATGAAACTCACCTCAAGCAATCAACGCACAAATATCACTAGCAGAAGATAACAGAAATCACAGCACAACAACTATCGACTCGGCACAACCTATTAATGTAGACCAACTTAATATACATATTCCTTAAAACCAACGTTAACTACCCTAATGTATTCCATTCCTTTATTTCCAAAAATGTCTCATTTCACCATTCAATCCTAGTGTTTGGTATCCTCATGTGGGTGTATCGACTCAATATGATGCCATGAATGCACTCGAACAACCAATATTTAACTCAATGCGACACAATGAGACCTCTAAACGATAAGCTCCATAGTTCAATAAGTTTTGGATTAAATAGTAGACCTTATCGAATTCGTCAACTCGATAAACTCATTTATTTACTCGTGTCGCTTATTATCCCATAAATCAATTGTATCCTTAAAGAGTCATAAGGATAATTCACCCGTTAATAAGGTTATCCAACGTACCTAGCGGGTTCTTATTAGATTCGTCAACCTAACAAGTCCGCTACCCACGTGGATC
>OU343216.1:141932216-141945287 GCA_910596185.1 Chrysanthemum makinoi | reverse complement strand
GATCCGGCTCTCTGGAGCCAAAGAAAAGAAGGATGATGTTTTTGTAAGGTCTAGTACTGATGCAGATTTACTGACCAGGTCTTAATATTTATAGTGTCTCGCTATACCTATGGTCTACCCTAGTGCACTAACCGCAGCGTATGTGCCAGTGTAGTGTAGTAAATGGTAAAGCCGAGGTCATCCCAAGAGCTATGTGTGTCGGATTATTACTAAGTCTAACTGTCACAGAATAATAATGGTTTCAATAGGGATTTAATTAATTGAACTACTAATGCAGAATAAAATAAAAGCAGATAAATGGATAAAGGGAAACCATAGAGGAAGAGTGGTGCTAACCTAGTCAATCCTCCTAGCTAGTTATGTCTACGTCTACCTACTTCCAATTACTTCAGGTGGGGTCAAATTTGAGAGGACAGCATTTGGTCAATTCGCCCTAACCTATCAACAAAGATGCCACCACAGAGAAATCGGTATACACCATAAGTCATGTTGTTCCTAGTCCCCTAAGCCAAGTCATTAAGTACCGCTACATGCTAGATTCTAAATAGTGAGTGCCCGACCGTTAGGAACTTAGACACTACACCCCCAATTCTTAAGTTCATCCAAACGATAGGTGATCATTTGGTCAAATCGCACAAGTAGAAAAAGGTCAGTTGGTCATATCTTACCCTTTCCGTCTCAGTCCACTCACCTAGGGTCAGTTAGTCATATCTCCTAGGCAATTGGCCTTTACCGCCATTCAAAACTACCGAATCAAGGGTGACTACCAAAGAACTATGCTTGCATACACTTAGAAATAATTGTATGGAAGTAAAGGTAAACGCAAACAAAACAATTAAGGAATCATAACTAGGCTAGCACCAAAGGATGCTTAGCCGCTCATATTAATCATGCAAATCAATTTAATATTCAAAGGTACGAAATACATGAACTGAAAGTAAAGGAAATAATAAACGCTAAAGCTTATCGTAATGGAGTGACTTCTCCCTTGGAAACAGCTCCGTATGCTACCCTAGACCTGCCTTGAGCTATTTCTCACGTTCTCAGAGCATTGTATGTGGAATGGGATGATTGGAAATGCTGGAATTCGTGGGGTATTTATAGGCCAGGTCTGGATTACGGCGTAACCAATATAGGAGTTACGCCGTAACCTTCTATTTCTTCGTAAATGCACTAGATCGCTAGTTACGGTAACCATATAAGTGGTTACGCCGAGTCTTCAATAAACTCGGTTACGTCGTAAGTTATGCGAGTTACGGCGTAAATAACGACGGCGTGGAACCTCTTTCGACTTAATGGAGTTACGTCGTAACCTTTGGGAAGAGTTACGCCATAACCTCTTGATAAGTTGGTATTCAGGGTCACGCAATAGTTATGGCGTAATGTGAGAGAGGAGTTACGCCGTAACTTCTTCAAAATAGGCATACTTTGATAAATCTTTAGTAATGTTTCCATTTCCGCTTCTCAAGCTCCAATGCTCGTAATTTACACCGAAGTGGAAAACAATGGAAAACAAGCGTAAATTCGTATAAATGATATAAATAACGAGCATTATCGGGGGAAATCGACACTTAATATTCAGGACTATTTGATGTTATCAAATATCCCCCCACTTAAACTCTACTTGCCCTCAAGTAGACCTTGTTAGATGGATTCCTAAAAAGATATATCCCAAAACCTGGAAAATATGAGTTTAAAAATCCCTTATGCTAGAATAAAACAAAGCCGAACACCTCACGAAAGGGGAACAAACACTCAAATCTCTCAACTATTATAGGTGTCAATTTCGGGGTGATCACTCAATCGCACAGTCATAGCATGTATTCTATCATAAGCTTGGCGGTTACACAAATCTCCACCACTAGAGTTAAGGGCTAAGCAATTCTCTAAGGCAATATGGGTAGACATGACAAAGGTTAAGGGGTGACCCGTCATTACTAACATGTCACAGCGAAGTGGCCAAAATCAATGATACATGACCAAATCCATGGCCAAGACACCAAAGATTGCTTGCTGCATCACCTAGACACGCTTCATGACTAAAGGGTAGGATAAGACATGGGATATATAATTGGTGTAAAATGAAAAACAAGCAGGTAGTCTAAATCTATAACCAAGTCATCAACACTTACCATCTGCCCAAAGTTCAAGCTTATAAGTCTAGAGACCGGATCATGAAATGCAAGGTAGATGTGTCATTAGAGGACGTCGTGATGGGCACACTACCTTTTCTTCTTCTATCGGCAAAACTACCAAATCCAATCTTCAAATGTGACCGAGGTGGCCTCCTCGATACTAATCAATAAAGCTCATACTATAGTGCTTATAACATCGCACTTTACAATATCATAACTCAATCAACTTTTTTTTTCAACATAACATAATAACATAACATCCCCCCACTTGAGATGAACAATGAGAATTCGGGGGGTCTTCAATGATCTTCATAAATGTTGTCGATGAAAGCGTGATTTCCAAACCTTTCCACTCGAACCTTGAATATAGGCAAATGATGACTTCCCAATCACAAATAAAGACTACAGGGTAGGCTAAGGTGTATAGGTGTAACGAAACAATATATTGGGTTGACAAAATGAAAGGAATGGCTCAGAAGGGTGTATCTAGGGGTATCTTGCACTAAAGGGGAGTGCAACAAAAGGATTTCACATGGGGGTCAAAAAGTCGAGGTGACTAATCGATAGACTCACAATGGTAGGCTGTTTGGGTGATAATCCTAAAATATTGCCTTCTAAAACTGAAAAGTCCAAATACATCGAGCTAACTCAACATACCTCGTCTATGGTCTCGAAATGATGCAAAGGCCAAGTTCTAAAGTTTACAAGCTACCGGCACACTCATAATTTGGTGGATTTGGGGTAAAATATTGGAAACGGATAAGGCTAATCTCACCATATAATGTCAAGGGTTGTATGTGCTCGGCTAAGGTCTAATCTAGTTAGGTTCGGAAAAACATGTCAAAATTTTAAAAATGGCATAATTTTTCAAAATAAACTAGAAAAATGAGGGCGAAATAAAGTTCAAGAGATAATTCTACTCCCGTCCCCCCACTAGAATTGTACAAAGTCCCTTTTGTACTAGGCATTAAAATAAAGGTGAAGAGAAAGGTAGAATTAGAGCGAGAACTTCCCTGAAATTTCCTCCAAAAAGAAGAAGGCCCACGAAAAAGAAATGTGCCTTCATTTAAGCGTCATGAACAAACTTCAATCCCTGAAATCACAATACCGACAAGTATAATTCTAAAAAATAAAAAATAAAATGAAAAACAAACCTAACTCACTTTCGTAGGAATCACGGTTGCATTTAGCGAATGCAACAAGCCTTTTAAACCACTTGGTATCACAAGTGGACGAGTGAAGTCTCGTGAGGGTTTACAGGGAACACACCCACAAAGTTCATTCAAAAACAAATACAAGGTTATTGTGTTTTAAAATGAAAGAATTAAAGCAGAGGAAAGTTACGTCGTAACTACTATGAGGGAGTTATGCCATAACTGGCAAAAACTGGTATGAGTTGTCAAGCGAGTAGTTACGGCGTAACCATCGAGATGGTATTACCGTAATTGGTAATCGCCCAAAATTCTGCTGCTAAAATGTTGGTTACGGCGTAATCACCAAGATGAGTTACGCCGTAACTCGTTCGATCAGAACTCCGCAGAATAAGTTCCTCATTTCCTGCAAAAATGGTTAGAAAACACAAAACCCAGCAGAAAGGAAATAAAAACAAAAGAAAGGGATAATTCGGGTTGTCTCCTAAAAGAGCACTTTTCTTTATTAACGAGTCTTTAAGTTAGACTCAGAGCCGCGGGCTCCTATGGGGGCCTTTGAACATCCCCTACTTCTTCCATGTCTTTCATTAAGTTTAGCCCTAACCCATCCAGACATTTGTGGCAGTGCGGAGATATTCTTTGGTTTCAATTTTTCGTATCTTGCAAAATTTTTCTTCAGACTCCAAATGGTATCGCGTAAACTCAAATTTTTCGGCTATAATAGGAGGTGGCCTCTTAAATGGGATGCCAAGAAGCTTGCATCTTCGTTTCTCGTGTACTTCATCATCTGGGTCAATGAAACCGTCTTCGCCTTGCAACTCGAGATAATAGAAATCATTTTCGGAATCGGTATCTTCAAGTTGGTTGAGTATTTGTTTGCATTCTTCATTGTCTACCTTAGACGAGCCCTTGGTGTCATCTTCTGGTTTTTCGTTAGGAACTTCGTTGTTAGGTTGATCTTTACTCATACACCCTTCCCAGATCTTCTTTTTAGTTAACGCGTCAATTTTTCCGTATTTGATTTTGATCCAATCGTCGAATCCGAGATCATCTGGCCAAGGCGCTTCGTTCTTTCGAATCATTAGTCGAAATCCAAAGGAATTCGTCTTCCCAGCTCTCTCAATGTTGCTTCCTCCATCACATTCATACTCAAAAGGGTTGTAGGAAGCCCAAACTTTTCCGTCGCTGGTTTTAATTTGTTCGCACCAATGATTTCGAACTCCTTCGTCATAATCATCTTCAGAAGGAATGTCATCGAGGGGCTTAATGGTTTTCCCTCAAGAATGTGTTTCTCATATTTGAGTTCCAGATTTCGAACAGATTTGAATTAGTTATCGCGTCCCGAATCTTATCGAATACCAATCATCGAATGATAGATTCCCAAAATCAACGTCGTGTCTCCCAGATTCGTGTGGGCATATCCGCTTCGTTCTTCACATTACCTCCTCCGTTGCAATAATCACGAAAATGATTGCACGCTTGCTGAGTAATCTCATCTCCCATGATGAGTAAGGGTTTGCAGTAATGCTTAATGGGCGGCCCTTCCACTTCGTTAATTGAGAACTTGGATAACCTTTCTTCGTCGTTTAGTGTAGTCCACTTGTATCTGTCATCTTTTATCCTTTCTTTATCAACACCACCATCGCAGGTTTTCTGAGGATCACATGAGGCCCACAAGCTGAAGCATTCTCCATCATCAATTGCAATAGCCTTACACCAATGACTTTTTCTTTTAGGGTTGTTGTCCTTGGTGCCCGTGTCTTTGCTTGAATTTGGGTTACGCCATAACTCTGGAGTGTGATTACGGCGTAACTCACTTTTGCCATCAGTATCCGACTCATCAGAGTACTTGTTGTTATCAGAGAACACAGCCTTACATATAGTGGAATTGCTCTTTTGTTCTTCGTTTCTTCTTTGAACCTCGTCGCCAAGCTTTCCAATTAGAGTTTCCAAGTTTTTAAGTGATATGTCATGGGACGAGAGGCTTTTGTTGTATTATCTTGGAAATTTTTAAGCCATTCCTCTTGCTCCTTTTGCCTCTGGGTAGTGTCCACAAGGTACTTGTTAATAATTTCCTCCAGGTTAGATTTTCTCTCATTACGCTCATAATATGGTGGGGGTCCTCCTCGAAACCCATTACGATTATCCCCGTAGAAAGGCTTATTCTCTCCATATTTAGCTTCCTCGATCGTATCTTCCTTGTCAACTTTAGGACAGTTTTTAGTCAAATTTCCTCCACCACAGTTTTCGCAGCCGACTTGGATGGCATGAGTAGTTTCTTTGATTTTCAGCATATCTCTACCGAGATTTTCAAGTTTACTAGCTATTGCTGCAATTCCGTCAAAACTTACGCCTTTGTTTCTTTTGCTTCCACCGTCGTGCCATTTTTTAGAGTGGTCCACCATTTTTTGAATGGCTTCAATTGCAGCGGTAGGAGTCATGTTTGGGATAGGTCCTTGATAGTCCAGCATCTGCCTTGTAGTTACGTTTATTACTTTGTAGAAAATATTGACCTTCTGCTGGTTATTCAGATCATTGGTAGGACACTTATAAAGAAGATCGTTGTATCTGTCCCAAGCTTGATACAGAGTTTCGTCGTCTTCTTGTTTGAAATTATGGATTTCCAAAAGCTGGTTAGAAATCTTCGAGGGCGGGCAATATCTTTGGATAAAGTGTTTCTTTAGTAGCGCCCTAGTATTAACTGCACCGGCGGGCAATCTTTCGACCCATCTTCCGGCTGCCGAAGAGTCATTGGGAATACCCTAAGCATACAAGACATCATGAGACACGCCTCGAATGTTGAAAAGGCTAGAGATGTATAGGACATTTTCAACGTGCTCATATGCGTCTTCGTCCTCGTTTCTGAAAAGGGTTAATGCGAAGCTCCCTCAGAAATTGGTCTTTAATTTCGAAACGAACATCCGCTCCGATTGCCGGTCTTAGAAGACCCGGCCCTTGTTCCGCTCTTGTCAACGCCAAGTATTCCTCAAGAGTGAGGTCATCGATGTTAACAACTTCCATGGTACCTGAAAACTTGAAATATGATCGTGAGAAAAGTTTAAAACGAAATGAAAGACTTAATATCAATCCTAAAATAACTCCCCGGAAATGGCGCCAAAACTTGATGCGAGTTTTTGACCAGGTCTTAATCTTTATAGTGTCTCGCTATACCTATGGTCTACCCTAGTGCACTAACGGGCAGTGTACCCGGTCGTGTGTAGTGTAGTAAATGGTAAAGCCGAGGTCGTCCCAAGAGCTATGTGTGTCGGATTATTACTAAGTCTAATTGTCACAGAATAATAATGGTTTCAATAGGGATTTAATTAATTAAACTACCAATGTTGAATAAAATAAAAGCAGATAAATGGATAAAGGGAAATCAATAGAGGAATAGTGGTGCTAACCTAGTCAATCCTCCTAGCTAGTTATGTCTACGTCTACCTACTTCCAATTACTGGGTGTGGGTCAAATTCGAGAGAACAACATTTGGTCAATTCGCCCTAACCTATCAGAAAAGATGCCACCACAGGAGAAATCAGGCGCACCATCATAAGTCCTGTTGTTCCTGGTCCCCTAAGCCAAGTCATTAAGTGCCGCTACATGCTAGATTCTAAATAGTGAGTGCCCGGCCGTTAGGAACTTAGACACTACACCCCCCAATTCTTAAGTTCATCCAAACGATAGGTGATCAGTTGGTTAAATCGCACAAGTAGAAAAGGTCGTCAGTTGGTCATATCTTACCCTTCCCGTCTCAGTCCGCTCACCTAGGGTCAGTTGGTCATATCTCCTAGGCAATTGGCCTTTACCGCCATTCAAAACTACCGAATCATGGGTAACTACCAAAGAACTATGCATGCATACACTTAGAAATAATTGTACGGAAGTAAAGGTAAACGCAAACAAAACAATTAAGGAATCATAACTAGGCTAGCACCAAAGGGTGCTTAGCCGCTCATATTAATCATGCAAATCAATTTAATATTCAAAGGTACGAAATACATGAACTGAAAGTAAAGGAAATAATAAACGCTAAAGCTTATCGTAATGGAGTGACTTCTCCCTTGGAAACAGCTCCGTATGCTACCCTAGACCTGCCTTGAGCTATTTCTCACGTTCTCAGACCATTGTATGTGGAATGGGATGATTGGAAATGCTGGAATTCGTGGGGTATTTATAGGCCAGGTCTGGGTTACGGCGTAACCAATATAGGAGTTACGCCGTAACCTTCTATTTCTTCGTAAATGCACTAGATCTGCTAGTTACGGCGTAACCATATAAGTGGTTACGCCGTAGTCTTCAATAAACTCGGTTAGGTCGTAAGTTATGCAGAGTTACTAAATAACATGGCGTGGAACCTCTTTTGACCTAATGGAGTTACGTCGAAACCTTTGGGAAGAGTTACGCCGTAACCTCTTGATAAGTTGGTATTCAGGGTCACGCAATAGTTACGGCGTAATGTGAGAGAGGAGTTACGCCGGAACTTCTTTAAAATAGGCATACTGTGATAAATCTTTAATAATGTTTCCATTTCCGCGTCTCTTTAGCTCCAATGCCCGTAATTTACCTGAAAGTGGAAAACAAGCGTAAATCCATATAAATGATATAAATAACGAGCATTATCGGGGGAAATTGACACTTAATATTCAGGACTATTTGATGTTATCAAGTACCTACATATCTTGAGTGTTTCAGTTTCCTCAAGTGTCTTAAATGATATGAGACTTAAATGATCAAGTGTAATGAGTGAGGGTAGCTAATGATGTTTTTTATGAATAGAAATGGGATTTTTATGAACACCAGTGGGTGATCAAAGATGACATTAAGAATTTTGAGGGTGTCAAGTGGTGTCAAATGATCCTAGAGATCAGATGATGATCTAAGGAAAATTTAGAAAATTCCTTAAAAAAAATAAGAAATAAAAACTAGTTTTTAGCCTATTTTGAGATAAAGATGACTAAAATCAATTTGCTAAAATTGAGAAAAATATCAAACTATATGTTTTAAGTTGAGAGAAACAATGTGTGAATATTGGAGTGGAAATATGGTGAATTTTAAAGAAGTGATAAATCAAAAACACCTTGAATGTGATCCTAAGTTATTTATGAGTGAATGTGAGATTAACTTAGCTTGAGGAAGACTTAAGTGATCCTAAAGTATCATTTTTAACTAGTCTAATAAGGTCTGGAAGATTGGATTGATGTGAAGATGTTTAAAAATCCATTTCTGTTCGCCCGAATCCCACGGATCCCTTACTTGAGGAATCCGGCTAGTTATAATCCAGGGATCCGGCTTCTGGGATAGATTACTCCATAGAATACGTGCAAAATTTTGTTCTAGTTTTGAATACTGAAACTAATGATTTCAACTGGAAACATACACATATACAAGTAAAAGTACAGTAATCATAGCACATAAAGACAATCTATAGGTGCGTAAACACGATAAAGACCATATATTAGAATAAAAGCAACTAAGTAAGTCTTGTACAAAATTATGAGCATACATTGTTTTGACAATCACAAAACCTCTAAAATAACCATAAAGAAAGATATGGAGCATGATGTCTCTTTCTTCAATATCTTCACTTCTTCTTCTTCCCGAATTCATGATGAAATGAGTTAGAGACTTGAACATCACTTTTGTTTGCTTGTATTTTTCAGATTCATTTGGAAGAGTGGGAAGTTGTTCATAGTAAGTCATGGGGCCGATTTGATAATTAGAAACGGGATTGACTTCAGCTTCTTCATTTTCATCCGAAGAGTCCGAGAGAGCGCGAGGCCTTTTCCCATTTGTGGAAAACTAGAAGGGGGGGTTGAATAGTTTTACCAATTAAAACTTCCTTTTAATCTATTTAGATCGACTTATGTCAATCTATTTGGATGTGTGTGTTGGATGTTGATAAACAAGCATGTAAAGGTAAGTAATGAAAAGATTAGAGTAAGAAGCACAAAACCACAACGCAAGTGTTTATAGTGGTTCGGCTACAAGGTCACCTTCCTTGCCCTACTCCACTCCCCGAGTCACCTACTCGAGAGTTCGTAATCACTACACCATTCTCCTTATGGCGGAGAAGCCTTCACAACGTCGCCTACTCTTTTTCCGGTACTAGGCTAACCACCGGGTTCTTTCACTCTAAGGTGAACCACACCTACACAACTTCGCCTACCCTTTATAAGGTACTAGGCTAAGTACCTAGTTCTTTCACACCTTAGGTGAACTACACCTTCACAACGTCACCTACCCTTTATTAGGTACTAGGCTAAGCACCTAGTTCCATTGCAATGGAGGAACTACTACCACACTACACCAACGACTAATCCCAAAAGAGATCTACTCCTTTACAACATCATCAAGGATATCAATATCCTTGGATCTAAAACTAGTCTATCTTGTACATCGAAACACACCATATCGAATGTACATCTAAGGCACCTTTCACTAATTCCTTTGACTAGATCTACAAGACACCTTTCACTAATGTCTTGTGTCTTCACTTCTAAGCACCTTTCACTAATGCTTCTTTGTCTTGACTTCTAAGCACCTTTCACTAATGCTTCTTAGTCTTGACTTCCAAGCACCTACCACAAGTGCTTTATCCTATAGACGATAGATACCCTTCACTAATATCTTCGTCTTGACTCTTAAGACATCTTTCACTAATATCTTCAACACTACACTTCTTTGAAGAAAGAAAGGAATCATCAACAAGAAGACTTCAGTAGCCTTGATGATGAGGAAGCATGGCAACTCATGGACTTGAGCTTGCTCGACTTCAAAGGTGGTGATCTTGCCTTTAAGAGGAACCTAAAAGATCACACAAAAACAAAACTACAAACATAGATCTCTTAGATCTAAGGTTAGTGAGATTTAACTCAGGGGAGAAAGTATATTGAAAGGGGGTGAGAAACAATGAAGAAATGGCTCACTATTTATAGAGGAAAAACCTCTACTGTTCCCCGGATCCCACGGATCCCTACCACAAGGGATCCGGCTAGCACAAAGCTAGGGATCCGTGGTCCGCACCTCTTTGCCCATGGGTATTTTTGGTTATGGGTCATGGGTCATGGGTTATGGGTTGATCCATGGTTTTCTTTCTAGATACAATGAACTTGGTTAAGTGGTATATATAAAACCATGGGTTATGGGTCAAAACCATTTGCTAGTATTTTACCCATTTAGTATATACTTGTATTTACCCATTTTAGCATACACTTAGTTTTTAGCTATTTTAGTATACACTTAGTTTTTACCCATTTTAGTATACTTAGTTTAAGTATATGTTTAACCCAATATGTAAACACTAGTTGTTGTACATATGTATCTAAATCATAAAATCACTTATACTTGTTTTAGTGTTTTATGTGACAACTTAATTGTGTTAGAAAACTATTAACTCAAACTATTTACGTACTCTATTTGTTTCGTTAAAATGATTTTACTTTTGTTATCAACAAAACATTAGAAGATCGTAAAATATAAATAAACGTTTTTACGGCTTATTTGTATTAACAATCTCCCCTTTTTGTTGATGACAAAACATAAAATTATTTTAAGGAAAAGCTAAAATTGTAAAAGTTTGAATTTGTAGTTTTTACTTTCTTCTCCCCCTTTTGTCGAAACAAAAAGTGTTAAAAGAAACTAACACAATTTTTATAAGAGAAAAAATGTAAAAATGTAAAAGAGAGCAAGTGACGGGAATGGTACTCGTCTTAACTCCCCTTGACGAGTCCATCCCTATGTAAGGGCGTCAAGGACATAACGTAAAATAAACTAATTGTGTTTGCAACTAAGTTTGCAAATGGTTCGTCTAAGTGACGAAATGTGCTCCCCTTGATGATTGCAATTATTGCAAAGGGATGTCACAAAATGTAAACCTAGTATTGCAAGTAATTTGCAATGTATTGCTTTGACATAAAGCTCCCCTAGCTTTATGATGTCAAAGTCTTCATATGTAAATTGAATAACTACAAAACAAAGGTTAGAAATCAAGTATAATTCACAATTTCCTGCAAATGTGATTCAAGTTAGTAGAAAGAAGGCTTTCGGTCTCACGGATCCCGCGGTTCCCTCCTAGTAGGGATCCGTCTAGGCAAATCTGAGGGATCCGTCTGGTTGATGAATAAAGTCAGCAAAGATTGGTATAACAAGAAATGTTAATACCGAAAGGAGATATGGATTATATAGTATACTCACATACTCAGAAATATAGCAAGTAGCATGTAATTCCATTTAATAAACAAGAGTTATGATATACATGACTCGAAAAACAAGACAATAGACAATACATGACTAGGAATTTCTAGATCCCCTAACGCTTGAAGCTAAGACACCACTATAATCTTCTAGCTCAAGTTTTGTTTAGGTTTAATCTCGTCGAAACGTTCGAGGAGATGATAGAACATGAAACGTTGGTCTTCTCGTACTTCATGTATCAAACTTTCAACATGTTGACAATGATAGTAATCTTTGCCATGGCTAGGTAGTGGTGGTGGATGAAATGAAATGGCTTGATTCGAAGGATCAAGTGAAGCGGCTTGTGGAGCTTCGAACGATGGAGGGATTGGTGGAGATGCATTTAAGAATGACTCAACCAAGAATGATGGTGGTGGTAGAGAGGTGTCAACTTCCATATGGTCGGGTGGTTGATTTTGATGATTTGTCATAATCCAAATGAGATTATATGATGAAAACGCCGAGAAGGAAGCCGGAGCAAGTGTTGACTCAACACCTTGATTTTGAACCATTATTCCTCCTAATGAGGAGTATGTTGTCGGAGGAAGCGGATGAGACGGCCTAGGAGGCAAGTCCTCTAAATTGTAGAGGTGTGGTGATGATAGTGGGGATGTAAATGAAATAGCTCTAGGAACCAACAGTGATGGTTTGGTGGAGATGATATTGTTTGGCCTAGGAGGTATGGTGGTGTTTGGCAAAGGTAGTTTTGTGGGTACCAACCTTTTAGAAATTGGTTTGATTGGATGATGAAGGATTCTATCATTTGTTGGCTTGACCGGAGATGATTCGGTTGAGGAAATTTCGTGTATAACACGAGCTCTTTTTATGGGTGGTTCTTTGGTGGATAAGTTACTACTTGGGGTTTTCCTCATGATGAGATAACTTCAAGAGTTTGCAAGAGCTGAAAGTTGGGATGAAAGTGATGACTATGGAGGTCCTAATAAGGTGGTTTATAAACTAAGAGATTTGGCAAGTGCATTTAAGCTTCAAGACACTAAGATTCATTGGAATGTGATGATTGACATGCACAAGAGTCAACTTCAGAGGTTGTACTGATCTAGGAACTCATTTAAGATGAGATGGAGTGTTTGAGTTAGGAAGATGAGTTGAAATGATTGCTTTAGCAAGATTTGACCTATACTGTCATACGGATCCCACGGTTCCCTCCTCAGAGGGATCCGTCTAGGCTAATCCTAGGGATCCGCTCTCGCAGCCTATGAAAGATTGGAAATGATGTTTCTAAGATCTAAGACCTATATCATCTTGATTGTTTTAGTTCTTCTAAGTGTTTTAAATGAAGGGATGCTTGAGTACTTGAAGGTAATGAATGATGTAGCTAATGATTGTCTTTTGTGGAAGGATTTGGAAATTTCAAGAGTACTAATGGATGAATAATGATGACACTAAAGATTTAGAATGTCAATTGAAGCTAGATGATCCTAGAGATCAGGTTGTGTCTTAGGATAGTGTTTTGGAAAATATCCTAGAAGCTTTAAGATGAGAAAACTAGATTTTGATCAAATTTGATCAATTTGGAGGTGAGGATGATTTAT
>OU343216.1:141872016-141932116 GCA_910596185.1 Chrysanthemum makinoi | reverse complement strand
AATTACTAAAGCTCGCGATCTCTCGATGCTCCTATATCACTGTATACCACTGTTGATCACTACGGTGAGTTCATAGCCCACTTTATATTACTTCTAATTGTTTTACAAACCCTTGGGGATAACATGCTTTATTTTAAACTGGACACATTGCTTTCAAAATGTATGCTTATCTGATTGTTTTATTAGCACTAAGTTAGCGCATTTGCCAAACTTAAGTCCCTTAATCATGAATCATTAATCACTAGTGAGAGGGCGTAATATTGTGAATAGATCTATTGGGATTGATTTAATCCGTTGTGTTGACCGTGTAGGCAAACAAACGCACTATATTTGAGTAACATTGGTAAAACGGCAATTTTACGATAGTGGCAATGACCCCACATTTTCACCAATTAATTTTGGAACATGTTAACGCCTTGATTGCATGATGCTTAGCATAATAATAACTGTTTTGTTTTCAAACCATTGGTGTGAGTCTATAGCTCACACTACAAACATAATGTGTTCAACCATCAAACAAACTCTATGAATGTCACTCAACCTTCGTGTTGACAGTTTTAAGCATGTAGTTCAGTCCATAATGTAACAAGGTGGAGAAGCACGGATACTCAAGAAGGCTATAAATTTTATTATCATTCGAAACCCATTTAATGTATTTTGTAAACTTGGAACCATTTGGGAGCACATTTTTGTAAACTCTGATATTTATATAAATCGAATGATAAATCTTTTAAAGCGACTCCATTAGAGTTCGTTTTCTATTATTATAACTGTTGTGCCATGAAGTAACACCCAGTTTGAATTCTGCTGCGTATCACCAAGTTGGGGTTGCTTGGTATCGAGAGCCTTAAATAGGGAAACAGGGTCTAATTGTGACCTAAACTATAACTACTTTTACAAACAAAAACATTTTATAGCATTTAAGCTCTCTCGTGCCTTCCATCCTCCAGACGATTATGTGATCTTTAAGCATTTTAAGCTACACAAACACACTAGTATATTGATATATACACTCGACATAATTTCAACCATAAACGAGGTACTAAACATATCTACGTATGCCTATTCTAAGACATTACGACACAATCATATTTTCCCATCTCCCCATCATGCATCTACTGTACATTTTAGGATTACAAAACTTTATCTAAGACATTGTAACTGACATACAATTGTCTTTCTCAGCTTCCCAAGACATTGTAGATACAATGGTCTCATTCATTTTTAAGACATTGTGAGATACGTTGTCTCTATTACATTCTCGGACACTGTAAATCTTACAAAGGGTCTCTAATACATTCTCGATTAACGTAGAAATCCTACGTGGTCTCATTACATCCCCGTAAATGAAGCAATTAACTCATTTATTCCTAAACATTGTGAGTCACAATGATCCGTCATCATTTCTCAAGACATTGTGAGTTACACAATGATCTCTCCATCATTTCTTAGACATTGTGAGTTGCACAATGGTCTCTATTATTTCCTAGACATTGAGAGTTACAAAATGGTCTCAACTATTTCTCAGATATTGTGAGTTGCACAATGGTCTCAACTACTTCTCAGATATTGTAAGTTATAAAATAGACTCAAGAAATTATCTTATAAAACCTTATATGATATTCTTTTACATGAAGCCCGTCAAAATCTATCGATTTTCCTAATGGAAATACAAGAAATGGGATTCTAAAAGATAAACTAACTCATCATCTACAAAAGCTGAAGTTCAGCAACTTTCTCTACATTCATCAAAATTCTCTTCTAAAACCTTCATTGTTAAAGGTTCGTGATTCTAGCCAAGTATGGACTATTTTAGAATTACTTAAAACTTCCTTTCCACACGTATCTACCTATACTATCTTCTACGCAATAGAATGTGAAAACGTAGGTTACAAGTCTTTTATGGCCGGGACTTGCAACTGAATGGTTTGATATTGCCTTTGCATTGTGGATATTTTCTCAAAAGCTATGGACATATCACGTGTATACCTGATTTAGGTATTTGGAAAATTTATCGAACCTCGGCTAAATATAGTCTAGTCAGCTATATTTAACCTAGGGACAGTGGAGCATAGTCTGACTAGCTATGTTCGACTAAAATTTTCAAACACTGAGAATAGTTATACAAGGGTTATATTCAAGTTAATTTCCTACTTAAACTCGATAAACCACCAGAATTCATTAAAAAGATCTAGAGACATGATAGTGTCTTACCACTCAGCGAGATCTTAACACTTATTTATACTACCTAATTTCAATCTTTAAAGTATTCATTTATGAGATAATCCTAACTGCTATCTTGGGATAGTCATCAAATGTTCGCGTCATTTCTTAGAAGTACTAGCCTGTTTAGGTTTTATGGCTATCATTCCACACAATCCTTTAAAATCCACTTATGATTTTAAAGAAAACTTGACGTCTCTACCTAAGAATAATGATAAACATACACTACACTCTCCTAATCATCAACATATCACATCATTATCTGAACCCCATTGTAAGTCAAGATGTAAACTCTCACAAAGATCATGTTTCTTTCAAAAACTAGTAGACATAAACACTATATGATATAGCCTTCATCCTGAAACCACCTAAGACATGATCAACTTTGGAAATCGTTTGAATAACCACTTGTCACTATCAAGACTTTCCTACAACGACAATTATCACATCATTATAAACCATTTCGCATCAACAATATCTTATACCTTTAGATTATCAACTTAAGACACCACCAAAAACATAAAATGCTACATAACACATTCTATGACCAGAAACTTAAGAACGTAAAGATTAGAATTCAAGAGCATATACCCACATTTTCCTACACAATTCAACATCGGATAATAATCTGAATTCCGGACGGATTCCCATTAAGGTGGTGAGACTATAACAACCCGCATTTTCAGGTTACTTTTCATTTTTTTGAAAAGTTACTATTCACTTTTACTATTCATCCCGTAAAAATTTTTGTTTTTATTTTACCATAATGACAAGATAAATGAAGCTCGACAAGTCGTCCTGACGACGTACATCGAATCCATTCAAAACATATTTCACAAAACCGTGTCCGAGAATTACTTTAGGGTTTAAATGTCATCCGGGCATCCCGATATGTCCATAAAACAATAAAAACATTAGAAATAAGTATTTCTACCATTTTACGACAATTCCACAAGTTTTGGAATTTTACGTTTTCCGCCTGCGTTTTACGCAAAATACGCTTTTGACCCGCGCTTCAGGCTTTAAACAATAAGGCTTTAGCACCATGAGACTTATCACTCATTTTATATTTTATATGGAGTATAATGATGAGTTTCATCATTCCTGCAAGTTTCATATTTTACGATACTCGATTTTACATTTTGTGATTTAAGGTTAGTAACACGACCAAACGACACTCTGTAACTTAGTTATATCATAAAAACTCCAAATATATCACCACATAAGTGATATGGTCGACATATTTGTGGTGAATCACCAAGACCATTAATGTCTTGGTGATGAATCACTCTTATACTTGCAAGACTTTTGCAAAACTTCTCTTGTAAGACTTAGCATAATATCTAGATTTTTATAACTTCTCATCTCATTTAACCATCTAGAACACAAAAACTCTTCCATTCTCCCATATATACGATCCACCATCTTCATCAATAATCCATCTTTTGGTTTCATAGTTCAATTTATACTACAAAGTTGAAGTCCTAGTTATTCTATACATGAAACTAGTTTTACTTTGGTGATTTCTTGGTGCAAAAAGAAGCTATACAAGGAAGATTAGGAGCTGAAGTTATAGGCTATTTGCAAGAGTCTTCTAAGGGTTAAAAATCAATTTGGTTAAGTTTTGGAAGCAAGGGTTAAAGAGTACAAGTGATTAGGAGTTTGTTAGTGTCCTTGTTCTTGTTAAAATTCACCACAAATCTTGTAAGATTATGCTTATGTTCTTCCTATTATTTCAATATGGTTGTAATAGCTAGATGTATATTTGATGTATTTATATGATATATGTATAAGTATGTATGTATTTGATGTTGTACACAAGCTCTAAAACATGAAAAGCAACTAAAACAAGTCCTAGTTAACTTTTTGAAAACGAAAATCCAAAACAGTCCCTTTTAACGAATTTACTAAAACGATCAGTGAACCATGAAACTTAAGGAGTATAATAGAGTGGTAGATCTATGTCTTGTGGTTGTTTTTCCGCTTGGATCACCCCGTAACTCATCTGTATGAGTAAATTAGAGCCAAAATGGTAAAGGTGTCTAAACGACCAAGCATTTAATTGTACTAAACGGGACGGTTCTCGTCATTTCGAACTCATCGGGCTTTTATGAAATATATCTAAGACATAAACTTAAACATAGGAAAAACCTCGGTCCTAAAGGTGTTGTAGAACTCAAAATATGGCCTTTGCCGCTGGACTGTTGAGTGCTGTCCAAATTTCGCAATGAACGCAAGTATAAACTAGTAACTTGAATCATATTATGTTGTATTATATAGGAAGTCACTAAAAATCATGTATACATTTAAATACATAAGAAATGATGCATGACTTTTTAGGTGTTAGTAACAATGTAGACGTAAAGTTAGAATAACTAAACTCGTAAACCGAAACGTGACGAAAAATATAAGTTTTGACATATAAGTTATAGGCAAAAGTTCAATATAGAACCAAAATTTACCATAGATCCAATCAACCAATAATAGCCATTCATTTTTTATTATGATAAACTTTCACCCTTTTTTTAAAAAATTAAATATCTCCAAAACCGTTAATCGCAGCATACCTATATGGGGAATAAATTATCTTTCTATGATATGCACTACTATATATTTTAACAATTTTTCAAAATTTGTCATCAAAATCATATATGATTAGTGAAAATCATATATGATTCGATTTTTACGAATCACATATGATTTTTGAGAATCATATATGATTGTAAAAATCATATATGATTCGTAAAAATCGAATCATACATGATTTTAAAATCATATATGATTAAGTAAAATCATATAGATTTTTCGGACGGAATTTTGAAAAAATGCTTTTTAAAATATGTAAAGTGCATATCTATGTAAAAGATAATTTAATTTCGCCAATAATAGTATTTTTATATTTTGAAGATTTACCGTTTGTAAAGATATGTTGTTTTAAAAAATGGTGAAAAAATGATTTTGTATTAATTTAGATAAAAACTATGCATGATTGGCTCATTCCTTGTTTCTATGACAAATATGAGTTCTATATTGATCTCAACTCATAAGTTATATTAGAAAAATGTTATGAAATGACTATACTTGTACAGACATAAATACATATTTGAGAAAATATAAACCATGTCATAATCCTTTATGACCAAAAACCATATATATTTTCCTAACCAAAATAACTTAATAGAAACTTAACGTTATCGGATAGAAATAAATTAAAACCACTTAACCACGTTTACTTACAAACCGGAGTGGTAGGACCCACTATCGAGAACTAGACTCGTTTTATCTTACGATATAAACTTGACATAATTGATAACGGAATAGCAGACTTTTAAAAGTATTTTAAACTTGAACCTTAGAGATACCTACAAATAGGGATTTGTTAAAATTTTAAAAACTTGATTCTTGACACATATTTAACTTTATAAATGTGTACAATATCTAAATATTATAAATACTTATATATAATTTTATTTAAGAACTCTCGTGTGTATATAATAACCTAAGATGCTATTATATCTTTAGGTTATAACTAAAGCTCATGATCTCTCGATACGTCTTATATCACTGTACACTACTGTTGATCACTACGGTGAGTTCATAGCCCCACTTTCTATTACTTAATTGTTTTACAAACCCTTGGGGGATACATGCTTTATTTTAAAGCGAACACATTGCTTTCAAAATGTATGCTTATCTGATTGTTTTATTAGCACTAAGTTAGCGCATTTGCCAAACTTAAGTCCCTTAATCATGAATCATTAATCACTAGTGGTAGGTGCGTAATATTGTGAATAGATCTATTGGGATTGACGAATCCCGTTTGTGTTGACCAGGTAGGCAAATAAACGCATTATATTTGAGTAACATTGGTAAAACGGCAATTTTAATTGAGAATACCCATTTCACCAATTAATTTTGGAACATGTTAACGCCTTGATTGCATGATGCTTAGCCTAATAATAACTGTTTTGTTTTCAAACCATTGGTGTGAGTCTATAGCTCACACTACAAACATAATGTGTTCAACCATCAAACAAACTCTATGAATGTCACTCAACCTTCGTGTTGACAGTTTTAAGCATGTAGTTCAGGTCCATAATGTACGCTGGGCGAGGAGAAGCACGGATAATCAAGAAGGCTATAAATTTTATTATCATTCGAAAACCCATTTAATGTATTTTGTAAACTTGGAACCATTTGGGACCTCATTTTTGTAAACTCTGATATTTATATAAATCGAATGATAAATCTTTTAAAACGACTCAATTAGAGTTCGTTTTCTATCATTATAACTGTTGTGCCATGAAGTATCACCCAGTTTGAATTCTGCTGCGTATCACCAAGTTGGGGGTGTTACAGATTGGTATCAGAGGTTTAATTATAGAGAAACGGGTCTAATTGTGACCTAAACTATAACTACTCTTACAAACAAAAACATTTTATAGCATTTCGTTCTCCGTGCCTTCCATCCTCCAGACGATTATGTGATCTTTAAGCATTTTAAGCTACACAAACACACTAGTATATTGATATATACACTCGACATAATTTCAACCATAAACGAGGTACTAAACATATCTACGTATGCCTATTCTAAGACATTACGACACAATCATATTTTCCCAATCTCCCAATCATGCATCTACTCGTACATTTTAGGATTACAAAACTTTATCTAAGACATTGTAACTGATTACAATTGTCTTTCCTCAGCTCTTATTATTGTGAGATACAATGGTCTCATTCATTTTAAGACAATGTGAGATACTGATGTTCTTATTACATTCCTATTAATGAAATCTTACAGTGGTCTCTATTACATTCTCAGACACTGTAAATCCTACAGTGGTCTCAATTACATCCCTGTAAATGAAGCAATTAACTCATTTATTCCTTAAACATTGTGAGTTGCACAATGATCTGTTCATCATTTCTCAAGACATTGTGAGTTACACAATGATCTCTCCATCATTTCTTAGACATTGTGAGTTGCACAATGGTCTCTATTATTTCCTAGACATTGAGAGTTACAAAATGGTCTCAACTATTTCTCAGATATTGTGAGTTGCACAATGGTCTCAACTACTTCTCAGATATTGTAAGTTATAAAATAGACTCAAGAAATTATCTTATAAAACCTTATATGATATTCTTTTACATGAAGCCCGTCAAAATATATCGATTTTCCTAATGGAAATACAAGAAATGGGATTCTAAAAGATAAACTGACTCATCATCTACAAAAGTGAAGTTCAAGAACTTTCTCTACATTCATCAAATTCTCTTTGAAACCTTCATTGTTAAAAGTTCATGATTCTAGCCAAGTATGGACTATTTAGAATTACTTAAAACTTCCTTTCCACACGTATCTACCTATACTATCTTCTACGCAATAGAATGTGAAAACGTAGGTTACAAGTCTTTATGGCGGGACTGGCAAATGAATGGTTTGATTTGCCTTTGTATTGTGGATATTTTCTCCAAAGCTATGGGACATATCACGTGTATACTGATTTAGGTATTTGGAAAATTTATCGAACCTCGGCTAAATATAGTCTAGTCAGCTATATTTAACCTAGGGACAGTGGAGCATAGTCTGACTAGCTATGTTCGACCTAAAATTTTCAAACATGAGAATAGTTATACAAGGGTATATTCAAGGTAATGTCCTACTTCAACTCGATAAACCAAAGAATCATAAAAGGATCTAGGGAAACATGATAGTGTTCTTACCACCAGCGAGATCTTAACACTTATTTATACTACCTAATTTCAATCTTTAAAGTATTCATTTATGAGATAATCCTAACTGCTATCTTGGGATAGTCATCAAATGTTCGCGTCATTTCTTAGAAGTACTAGCCTGTTTAGGTTTTATGGCTAATTCCACACAAATCCTTTAAAATTCACTTTTGATTTTAAAGCAAACTTGACATCTCTACCTAAGAATAATGGTAAGCATAATACACTCTTCTAATCATCAACATATCACATCATTATCTGAACCCCATTGTAAGTAGTATGTAAACTTCACAGATCATGTTTCTTTCAAACACTAGTAGACATAAACACTATATGATATAGCCTTCATCCTGAAACCACCTAAGACATGATCAACTTTGGAAATCGTTTGAATAACCACTTGTCACTATCAAGACTTTCCTACAACGACAATTATCACATCATTATAAACCATTTCGCATCAACAATATCTTATACCTTTAGATTATCAACTTAGACAACACCAAAACCATAAAATGCTACATAAACACATTCTATGACCGAAACTAAGAACGAAAAGATTAGAATTGGCGCATATACCCACATTTTCTACACAATTCAACATCGGATAAACACACATGAATTCCGGGGGAGGAATCATTAAGGTGGTGAGACTGTAACAACCCGCATTTTCAGGTTACTTTTCATTTTTTTGAAAAGTTACTATTCACTTTTACTATTCATCCCGTGAAAATTTTTATTTTTATTTTACCATAATGACAAGATAAATGAAACTCGACAGGTTGTCCTGACGACGTATGTCGAATCCATTCAGAACAGATTTCACAAAACCGTGTCCGAGAATTACTTTAGGGTTTAAATGTCATCCGGGCATCCCGATATGTCCATAAAACAATAAAAACATTAGAAATAAGTATTTCTACCATTTTACGACAATTCCACAAGTTTTGGAATTTTACGTTTTCCAGTTTTGCGTTTTACGCAAAATACGCGTTTTTGACCCGCGTTTCCAGCTTTAAACAGCGTTTTAGCACCCGATGAGACTTATCACTCATTTTATATTTTTATATGGAGTATAATGATGAGTTTCATCATTCCTGCAAGTTTCATATTTTTACGATACCCGATTTTACATTTTGTGATTTAAGGTTAGTAATTACCGGGACCAAACGACACTCTGTAACTTAGTTATATCATAAAAACTCCAAATATATCACCACATAAGTGATATGGTCGATATTTGGGTGAATCACCAAGACCATTAATGTCTTGGTGATGAATCACTCTTATACTTGCAAGACTTTTGCAAAACTTCTCTTGTAAGACTTAGCATAATATCTAGATTTTTATAACTTCTCATCTCATTTAACCATCTAGAACACAAAAACTCTTCCATTCTCTCCCATATGTACGATCCACCATCTTCATCATAATAATCCATCTTTGGTTTTCATAGTTCAATTTATACTACAAAGTTGAAGTCCTAGTTATTCTATACATGAAACTAGTTTTACTTTGGTGATTTCTTGGTGCAAAAAGAAGCTATACAAGGAAGATTAGGAGCTGAAGTTATAGGCTATTTGCAAGAGTCTTCTAAGGGTTAAAAATCAATTTGGTTAAGTTTTGGAAGCAAGGGTTAAAGAGTACAAGTGATTAGGAGTTTGTTAGTGTCCTTGTTCTTGTTAAAATTCACCACAAATCTTGTAAGATTATGCTTATGTTCTTCCTATTATTTCAATATGGTTGTAATAGCTAGATGTATATTTGATGTATTTATATGATATATGTATAAGTATGTATGTATTTGATGTTGTACACAAGCTCTAAAACATGAAAAAGCAACTAAAACAAGTCCTAGTTAACTTTTTGAAAACTGAAAATCCAAACAGTCCCTTTTAACGAATTTACTAAAACGATCAGTGAACCATGAAACTTAAGGAGTATAATAGAGTGGTAGATCTATGTCTTGTGGTTGTTTTTCCGCTTGGATCACCCCGTAACTCATCTGTATGAGTAAATTAGAGCCAAAATGGTAAAAGGTGTCGAAAACTGACCAACAGATTTAATTGGACTAAACGGGACGGTTCTGGTCATTTCTGGAACTCATCGGGCTTTTATGAAATATATCTAAGACATAAACTTAAACATAGGAAAAAACCTCGCGTCCTAAAGTGTTGTAGAACTCAAAATATGGCCTTTGCCGCGAGACTGTTGAGTGCTGTCCAAATTTCTGCAATGAAAAGCAAGTATATAAACTAGTAACTTGAATCATATTATGTTGTAATTAAGGTTATAAAGTCACTAAAAATCATGTATACATTTAAATACATAAGAAATGATGCATGACTTTTTAGGTGTTAGTAACAATGTAGACGTAAAGTTAGAATAACTAAACTCGTAAACCGAAACGTGACGAAAAATATAAGTTTTGACATATAAGTTATATTAGAAAAATGTTATGAAATGACTATACTTGTACAGACATAAATACATATTTGAGAAAATATAAACCATGTCATAATCCTTTATGACCAAAAACCATATATATTTTCCTAACCAAAATAACTTAATAGAAACTTAACGTTATCGGATAGAAATAAATTAAAACCACTTAACCACGTTTACTTACAAACCGGAGTGGTAGGACCCACTATCGAGAACTAGACTCGTTTTATCTTACGATATAAACTTGACATAATTGATAACGGAATAGCAGACTTTTAAAAGTATTTTAAACTTGAACCTTAGAGATACCTACAAATAGGGATTTGTTAAAATTTTAAAAACTTGATTCTTGACACATATTTAACTTTATAAATGTGTACAATATCTAAATATTATAAATACTTATATATAATTTTATTTCGTAAACTCTCGTCGTATATAATAACCTAAGATGCGTATTATATCTTTAGTTTATAACTAAAGCTCGCGATCTCTCGATACGTCTTATATCACTGTACACTCATTTGTTGATCACTACGGTGAGTTCATAGCCCCACTTTATATTACTTAATTGTTTTACAAACCCTTGGGGGGATACATGCTTTATTTTAAAGCGAACACATTGCTTTCAAAATGTATGCTTATCTGATTGTTTTATTAGCACTAAGTTAGCGCATTTGCCAAACTTAAGTCCCTTAATCATGAATCATTAATCACTAGTGAGAGTGGGTGCGAATATTGTGAATAGATCTATTGGGATTGACGAATCCCGTTTGTGTTGACCAGGTAGGCAAATAAACGCATTATATTTGAGTAACATTGGTAAAAACGGCAATTTTTACCTGATAGGGCACGCACCGACATTTTCACCAATTAATTTTGGAACATGTTAACGCCTTGATTGCATGATGCTTAGCCTAATAATAACTGTTTTGTTTTCAAACCATTGGTGTGAGTCTATAGCTCACACTACAAACATAATGTGTTCAACCATCAAACAAACTCTATGAATGTCATTCAACCTTCGTGTTGACAGTTTTAAGCATGTAGTTCAGGTCCATAATGTACGCGGCTGGCAGGGAGAAGCACGGATACTCAAGAAGGCTATAAATTTTATTATCACTCGAAAACCCATTTAATGTATTTTGTAAACTTGGAACCATTTGGGACCTCATTTTTGTAAACTCTGATATTTATATAAATCGAATGATAAATCTTTTAAAACGACTCAATTAGAGTTCGTTTTCTATCATTATAACTGTTGTGCCATGAAGTATCACCCAGTTTGAATTCTGATGCGTATCACCAAGTTGGGGTTTTACTGATTGGTATCAGAGGTTTAATTATAGAGAAACGGGTCTAATTGTGACCTAAACTATAACTACTCTTACAAACAAAAACATTTTATAGCATTTCGTTCTCCGTGCCTTCCATCCTCCAGACGATTATGTGATCTTTAAGCATTTTAAGCTAAACAAACACACTAGTATATTGATATATACACTCGACATAATTTCAACCATAAACGAGGTACTAAACATATCTACGTATGCCTATTCTAAGACATTACGACACAATCATATTTTCCCAATCTCCCAATCATGCATCTACTCGTACATTTTAGGATTACAAAACTTTATCTAAGACATTGTAACTGATTACAATTGTCTTTCCTGCTTCCCAGACATTGTGAGATACAATGGTCTCATTCATTTTTTAAGAAACTGTGAGATACAGTGTCTTTATTACATTCTCAGACACTGTAATTCTTACAGTGGTCTCTATTACATTCTCAGACACTGTAAATCCTACAGTGGTCTCAATTACATCCCCAGACACTGTAAATGAAGCAATTAACTCATTTATTCCTTAAACATTGTGAGTTGCACAATGATCTCTTCATCATTTCTCAAGACATTATGAGTTACACAATGATCTCTCCATCATTTCTTAGACATTGTGAGTTGCACAATGGTCTCTATTATTTCCTAGACATTGTGAGTTACAAAATGGTCTCAACTATTTCTCAGATATTGTGAGTTGCACAATGGTCTCAACTACTTCTCAGATATTGTAAGTTATACAATAGACTCTAGAAATTATCTTATAAAACCTTATATGATATTCTTTTACATGAAGCCCGTCAAAATCTATCGATTTTCCTAATGGAAATACAAGAAATGGGATTCTAAAAGATAAACTGACTCATCATCTACAAAAGCTGAAGTTCAGAAACTTTCTCTACATTCATCAAAATTCTCTTCTGAAACCTTCATTGTTAAAGGTTCGTGATTCTAGCCAAGTATGGACTATTTTAGAATTACTTAAAACTTCCTTTCCACACGTATCTACCTATACTATCTTCTACGCAATGGAATGGGAAAACGTAGGTTACAAGTCTTTTATGGCCGAGACTTGCAACTGAATGGTTTGATATTGCCTTTGCATTGTGGATATTTTCTCAAAAGCTATGGACATATCACGTGTATACCTGATTTAGGTATTTGGAAAATTTATCGAACCTCGGCTAAATATAGTCTAGTCAGCTATATTTAACCTAGGGACAGTGGAGCATAGTCTGACTAGCTATGTTCGACTTAAATTTTCAAACACTGAGAATAGTTATACAAGGGTTATATTCAAGTTAATTTCCTACTTAAACTCGATAAACCACCAGAATTCATTAAAAAGATCTAGAGACATGATAGTGTCTTACCACTCAGCGAGATCTTAACACTTATTTATACTACCTAATTTCAATCTTTAAAGTATTCATTCATGAGATAATCCTAACTGCTATCTTGGGATAGTCATCAAATGTTCGCGTCATTTCTTAGAAGTACTAGCCTGTTTAGGTTTTATGGCTATCATTCCACCACAATCCTTTAAAATTCACTTTTAATTTTAAAGCAAACTTGACGTCTCTACCTAAGAATAATGGTAAGCATACACTACACTCTTCTAATCATCAACATATCACATCATTATCTGAACCCCATTGTAAGTCAGTATGTAAAACTTCACAGTATCATGTTTCTTTCAAACACTAGTAGACATAAACACTATATGATATAGCCTTCATCCTGAAACCACCTAAGACATGATCAACTTTGGAAATGGTTTGAATAACCACTTGTCACTATCAAGACTTTCCTACAACGACAATTATCACATCATTATAAACCATTTCGCATCAACAATATCTTATACCTTTAGATTATCAACTTAAGACACCACCAAAAACATAAAATGCTACATAACACATTCTATGACCGTGAAACTTAAGAACGCAAAGATTAGAATTGGCAAGCATATACCCACATTTTCCTACACAATTCAACATCGGATAACACACTCACTAATCGAATTCGACGGAATTCCCATTAAGGTGGTGAGACTGTAACAACCCGCATTTTCAAGTTACTTTTCATTTTTTTGAAAAGTTACTATTCACTTTTACTATTCATCCGTGAAAATTTTTATTTTTATTTTACCATAATGACAAGATAAATGAAACTCGACAGTTGTCCTCCGACGACGTATGTCGAATCCATTCGAATGATTTCACAAAACCGTCCAGAATTACTTTAGGGTTTAAATGTCATCCGGCATCCCGATATGTCCATAAAACAATAAAAACATTAGAAATAAGTATTTCTACCATTTTACGACAATTCCACAAGTTTTGGAATTTTACGTTTTCAGCTTCTGCGTTTACGCAAAATACGCGTTTTGACCGCGTTCCAAATTTTAAAATGCGTTTTAGCACCGATGAGACTTATCACCCTTTTTATATTTTTATATGGAGTATAATGATGAGTTTCATCATTCCTGCAAGTTTCATATTTTTACGATACCCGATTTTACATTTTGTGATTTAAGGTTAGTAATTACCGGGACCAAACGACACTCTATAACTTAGTTATATCATAAAAACTCCAAATATATCACCACATAAGTGATATGGTCGACATATTTGTGGTGAATCACCAAGACCATTAATGTCTTGGTGATGAATCACTCTTCTACTTGCAAGACTTTTGCAAAACTTCTCTTGTAAGACTTAGCATAATATCTAGATTTTTATAACTTCTCATCTCATTTAACTATCTAGAACACAAAAACTCTTCCATTCTCTCCCATATGTACGATCCACCATCTTCATCATAATAATCCATCTTTGGTTTTCATAGTTCAATTTATACTACAAAGTTGAAGTCCTAGTTATTCTATACATGAAACTAGTTTTACTTTGGTGATTTCTTGGTGCTAAAAGAAGCTATACAAGGAAGATTAGGAGCTGAAGTTATAGGCTATTTGCAAGAGTCTTCTAAGGGTTAAAAATCAAGTTGGTTAAGTTTTGGAAGCAAGGGTTAAAGAGTACAAGTGATTAGGAGTTTGTTAGTGTCCTTGTTCTTGTTAAAATTCACCACAAATCTTGTAAGATTATGCTTATGTTCTTCCTATTATTTCAATATTGTTGTAATAGCTAGATGTATATTTGATGTATTTATATGATATATGTATAAGTATGTATGTATTTGATGTTGTACACAAGCTCTAAAACATGAAAAAGCAACTAAAACAAGTCCTAGTTAACTTTTTGAAAACTGAAAATCCAAACAGTCCCTTTTAACGAATTTACTAAAACGATCAGTGAACCATGAAACTTAGGGAGTATAATAGAGTGGTAGATCTATGTCTTGTGGTTGTTTTTCCGCTTGGATCACCCCGTAACTCATCTGTATGAGTAAATTAGAGCCAAAATGGTAAAGGTGTCAAATCGACCAACAGATTTAATTGGACTAAACGGGACGGTTCTGGTCATTTCTGGAACTCATCGGGCGTTTATGAAATGTATCTAAGACATAAACTTAAACATAGGAAAAATCCTCGCGTCCTAAAGTGTTGTAGAACTCAAAATATGGCCTTTGCCGCGGGACTGTTGAGTGCTGTCCAAATTTCTGCAATGAAACGCAAGTATAAACTAGTAACTTGAATCATATTATGATGTAATTAAGGTTATAAAGTCACTAAAAATCATGTGTACATTTAAATACATAAGAAATGAGGCATGACTTTTTAGGTGTTAGTAACAATGTAGACGTAAAGTTAGAATAACTAAACTCTTAAACCGAAACGTGACAAAAAATATAAGTTTTGACATATAAGTTATATTAGAAAAATGTTATGAAATGACTATACTTGTACGTACATAAATACATATTTGAGAAAATATAAACCATGTCATAATCCTTTATGACCAAAAACCATATATATTTTCCTAACCAAAATAACTTAATAGAAACTTAACGTTATCGGATAAAAATAAATTAAAACCACTTAACCACGTTTACTTACAAACCGGAGTGGTAGGACCCACTACCGAGAACTAGACTCGTTTTATCATACGATATAAACTTGACATAATTGATAACGAATAGCAGTACTTTTAAAAGTATTTTAAACTTGAACCTTAGAGATACCTACAAATAGGGATTTGTTAAAATTTTAAAAACTTGATTCTTGACACATATTTAACTTTATAAATGTGTACAATATCTAAATATTATAAATACTTATATATAATTTTATTTCAGAAACTCGGCCGTATATAATAACCTAAGATGTATTATATCTTTAGGTTATTACTAAAGCTCATGATCTCTCGATACGTCTTATATCATCATCGTACACTATCATGTTGATCACTACGGTGAGTTCATAGCCCCACTTTCTATTACTTAAATTGTTTTACAAACCCTTGGGGAGATACATGCTTTATTTTAAATCGAACACATTGCTTTCAAAATGTATGCTTATCTGATTGTTTTATTAGCACTAAGTTACCGCATTTGCCAAACTTAAGTCCCTTAATCATGAATCATTAATCACTAGTGAGAGTGGCGAATATTGTGAATAGATATATTGGGATTGACGAATCCCGTTTGTGTTGACCAGGTAGGCAAACAAACGCACTATATTTGAGTAACATTGGTAAAAACGGCAATTTTTACCTGATAGGGCACGCACCGACATTTTCACCAATTAATTTTGGAACATGTTAACGCCTTGATTGCATGATGCTTAGCATAATAATAACTGTTTTGTTTTCAAACCATTGGTGTGAGTCTATAGCTCACACTACAAACGTAATGTGTTCAACCATCAAACAAACTCTATGAATGTCACTCAACCTTCGTGTTGACAGTTTTAAGCATGTAGTTCAGGTCCATAATGTACGCGGCTGGCAGGGAGAAGCACAGATACTCAAGAAGGCTATAAATTTTATTATCACTCGAAAACCCATTTAATGTATTTTGTAAACTTGGAACCATTTGGGAGCACATTTTTGTAAACTCTGATATTTATATAAATCGAATGATAAATCTTTTAAAACGACTCAATTAGAGTTCGTTTTCTATCATTATAACTGTTGTGCCATGAAGTATCACCCAGTTTGAATTCTGCTGCGTATCACCAAGTTGGGGGTGTTACAGATTGGTATCAGAGCCTTAATTATAGGGAAACAGGTCTAATTGTGACCTAAACTATAACTACTTTTACAAACAAAAACATTTTATAGCATTTCGTTCTCCGTGCCTTCCATCCTCCAGACGATTATGTGATCTTTAAGCATTTTAAGCTACACAAACACACTAGTATATTGATATATACACTCGACATAATTTCAACCATAAACGAGGTACTAAACATATCTACGTATGCCTATTCTAAGACATTACGACACAATCATATTTTCCCAATCTCCCAATCATGCATCTACTCGTACATTTTAGGATTACAAAACTTTATCTAAGACATTGTAACGATTACATAATTGTCTTTCCTGCTTCCAGACATTGTGAGATACAATGGTCTCATTCATTTTTAAGACATCGTGAGATACAAAGGTGGTCTCTATTACATTCTCGGACATCTGTAAATCTTACAGTGGTCTCTATTACATTCTCGAGACCATGAAATCCTACAGTGGTCTCAATTACATCCCCTGCATTAACGTAAATGAAGCAATTAACTCATTTATTCCTTAAACATTGTGAGTTGCACAATGATCTCTTCATCATTTCTCAAGACATTGTGAGTTACACAATGATCTCTCCATCATTTCTTAGACATTGTGAGTTGCACAATGGTCTCTATTATTTCCTAGACATTGAGAGTTACAAAATGGTCTCAACTATTTCTCAGATATTGTGAGTTGCACAATGGTCTCAACTACTTCTCAGATATTGTAAGTTATACAATAGACTCTAGAAATTATCTTATAAAACCTTATATGATATTCTTTTACATGAAGCCCGTCAAAATCTATCAATTTTCCTAATGGAAATACAAGAAATGGGATTCTAAAGATAAACCGACTCATCATCTACAAAAGCGAAGTTCAAAGAACTTTCTCTACATTTATCAAAATTCTCTTCTGAAACCTTCATTGTTAAAGGTTCGTGATTCTAGCCAAGTATGGACTATTTTAGAATTACTTAAAACTTCCTTTCCACACGTATCTACCTATACTATCTTCTACGCAATAGAATGTGAAAACGTAGGTTACAAGTCTTTTATGGCCGGGACTTGCAACTGAATGGTTTGATATTGCCTTTGCATTGTGGATATTTTCTCAAAAGCTATGGACATATCACGTGTATACCTAATTTAGGTATTTGGAAAATTTATCGAACCTCGGCTAAATATAGTCTAGTCAGCTATATTTAACCTAGGGACAGTGGAGCATAGTCTGACTAGCTATGTTCGACTTAAATTTTCAAACACTGAGAATAGTTATACAAGGGTTATATTCAAGTTAATTTCCTACTTAAACTCGATAAACCACTAGAATTCATTAAAAAGATCTAGAGACATGATAGTGTCTTACCACTCAGCGAGATCTTAACACTTATTTATACTACCTAATTTCAATCTTTAAAGTATTCATTTATGAGATAATCCTAACTGCTATCTTGGGATAGTCATCAAATGTTCGCGTCATTTCTTAGAAGTACTAGCCTGTTTAGGTTTTATGGCTATCATTCCACCACAATCCTTTAAAATTCACTTTTAATTTTAAAGCAAACTTGACGTCTCTACCTAAGAATAATGGTAAGCATACACTACACTCTTCTAATCATCAACATATCACATCATTATCTGAACCTCATTGTAAGTCAGTATGTAAAACTTCACAGTATCATGTTTCTTTCAAACACTAGTAGACATAAACACTATATGATATAGCCTTCATCCTGAAACCACCTAAGACATGATCAACTTTGGAAATGGTTTGAATAACCACTTGTCACTATCAAGACTTTCCTACAACGACAATTATCACATCATTATAAACCATTTCGCATCAACAATATCTTATACCTTTAGATTATCAACTTAAGACACCACCAAAAACATAAAATGCTACATAACACATTCTATGACCAGAAACTTAAGAACGCAAAGATTAGAATTCGGCGCATATACCCACATTTTCCTACACAATTCAACATCGGATAACACACACTGAATTCCGGGACGGAATTCCCATTAAGGTGGTGAGACTATAACAACCCGCATTTTCAGGTTACTTTTCATTTTTTTGAAAAGTTACTATTCACTTTTACTATTCATCCCGTGAAAATTTTTATTTTTATTTTACCATAATGACAAGATAAATGAAACTCGACAGGTTGTCCTGACGACGTATGTCGAATCCATTCAGAACAGATTTCACAAAACCGTGTCCGAGAATTACTTTAGGGTTTAAATGTCATCCGGGCATCCCGATATGTCCATAAAACAATAAAAACATTAGAAATAAGTATTTCTACCATTTTACGACAATTCCACAAGTTTTGGAATTTTACGTTTTCCAGTTCTGCGTTTTACGCAAAATACGCGTTTTTGACCCGCGTTTCCAGCTTTAAACAGCGTTTTAGCACCCGATGAGACTTATCACTCATTTTATATTTTTATATGGAGTATAATGATGAGTTTCATCATTCCTGCAAGTTTCATATTTTTACGATACCCGATTTTACATTTTGTGATTTAAGGTTAGTAATTACCGGGACCAAACGACACTCTATAACTTAGTTATATCATAAAAACTCCAAATATATCACCACATAAGTGATATGGTCGACATATTTGTGGTGAATCACCAAGACCATTAATGTCTTGGTGATGAATCACTCTTATACTTGCAAGACTTTTGCAAAACTTCTCTTGTAAGACTTAGCATAATATCTAGATTTTTATAACTTCTCATCTCATTTAACTATCTAGAACACAAAAACTCTTCCATTCTCTCCCATATGTACGATCCACCATCTTCATCATAATAATCCATCTTTGGTTTTCATAGTTCAATTTATACTACAAAGTTGAAGTCCTAGTTATTCTATACATGAAACTAGTTTTACTTTGGTGATTTCTTGGTGCAAAAAGAAGCTATACAAGGAAGATTAGGAGCTGAAGTTATAGGCTATTTGCAAGAGTCTTCTAAGGGTTAAAAATCAAGTTGGTTAAGTTTTGGAAGCAAGGGTTAAAGAGTACAAGTGATTAGGAGTTTGTTAGTGTCCTTGTTCTTGTTAAAATTCACCACAAATCTTGTAAGATTATGCTTATGTTCTTCCTATTATTTCAATATGGTTGTAATAGCTAGATGTATATTTGATGTATTTATATGATATATGTATAAGTATGTATGTATTTGATGTTGTACACAAGCTCTAAAACATGAAAAAGCAACTAAAACAAGTCCTAGTTAACTTTTTGAAAACTGAAAATCCAAACAGTCCCTTTTAACGAATTTACTAAAACGATCAGTGAACCATGAAACTTAGGGAGTATAATAGAGTGGTAGATCTATGTCTTGTGGTTGTTTTTCCGCTTGGATCACCCCGTAACTCATCTGTATGAGTAAATTAGAGCCAAAATGGTAAAAGGTGTCGAAAACTGACCAACAGATTTAATTGGACTAAACGGGACGGTTCTGGTCATTTCTGGAACTCATCGGGCTTTTATGAAATATATCTAAGACATAAACTTAAACATAGGAAAAAACCTCAAGGCCCTAAAGTGTTGTAGAACTCAAAATATGGCCTTTGCGCGGACTGTTGAGTGCTGTCCAAATTTCTGCAATGAAACGCAAGTATAAACTAGTAACTTGAATCATATTATGATGTAATTAAGGTTATAAAGTCACTAAAAATCATGTATACATTTAAATATATAAGAAATGATGCATGACTTTTTAGGTGTTAGTAACAATGTAGACGTAAAGTTAGAATAACTAAACTCTTAAACCGAAACGTGACGAAAAATATAAGTTTTGACATATAAGTTATATTAGAAAAATGTTATGAAATGACTATACTTGTACAGACATAAATACATATTTGAGAAAATATAAACCATGTCATAATCCTTTATGACCAAAAACCATATATATTTTCCTAACCAAAATAACTTAATAGAAACTTAACGTTATCGGATAAAAATAAATTAAAACCACTTAACCACGTTTACTTACAAACCGGAGTGGTAGGACCCACTACCGAGAACTAGACTCCTTTTATCTTACGATAAAAACTTGACATACTTGATAACGGAATAGCATCGATGAGTGTGTAAATATTCATCATTTTTGGGTCAAATCTGAACTGCAAAACACTTAAAAATGCTCAGAAATGCATCAAAATACTAAAAATATTCCAAAATTGCATTTTATATGTTTCAGATGCAAAATGTTTAAATTCGGATGAAAAATGAGCTAAGTTTGCATAATTGGCGTTTAGGTCCCCCAAGTTTCAAAATTGTCGAAATGGTCCCTGAGCACTTAATTTTAAAAGAAAAATCACCAAAGGTCCTTTTAAAATCATAAGTTGTCATAATTAGTCCTTTGGTGAAAAATGTCAAAAGTTTTGAGAAATTACAAGTTTGGTCCTCCAAGTTTCAAATTTGGCAAAAATAGTCCTTGGAATTTTGAAAATGTCTATTTTGATCCTTGTACTATTGAAGCTTGTCAGTTTTGGTCCCTTGAAACAACTTTGGAAATTTGGCAGCTTTGGTCCTTGTACTTTTAGAATTGCAAAAAGGTCCTTATGATTATTAAGCCTAAACACCTTGGACCCTATCAAAACCCATTGTGACCCCTGCCAAGCCATTTGGACCCCTGCCTTTTTGGACCCCCTTCAATATATTAAGCCAAGTCAAATACCCTTTGCCCGCCTTTTCTTCTTCTTCACCAAACATCTCTGCAAACACTCAAGCCTCCCATCCCCCCAGCTCATCCTCACCCCTCCTTGTTCCCCCCACCTCAACAACCTTCCAAGATGCATTTAATGCCCCCTCCTCCATTTCACTCAACCCCAACTGGCATATACCCTTTCCCGCCAAAATTGAATCAATGGCCAAAATGACCTCAACTCATCCAATGGCCCAAAATTGAAGATGGGATTTACTCAGAGGACACGTGGGAAGCTTTTTGAGTATAAATGAGAGAAGAGAAGCAAGAGAACAAGGAGTACTTAGTTTTTTAAATTCATGTATGTCGTTTTTAATTTTCCAAGTCTAAATTAGCTTCTAAATTGTAATTTCCAGTTTAACTGTACTAAACTTAAGTTAATTGATCATTGTAAGCTACTTTCTAGTTTCAATTCAAAGTTTTATTGTGATTTCAAATTTTATGCTCACTGTTAACAAATTCAGTCTCAAGCTCTTATAATTAAAACTCCAAGTAGCTTCATTTTGATTCAAATAAGCTTATTATAGCTTTTGGTAAGCTCATAAAACAGATTCAAGCAAGTTTGGTTTTCGGTCAACAAAAGTCAACTGAAGCTCAAATGGACTTGGAAATGGAATGGGGTTGATGCAGAGTTGATTTGGGTTGGAATTGGCTTAGAATAGTAGTATATGGTTTGGTTTAAGCTGCAATATAAGCTGGACACTTGTGAGTGTTATTCTCATTTTCATTTTTAACTAAGTTTGCATATTGTGCTTATATTTGAATCTGTGGTCATTAAATAGTTTATACATGTTTAATTCTAATTAGGATACTAGATTTAGTTTAAGTGGTGGAATGAACTAAATCAAGAATGGCTTAGTTTAAATCTTCAAAACAGTTTCTAAAAGAGTGTTTGGATCTGCTGCATTACCTGAGTTAAAGGCTTATTCAGTGGTTAATAGTAGTTGCTTTAGTCACTAGTAGGCATATTAGAGTCAATTAGAACATTAGTTTGCATCTGTCATCATCAGAAGTCAAAATCACCTTGAATCTGTCCTTTATTCATATATGTTGTGTAAGGATTGAGCATAACTTGCATTAAGGCTTTAGTATTAGTGGATCTAGCTTTGGTCCCTTGAAGCAACTTTGAAAATTCTCTTTAGTTATTTTAGATTTTTCTAAGTCATAATTTCATTTTTCTTGCTTTATTTCATATTTTCTTGTATTTTAGGGTATTATTTAATAAGTAAAAATAGTTTTTAATTAATAATAATTAGATAAATAGTTTTAAAAATAATTTTCTTTTTCTAAAAATTTTCTCTTATCATTAGGTTTGTAAAAATGTCATTTTCATATTTTTAGGATTAATATTGTTTCAGTTCACATTTTCTTTTGTACGTCACGTAGTTTTTTAATTTAAGTTTTATAAAAGAAAAAAAAATCAAAAACATCATTTTGCAAATAGTGATAGCGTTTATTTAATATATTTTATCTTTTTAATTTTCTTTAATTTGCATTTAAGCCCCTGTAGTTTATATACTTTTTCTTTAGGGTTAATCAATCACAACCCTTTTCTCATTCAAATTCTCTCGATCACTATTCGTTTGATTATTCTCGCATACGGCGTTGGGACATAACGACTGACGGGGAAACATTACTCTCACGATCTTCATTGCATTTGTTTCCGAGCTGTTTTAAGTTTCTTACGGTTAGCCATTCACAAGTGGCTAGCTTGTGTGAGAAAACTTGACGGTTTAGCGGATCAAATTTTGGCAGCCTATGTGCTAATTATCCTACGCTTAGCAGATTAGTAGCTTGAATATTCACTCCTTGTTCATACCATATATATATATATCTATATTTTCTTATATAAAAATCCAAAAACCCAAAAACATCCAAAAGCGTATAAAACACAAAAATATTTTTCTTTTGTTTCTATATATATATCAAAGATAAAAATAAAAAAAGATTTGTCGTTTTCTTTGTTTAATAATAACAACATAAAAGATTACCACCGAAAACCAAGGCAGTGTACTACCTAAGCTGGGGTACGACCATAATAAGTTCCCGAATCAAAGATTAAAACTTGCCTTTGTGTCCTTGTGATTGGTGTACCTTTTCAAAGAAGCCATTCATCTTGTGATTATTGGTTTAAGTTCACTGTTGTTTTGCCTCGATTTTGTTTTAATTGGATTTGTTGTTATATCTACTTGTCAAAACCGAAACTCAAAAGATTCTTCTTACCCCATTTCATAATTCCTTTCCTCTCCTTAACTCGAGATTCCTTAGAGTTAACTCTAGTATATCTTTTCGCTCTTCTAGATCTGTAAGCCCATTTAGTGAGCTTGTCAAGATTCCAAGAAGGCGTGTCGTAGACTTTCACCCCATCGGTCGGATCGAGATCCGGTGCTCACACTACTTCTGCTATCATGGCGGAAGAACGTCCTATGTGTGAGCTTCTCCAGGCACCCATCGGCGGGTATGGAGATGCTATTGTTATCCCACCATTGTGGTGAAAATTTTGAACTCAAAACCGGGTTACCGAATCTTGTAACCTCAAGTCAATTCTATGGTTTTGAGCGGGATGATCCTCATGCTCATATTCGATGGTTTAACAAGATTGCATCTACCATCAAATACAAGAATGTCCCTACGATGTCTGTTAAGCTTCTTACATTCCCATTTTCTCTTGAGGGACAAGCGGATTTGGCTTGAAAAACAACCCTGGTCAATCGAGACATGGGAAGACACGGTGAAGAAATTTGTGAACGAGATTTATCCACCTTCCAAAACCACGAGTCTTAAAAATGAAATCATCAAGTTCACTCAAAAGTTTGATGAATCCTTGATGAATCGTGGGATCGTTTTAAGGAGTTGCTTCGCAAATGTCCTCACCACGGTTTCTCCGAGTTGATGCAACTCGATACTTTCTATAATGGAGTGAGTCAATCGGATCAAGATTCTCTCAATTCCTCCGCCGGAGAAATTTCTTGAGCAAAACTGTAAAAGACGCTTTAACAATAATTGAAAACAAGTCTAAAGTCCGCACTGCACGAAGCAAACCGGTTGTTTCCCAAGTCAGGTGTTGGTCCGTCTTCTTCGTCACCCGTGAGTCAATCTAGCACCGATGCTAAGATTGACAAACTCACGGAAGCAATTCAAGCTTTGGTTCTCTCCAACCAAAAGAAAGTTTCTTTTCCACAAACTTCACCTCCTGTTGAAGTTAAGAAAGTGGAAGTCTGTGTTACTTGCGGTGGCCCCATGCCTATTACAACTGTATGGCCACCGATGGTAACCCTTTTGAAGCAAATCTTTGTGGGCGGGATTTCTAATACAGGAGGCAACCAATACCGTGCTCCTATGGACCCAAACCACCGTCCTAACCACTACCCTGGACCACCGGTTTCAACCAAAACCAAAACCGTAATCAAAATCAGAATAGAATGAACCAAGGTTTTCAAAACCAAGGTAATTTTAGTCAAAATAACGGTTTTCAAAATCAAAATCAAAATTTCCAAAACCAAGGAAATTTCAATAGAAACCAAGGTCAGGGAAATTTCAACCCTGGGTACTTTCATGGCAATAATCAAGGAAATTTCCAAAATCAAGGCCCCAATCCAAACAATAGAGGCCAGAATTTTCCTACACAAACTCAAGCCATTGTTCCAACTGGACCATCATCTGCTGAGTTGTTGAAGCAATTCATGAAATCCCAAGAGGAAATGAACAGGTTGTTGGTTAGCCGATTTCGACATTAAGAAGTCTTTAAATGATCGACCCTCGGGCTCGGGTACTTTACCTAGCAACACGATCGCTAATCCGAGGGGCGATGCAAAGGCGATCACAACCGGAAGTGGTGCTTCATATGCTGGACCCGCTATTCCTACTACCTCTTCTTCTTCTCTCCCGAAGGTAGTGGAAAGTGAACTTGAGGCGACAAAGGACAAGGAACTTCCTACTAATAACGGAGGTACCAGCAATGTCCATCCTCAAGGTTGTCCGAAACCCAAAACAAAACACGGAGTTGTTTTTGAACCTCCAGTTGAAAACCCCAAATACAAAACTTCTATTCCTTACCCATCACGTTTAAATGAGCAAAAGCTCCGCGAAAAAGCCAGTCATCAAATGGAAAAAATTTTCAAATTTTCCGAGCTACATTTTGACATAAGCTTTGCGGATGCCATCATGCCGATGCCCAAGTTTGCATCAACTCTCAAACACATGTTGAGCAATAAGGAAAAACTGTTTGAAATGGCTAAAACTCCTTTGAGCGAACCGCCAGCAGTTATTAAGAAGCTTCCCGAGAAGCTTGGAGATCCTGGAAAATTTCTTCTCCCTTGTGTTTTTCCGGGAATGATTGAATGCTTTGCCCTTGCCGATCTTGGTGCAAGCATCAATCGATGCCTTATTCAAGATATGGAAGAAACTTTATCTTCCAGAACTTATTCCTACCTGCATGACTCTCGAGCTTGCAGATCGTTCTATATCACGTCCTCTTGGCATCGCCGAGGATGTATTTGTGAAAGTAGGAAAGTTCCATTTTGGTCAGACTTCGTGGTTGTTGATTTTGATGCCGATCATCGGGTTCCCCTCATTGTTGGAAGAGGATTCCTAAGAACGGGCCGTGCTCTTATTGATGTATTTGAGCAAGAAATCACGTTACGTGTGGGTAATGAAGCTGTCACCTTTAACCTTGATCAAACTTCGAGGTACTCCTCAAATTATGATCTTGAATCGTTAATCGAGTCGATGTAATTGATATTGCTTCAGAGGAGTACTCTCAAGAGTTTCTTGGTTATCTTCATAATTCTGTGAGTGAGGATTCCACCACATCTTCTCAACCAATCATTGCCGACTCTTCCCCCTCTCTCACTCCATTTGAGGGAGGTGACTTCTTTCTGGAAGAGATCGATGAGTTTCTTGCTAGTGATGAATCAATTCGGCCGGGAATTGATGGTGTTTATGATTCGGAGGGGGATATCCTTTATCTTGAGCAATTGTTAAATGAAGATCCATTACCTTCACTCCTTCCGAAAGAGATCACAATTGAGGAAATCAAATCAGTTCAAACATCTAGAAGAATTTCCGAGGTTGAACTTATGGACCTACCTCCTCATCTCGAGTATGCATTCTTGGAGGGTGATGATAAATTACCCGTCATAATTGCTAAAGACTTAAGCGAGGAGGAGAGGACTGCTCTCATAAAGGTTTTGAAGTCACACAAGCAAGCAATTGCTTGGAAACTCTCCGAAATTAAGGGTATCAACCCTGAGTTTTGTACTCACAAAATCTTAATGGAGGATGACTTCAAACCAGCAGTCAACATCGAGAGAAGGGTGAATCCAAAGATTCATGAGGTTATCAAACAAGAGGTTCTCAAACTTCTTGATGCAGGTTTAATTTACCCGATCTCGATAGTCCTTGGTTAGCCCAATTCACTGTGTTCCAAAAAGGGTGGCATAACTGTTGTCACAAATGAAGAAAACGAGTTAATTCCAACTCGATTGGTTACGGGATGGCGTGTGTGTATTGACTATCGCAAGTTAAACGAAGCCACCCGTAAAGACCATTTTCCTCTACCCTTCATGGACCAAATGCTTGAGAGATTAGCAGGAGCGAATATTATTGTTTCCTAGATGGTTTCTCGGGTTATTTTCAGATCCCCATTGATCCGCTGGATCAAGAAAAGACCACATTCACTTGCCCATACGGAACTTTTGCCTACTGAGGCGTATGCCTTTTGGCCTATGTAGCGCTCCGGCACATTCCAACGATGTTTGATGGCAATTTTCCACGACATGATCGGGGAAACAATGGAGGTGTTTATGGATGACTTCTCGGTCATTGGGGACTCGTTTCAAACATGTCTCTCCCATTTAGAAAAAATGCTCAAACGGTGTGAAGACACCAATCTTTGTCTAAATTGGGAGAAGAGCCACTTTATGGTCAAAGAAGGCATAGTCCTTGGCCATAAGATTTCAAAAAACGGGATTGAGGTTGATAGAGCAAAAGTCGATGTTATTGCCAAATTGCCTCATCCTACTACCGTCAAAGGTATTAGGAGTTTTCTAGGTCATGCCGGGTTTTATCGTGGATTCATACAAGATTTTTCTAAAATCGCTCGGCCTATGACCCATCTTCTTGAAAAAGATGCTCCTTTTATCTTCTCACCTGAGTGCATAGAAGCTTTTGAAACATTAAAGAAAAAGCTTACGGAAGCACCCATTCTAGTTGCCTCCGACTGGGATTTACCCTTTGAACTCATGTGCGATGCAAGTGATTTTGCTATCGGTGCGGTCATCCGGGGCAACGTAAAACCAAGCATTTTCAAGCCTATCCACTCGCAAGTAAGACTATGGCGAAGCTCAAACCCATTACACCACTACAGAAAAAGAACTATTAGCTATGGTGTATGCGTTTGAAAATTTCGCCATACCTTATATTTACCAAATGCGTGGTGTATACGGATCACTCGGCTCTCAAATATCTCTTTGCAAAACAAGATGCAAAGCCGAGATTGCTACGTTGGGTTCTCCTCCTACAAGAATTTGATATCATTATACGTGATAAAAAAGGAGTGAGAACCTCGGCTGCGATCATCTATCCCGCTAGAAAACCCTCACCAGGATGTGTTCCAGAAAAAGGAAATAAACGAAACATTTCCTCTCGAAACACTCAATGTGGTTTCTTTTCGTGGAGACTCTTCTACCCCATGGTTTGCTAACTTTGCAAATTACCATGCGGGGAACTTTGTGGTGAAAGGGATGTCGTCCCAACAGAAAAACAAATTTTTTAAAGATGTAAAACATTACTTCTGGGACGACCCCTACTTGTTCAAAACTTGTGCAGATCAAGTCATCCGGCGATGTGTGTATGGTCAGGAAGCCAATGACATTCTCAAGGCTTGCCATTCCGGACCTCTGGGGACATCATAGCCCCAACTACACCGCCAAGAAGGTGTTTGATTCCGGATTCTATTGGCCCACGATTTACAAGGATGCCCACGAATTTGTCAAAACCTGTGACGCTTGTCAACGTCACGGGAATATCTCACAAAGAAATGAAATGCCGCAAAACGCCATTCAAGTGTGTGAGATTTTTGACATCTGGGGCATTGACTTTATGGGGCCATTTCCTTCGTCTCGCGGTAACAAATACATACTCGTGGCCGTTGACTATTTGTCAAAATGGGTTGAAGCTAAGGCTTTGCCTACCAATGATGCCCGAGTTGTTGTAAAATTCTTAAAATCTCTTTTTGCTAGGTTTGGAACTCCACGAGCTATAATCGGTGATCGTGGTACGCATTTCTGCAATGACCAGTTTGATAGAGTCATGCAAAAGTACGGTGTAACTCACCGTCTCTCTGCCACCACCCCCAAACAAGTGGGCAAGTGGAAGTTTCCAACGGGGATTAAAGAATTCTTGAAAGGACAGTAGACGAAAACCGTGCCTCTTGGTCGGATAAGCTAGATGACGCACTCTGGGCCTTCCGTACAGCTTATAAAACACCCATCGGGTGTACTCCATACAAGCTTGTATACGGGAAGGCATGTCATCTGCACGTTGAGCATGAGCACAAGGCATACTGGGCCTTGAAACATGCCAACTTCGATATTCAGATAGCTGGTGATCACCGGAAAGTTCAAATGAATGAATTAAATGAACTCCGTGATCAAGCATACGAGAACTCTTTGATCTACAAACAAAAGACAAAGAAGATTCATGACTCTAAAATCAAGAACCGCGTTTTCAACGCTGGTGATCGAGTCCTTCTTTTCAATTCAAGATTGAAGATTTTCTCGGGAAAACTAAAATCCCAGTGGTCGGACCATTCACCATCACTAAAGTATTTCCATATGGAACCATTGAGTTATCTCAACCCGACGGTCCAAACTTTAAAGTGAATGGTCATCGGTTGAAGCATTATTTTGGAGAGGACATTCCTCCTGTGGTTGTCCCGGATTTACAAACTTTCCCCATGAACCAATGAATGCGGGGATCGAGTCAAGCTAGCGACTTCGGAATCAAAAGAGCATGCCATATGGGTTTACACCCATATTTCTGACTTCTTTCTATTTTCTACCACCCTAGTGTGGGGGAGTTGCCCACATGTTGTGTATATATATAGGTATTAAAAAAAAAAAATCTTTCAAAATAATGGCGTAGTATTTCCCTTTTCGTTCTCGTTTCGGCATAACCACCGGTACTTTGAATATTGAGGGCAATATTCATTTCTAGTGTGGGGGAGGAATTCTCACGAATTTTATCATGTAATTATACCACCCAATTCCCCATTTTGGCAAAAATTTGGAGTAAGTGTTTTGCACTTACTCAACTTATGGTTATCAGTCCGCCATGTCTAAAAAAACAAAAGGATTGGCTAATCCAGGAGCAAACGGCTCTTGGTAAAGATATCTCAAATCCGTTGGCGGCTTGCAATTTGCCCAAAATTGTATGGTATTCAGCTCACCATATCCTCAAAAGTGAAGAGTTGGCTAGCCCGCAAGATTATGGCTTGTGGTAAAGGCAGTGGAAAAACCATAATTGGTAATCGGCTCACCAAAGATAATATTAATAATTTATCTAAGAGTTGGCTAGTCCAGAAGCAAACGGCTTCTGGTAAAGACAAATCAAATCCGTTGGAAGCTGGTGGTTTGCTCAAAATCATATGGTTATCGGTGTACCATGGTTCTTACTTGAACTAAAACATTTGGCTACTCCAGAAGTAATGGCTTTTGGTAAAGAGATTCAAATCCATTAAGTTTTTCTCAAAAGATTGCTAGGGACTAGCAATAGTTTAGTGTGGGGATTGATGAGTGTGTAAATACTCATCATTTTTTGGTCAAATCTGACTGAAAACACTTAAAATGCTCAGAAATGCATCAAAATACTGAAAATATTCCAAAATTGCATTTTATATGTTTCAGATGCAAAATGTTTAAATTCAGATGAAAAATGAGCTAAGTTTGCATAATTGGCAGTTTCAGTCCCCCAAGTTTCAAAAATTGTCAGAAATGGTCCCTGAGCACTTAATTTCAAAAGAAAAATCACCAAAGGTCCTTTTAAAATCATAAGTTGTCATAATTAGTCCTTTGGTGAAAAATGTCAAAAGTTTTGAGAAATTACAAGTTTGGTCCTCCAAGTTTCAAATTTGGCAAAAATAGTCCTTGGAATTTTGAAAATGTCTATTTTTGTCCTTGTACTATTGAAGCTTGTCAGTTTTGGTCCCTTGAAGCAACTTTGGAAATTTGGCAGCTTTGGTCCTTGTACTTTCAGAAATTGCAAAAAAGGTCCTTATGATTATTAAGCCTAAACACCTTGGACCCTATCAAAACCCATTGTGACCCCTGCCAAGCCATTTGGACCCCCGCCTTTTGGCCCCCTTCAATATATTAAGCCAAGTCAAATACCCTTTGCCCGCCTTTTCTTCTTCTTCACCAAACATCTCTGCAAACACTCAAGCCTCCCATCCCCCCAGCTCATCCTCACCCCTCCTTGTTCCCCCCACCTCAACAACCTTCCAAGATGCATTTAATGCCCCCTCCTCCATTTCACTCAACCCCAACTGGCATATACCCTTTCCCGCCAAAATTGAATCAATGGCCAAAATGACCTCAACTCATCCAATGGCCCAAATTGAAGATGGGATTTACTCAGAGGACACGTGGGAAGCTTTTTGAGTATAAATGAGAGAAGAGAAGCAAGAGAACAAGGAGTACTTAGTTTTTTAAATTCATGTATGTCGTTTTTAATTTTCCAAGTCTAAATTAGCTTCTAAATTGTAATTTCCAGTTTAACTGTACTAAACTTAAGTTAATTGATCATTGTAAGCTACTTTCTAGTTTCAATTCAAAGTTTTATTGTGATTTCAAATTTTATGCTCACTGTTAACAAATTCAGTCTCAAGCTCTTATAATTAAAACTCCAAGTAGCTTCATTTTGATTCGAATAAGCTTATTTAAGCTTATTATAGCTTTTGGTAAGCTCATAAAACAGATTCAAGCAAGTTTGAATTCGGTCAACAAAAGTCAACTGAAGCTCAAATGGACTTGGAAATGGAATGGGGTTGATGCAGAGTTGATTTGGGTTGGAATTGGCTTAGAATAGTAGTATATGGTTTGGTTTAAGCTGCAATATAAGCTGGACACTTGTGAGTGTTATTCTCATTTTCATTTTTAACTAAGTTTGCATATTGTGCTTATATTTGAATCTGTGGTCATTAAATAGTTTAGACATGTTTAATTAGTGGTAATTAGGATACTAGATTTAGTTTAAGTGGTGGAATGAACTAAATCAGTAATTGGCTTAGTTTAAATCTTCAAAACAGTTTCTAAAAGAGTGTTTGGATCTGCTGCATTACCTGAGTTAAAGGCTTATTCAGTGGTTAATAGTAGTTGCTTTAGTCACTAGTAGGCATATTAGAGTCAATTAGAACATTAGTTTGCATCTGTCATCATCAGAAGTCAAAATCACCTTGAATCTGTCCTTTATTCATATCTGTTGTGTAAGGATTGAGCATAACTTGCATTAAGGCTTTAGTATTAGTGGATCTAGCTTATCTCAGTTCCATTTCATCTTAGCTCATCAAATTCAGTTCATGAATTAAGATCAAAACTCACATTAGTCAAACTTTGCAAAACTGTCCAAAAGTCAAAAGTTGTAAAAAACCAGTTTTTCCAGATCTTTATGGATTTTTCATGAATTCAATTTTGGGTCAATTCAAGTAAAACTTGGGGTTTTATAACTTCAGTTGGTCTAGTGTCCTAATATCATTTTAGTTGAATTTTAGTAATTTTCTACAAGCCTCAAAACAGCTTGTCAACTTGGTCTCATTTTTGGAAAGTGCCCTGTGCACAGGGAACTGAGTGTGCACAGGCTTTGTGCAAAGCTTGGCACAAGCTCATAAGAGCTTCTCTTGGTCTGGTTTTTGGTTTATAGGTAGCTATCCAGGTCTTCTTTAAGTTCCAACTTCTGTTTTTTAGTCTTAGCTTATTGGGTAGCTTGTGCTTAGGCTTAAAAGTAGTAGCATAAAACTGTTTTTGAACTTAAGCTCAAATCATCTAATCAAGTTAATCAGTACTATAGAGGTTTAGGATAGTGGTAATTAGTTGCATTTGAGTACTTTTAGTATATTATAGCTTCTATAATCAGTTGGTGGTCTTTGGTGTTCATTTGCTTATTCCAAGTGCTTATTTATAAGCCCTTGTCACTACAGCTTCATATTCCTTCACACAGGCCACTATTTTTATATTTTTCCTAGATTCATAATATTATTTTAGACTTTTCCTGAAATTTTCATAATTTTTCATCAATGTTTGCTATTTTTCTTCATTTAAAACAGTTTTTAGACCTTTTTAATTAGCATTTAATACAATTAAATCAGAAAAACTTCAAAAAATAAGTTTTCATTTTTCCTAGGTTAAGATAAATATAAAAAGTTAAAAAAATATTTTTCCAGATTTTTCTTAGTTAAATTTGTATTTTTAAGTAATTTAAGTAGTTTTAAATAGTTTTTAATTAATAGAAAATAGAAAAATAATCAGAAAAATACAAAATTAGTTTTGAAAATTCTCTTTAGTTATTTTAGATTTTTTTAAGTCATAATTTCATTTTTCTAGCTTTATTTCATATTTTCTTGTATTTTAGGGTATTATTTAATAAGTAAAAATAGTTTTTAATTAATAATAATTAGATAAATAGTTTTAAAAATAATTTTCTTTTTCTAAAAATTTTCTCTTATCATTAGGTTTGTAAAAATTTCATTTTCATATTTTTAGGATTAATATTGTTTCAGTTCACATTTTCTTTTGTACGTCACGTAGTTTTTTAATTTAAGTTTTATAAAAGAAAAAAAAAATCAAAAACATCATTTTGCAAATAGTGATAGCGTTTATTTAATATATTTTATCTTTTTAATTTTCTTTAATTTTCATTTAAGCCCCTGTAGTTTATATACTTTTTCTTTAGGGTTAATCAATCACAACCCTTTTCTCATTCAAATTCTCTCGATCACTATTCGTTTGATTATTCTCGCACAGCTCGTTGGGACATAACGACACGGGAAACACTACTCTCCTGATCTTCGTTGCATTTGTGTCTGAACTGTTTTAAGTTTCTTACGGTTAGCCATTCACAAGTGGCTAGCTTGTGTGAGAAAACTTGACGGTTTAGCACGGATCACAGACTTTTAAAAGTATTTTAAACTTGAGCCTTAGAGATACCTACAAATAGGGATTTGTTAAAATTTTAAAAACTTGATTCTTGACACATATTTAACTTTATAAATGTGTAGAATATCTAAATATTATAAATACTTATACATAAGTTAATTTCGTAAACTCTCGTCGTATATAATAACCTAAGATGCGTATTATATCTTTAGGTTATTACTAAAGCTTGGGATCTCTTGATACGTCTTATATCACTGTACACTACTGTTGATCACTACGGTGAGTTCATAGCCCCACTTTATATTACTTAATTGTTTAACAAACCCTTGGGGGGATACATGCTTTATTTTAAACCGAACAAATTGCTTTCAAAATGTATGTTTATCTGATTGTTTTATTAGCACTAAGTTACCACATTTGCCAAACTTAAGTCCCTTAATCATTAATCATTAATCACTAGTGAGAGTTGGCGCGAATATTGTGAATAGATCTATTGGGATTGACGAATCACGTTTGTGTTGACCGGGTAGGCAAACAAACGCACTATATTTGAGTAACATTAGTAAAAACGGCAAATTTTACCTGATAGGGCCGCATACCATTTTCACCAATTAATTTTGGAACGTTAGCCTTGATTGCATGATGCTTAGCCTAATAATAACTGTTTTGTTTTCAAACCATTGATGTGAGTCTATAGCTCACACTACAAACATAATGTGTTCAACCATCAAACAAACTCTATGAATTTCACTCAACCTTTGTGTTGACAGTTTTAAGCATGTAGTTCAGGTCCTTAATGTACGAGGCTGGCACGGACAAGCACGGATACTCAAGAAGGCTATAAATTTTATTATCATTCGAAAACCCATTTAATGTATTTTGTAAACTTGGAACCATTTGGGACCTCATTTTTGTAAACTCTGATATTTATATAAATCGAATGATAAATCTTTTAAAACGACTCAATTAGAGTTCGTTTTCTATCATTATAACTGTTGTGCCATGAAGTATCACCCAGTTTGAATTCCGCTGCGTATCACCAAGTTGGGGGTTATTGATTAATCGAGCCTTAATTATAGTGAAACGGGTCTAATTGTGACCTAAACTATAACTACTTTTACAAACAAAAACATTTTATAGCATTTCGTTCTCCGTGCCTTCCATCCTCCAGACGATTATGTGATCTTTAAGCATTTTAAGCTACACAAACACACTAGTATATTGATATATACACTCGACATAATTTCAACCATAAACGATGTACTAAACATATCTACATATGCCTATTCTAAGGCATTACGACACAATCATATTTTACCAATCTCCCAATCATGCATCTACTCGTACATTTTAGGATTACGAAACTTTATCCAAGACATTGTATGGCGATAACAATGGTCTTTCCTACTTCCCAGACATTGTGAGATACAATGGTCTCATTCATTTTTTAAGACACTGTGAGATACAGTGGTCTCTATTACATTCTCAGACACTGTAACTCTTACAGTGATCTCTATTACATTCTCAGACACTGTAAATCCTACAGTGGTCTCAATTACATCCCCAGACACTGTAAATGAAGCAATTAACTCATTTATTCCTTAAACATTGTGAGTTACACAATGATCTCTCCATCATTTCTTAGACATTGTGAGTTGCACAATGGTCTCTATTATTTCCTTGACATTGTGAGTTACAAAATAGTCTCAACTATTTCTCACACTTTGTGAGTTGCACAATGGTCTCAACTACTTCTCAGATATTGTAAGTTATACAATAGACTCTTGAAATTATCTTATAAAACCTTATATGATATTTTTTTACATGAAGCCCGTCAAAATCTATCGATTTTCCTAATGGAAATACAAGAAATGGGATTCTAAAAGATAAACTGACTCATCATCTACAAAAGCTGAAGTTCAGCAACTTTCTCTACATTCATCAAAATTCTCTTCTGAAACCTTCATTGTTAAAGGTTCGTGATTCTAGCCAAGTATTGACTATTTTAGAATTACTTAAAACTTAATTTCCACACGTATTGTTAGGATCCAAATATTATTGTGTTGATGATTCGGGTGGTCTTGGATGATCAAAATACATGATAGCCATTGTTAGAGAGAGAAAGATAGAGAGAGAGAGAGAGAGAGGGTGTTCTTGTTATAGGTTTACACAAAGGGAATATTAGATTGAATGAGAAGCACCACCCCTTCCATGGATGGAAGGGGTATTTATAGTTACAAGAAATACGACCTCCTATCGGCCTGTGGATCAGGCATACAGTGGGTAAAGACCCGTCCTTTCTCCACGGTGTTACACTAAGCTATACTACGCTACAAACTAATAAATAAACTACTAAATAACGTAACTAACGACAAGTCTACGAGCTAACTTATGCTAGATAATATTTGGGGTGACCGACTCTTCACTATGGAATTTTCTAATTCCTAACAATCTCCCCTTAAGGGAGGTCACCCCATGTTTTACATTTCGAATCCTAGCATTCTATTCTTGACTTTGTTCTTGAGCTCGTAGACTTCAATTCTTCATTTCCGTAATCTTTGTGCTTTAGTAGCGATTATTTAAAGTCCGATAACTTTGTACTTTAAGTGGAGGCCTTTAACTGATCCACATCTTTGATGATCTTTGAGCTTTCATTGAGATCATCAACCGACAAATCTCTCTGGATCACCTTTTTGTTGTGTTGCCATCATGTGAAGTTGTGACTTTCGGACCGACATGCTCACACTTTTGAATCATGACATCTTTCCATCGGAGTAGCGGAAGCCTTACTGGTTCATGATATTTGCGGCGGCGAAGCGAAGCATAATATGAAATATCGAGCAGGGTTATGTAGATATGCATCAGTCATGACTTCTTCAAATTAAGTGTAGATCTTGTGAGCATGCGGCTTTGGATTGACTCTCAATTCGATCACTGCAACCGTCCAAGTATACCTGCAAACAACAGTTAGCAATAAAACACACGAAAGTGTCTTTGATCACTTTCGTTGAATTGAGGTACACGGCCCACGGTTCCCGTTGATCAGTACAAGTACTTGCTGTGATCGGTAGGATTCCGAAGAATCTCCTTGAGGGTTTCGCGGTGTTCTAGCTGTTCTCAAACCGGAACGCGTCTCAAAGAAGACAACAGGGAATGAGTGAACCAGCGAATTGAGATTCACTGATTGATGAAAAATGATTTGAAAAACAATCGCGTTTTGCTTAGAAGAAAGAGTTTTGCAATACAACGAAGGTTTTATGAGAAAGATCAATTTTCAATCAAAATACTTTTTGTATTTGAAAAGAGTACACATTCGACGTGCTAGAGAAAAGAAGAATTTTGCACATCGACGGTTTTCCAAAAGTATTTTTTTCAATCAGAGATACTTTTGAATTTGAAAACATAAGTACACATTCGACGTGCTAGAGAAAAGAAAAGATTTGCACATCGAGCGGTTTTCCAAAAGCATCTGTCAATCCATTTCTGGACCAAGGTTAATTCACGAGTGAATCGCCCATCGTTCTATCCGGTTGTCACATGGTTGATCTATAGAATAGATCTCACATGCCACCTACCAGGAGCTTGTTTCATGTTGGATCCAGAAGGCTTTCCATCTTCATTGTGAATATGTATGCATATCACTTTCGGATGTTCCGCAATACCACAAGGATTATGCGTAGGACTCTAAATATATACTTACTTTCCACATTGTGTGAAACAGCAAGTCTTCATTAATTTTGTGTCCTAATGAGATATTGTGGATGATCTCTTGGCTCTAGACTCAATCGTGCACATTTGGTTCCTATGTCAGAGACTAGGGAGAGGGTCTCCTTTTTCAATATCAACTATCTCTAAGAGAAAGTCGATAGATTATGTAGGTTCCCTGTGAGAATGAAACAAGCCCTTTTAAGAAGAACTTGAGTAGCTTGGGAAGATTAGTGCAGTGCGTCACTGGGTCCATGACGTCTTGTCTTCAATACCATTGTTACCTTAGTAAACACCTGTAGCATATGTATTGAACCCGGTTTCTGCCCTTAGGTTGAATTATTGGAGGGCTATTTCTTTTCACCCTTTTCACATTTATTTCTTTTTCATTCTTCAACCCCTTCAGTGCTTACCGAGACTTCATTACTAGAACCTTGTTGGGTTTATTCCAGATACTAGCTCTGTCTCAGTACGCACTCTTCCCATTTCTCATTTTTCTCCTTTTTTCATCATACCTAAGGACTCTACACTATCTAGTGGATTGTCCACTGGTAGATCCCTCCGGTTCTGGCGGATCGTGGGAACTAATACCTAACCTCACCATCCTTATAACTCCATACATAAAGTAAAATGGTCGGTCTTTTGGTACAGTTCATTCCTTTTTGAAACCAATTGAAAAATCATTTGGAAAAACAATCAAGGTACTTGTGATACGAGATCAAAGCATTTTGTACCTTAATAGTTTAGATCATTTAGAAAACCTCCCCATCAACATGTGCATATGATTTAGAAATTGTTTAGCACATGGAGGCAAGAGGACTTTGAAATATTTTCTTTGATCACAGTTTTCATACGAAAAAGCCATTTGATTTTCTTGGTAAAATTATCCCCCTCAATATGTGCATAGAATATTTGAAATCATTTTATCACATAGAGGCAAGAGTTCTTTTGAAGCACATCCACAATCACAAGCGCCATTAAGAAACCATTTTAAAACTCAACCAAGGTACTTTATAAATCACTTTAAAAAGCTTTCGTACCTCGATAGTTTGTTTGCTCCCCTCAATATGTGCTTCAAGATTCGAAAGCGTTTAGCACATATGAGAGAAGCGACTGCACAATTAAATCAAATATGATCACCTTTTATCAAATTTCATTATTAAATCACAAATTCTCCCCGATCAAAAATATCAAACCCTTTGAGATTTTGGATCCCAAGTGATTAAATACGGTTTAGAAAACATGGGAGAATATGTGGCATGGTTTAAATACTCATCATGTTTTTGGATAAATCCTCCTCCTCAACATGTGCATTGTGTATGAAATCGTTTGGCACATGGAGGCGGGAGTGCCTTTAAAGGACTAAAACCAATTCCATTTAAACAAATAAGAAATTTAACTCACGATCTCTACCCCGATCAAAGTTTCAAACCTTTTGAGATTTGTGATCCCAATTGATTTAAATCATTTAAAAGATTTTGGGGAAAGGCGTGGCTTGATTTAACTTTGAAAAATGACAGATAAGGACCATTTTAAGACATTAAAGATTGTTAGTGTCGGGTATGATAGTTTTAAGAGATCTTTTAAGTAAAACAAAACAATTTCACAATCAAACAAGAACAGAAAAAATTTCATTTTGAAAGACCTTGATTCTAAAGAAAAATCATACCATGACATAACATTAAATCTTTAGATCACCACTTACTATCGTACAGGACAGAACTTTTGTGAAGAAACATCGTTTGAAAATATTTTATTTTAAATCACTCTCCCCCTCAATCCATGACAGAAGTCAATAATTGAGTGACTTAGGTTTTGATAACATGAAGTCCGATGATTTTCAAAATTTAGTCCAATTTATTTTCAAAACAATATTTTTCCATTTTCAAAACAATTTTAAACAAAGTTTTAGAAAAATGGTGTCTTGCACAAAGATACGTTAGTGGTTGAGAAGCTTTTGTTGATGTTGCTGCTGTATGGCTTGGAAGAAAAACCGTCTGCTGATGCAGTGAGACTTCTTCTTACGTTGCATTTTGAATGCCAACTGAGGTCAAATTAAGCTCCGTTTCTTCAATCACTTAGAAGAAAACCATCTGCTGATGCAGTGAGACCTCTTACGTTGCATATATGCCAACTCTCCATAGAAGTCCAATTAAGCTCCGTTTCTTCATTTGTCAACCCAAGATCTAGTTACCCTTTCCTTTCGGCATCCAAACATCATATTATGTGGGATCCTGATCGGGAACATTCTTATATACCAATATACCTGCATACGTTAGTGGACACAAACAGATATATGGTGGTCGAAAACACCCAAACAGTAATCGACTAATAAAAGTCAATTCAACATATCAATCAGTTCATATAAAGCATGGGAATAATTTGTTTCATCAAACTATAATCATCTAATCCTAACAATCATATCCTAAATTCCTAGTCCTTCGACATAGGCAAATATCATTTTTAATTAAGCACGTAGGATATTAAAGAAAGCCCGTTAGATGATATAAATTTGAAAACATTATCCCCTCAATCGATGACTCAATTTTGAAAAGTTTAAAAGCGCTGAAGTCATTGATTGAGGTTTCAATATTTTTTCAAAAGCTCTGAATCTGATGGATTTACATGCAACTCATTTACCACCATTTTTGAAAAACAACAAATATTTTTCTGAAGAATTTTAGACGGAAAAACATTTGTGTAGGAACAGATCCTTCGACATACTTTCCTCATTTTGTTTTAGGATAAGTGAACGAAATATTTGAAAAATTGGTTTAGCGCAACACTTTCCTTTCATGAAGAACGGGTTGCTATCTGAAATAATAGCAAGCCATAGTTTAAGCACGGGTTCTGATCGAAATAACGCAAGCCATTTTTGAAGCGGTTCTGATCACGAAATAACGTAAGCCATGGTTTTGGACATGTTTTGAAAGAAATATTTACACCTCCTGCTCAAACTTCATCTAAAGTCCCGTGCCATTATTGAATGACATTTCTAAGACCGTAGATGTTATCGATACCAGAAGACATGTCTTGAGAAAACATATTTTTGGAATTTTTGAAATTTTTCTGATTTTTATGGGTTTTTGATGGTTTTATAATTTTCTATTTTCTTTTGCAGGTTTTATAATTTTGTATTTTGTTTTTGATGGTTTTATATTTTTGTATTTGGTTTTTCTGATAAATATATACAAGGATAGAGTAGATGATATAGTTAAAGAAGATGATGATACGAGTACCGAGATAAGGATATCGAAGCGACGTCGTAGAAGATAGAGGTCATCAACTCTTAAACATTCACCACCAAAGCTTCCGGGGCTCTTGAATCGAAGAAAGAAATTGAACCAACTGAAAGTGAGACTTTGGCAGCTTCCCCCCAAACCGAAAATCCTTTAGCTGAGCAGATTTGAAGCTCTTTTTCAAGCTTGCCTTAGCCAGGTGCACAGAGAAGCACACCATTATCATCCAAATCATCCAAAAGTAGTCTATTCACACTTCTCCCCCGTAAAATTAGCACAGGATGTCGCCATCGTCATTATGGTTGAGAAAGTGGAATCGAGAAAACAATCATAGCTTCGGTTCACTTGATGACTAAAGCGCATGGAAAAAGTATGAAGCATGTTGATGATAATGGTCATTATAAGAAGATTTCTCTTCTTGGAAGATAAAGCGCCTGAAGCGTACACTTTTCTTTTCTTTAGAGAGCGAGGCCTGAATCGATGTGAACAGCGTCATAAGAAGATTTCGCTTCTTTGGAAGATAATGCGCACTGAGACGTACACATTTCTTTTCTTTGAGGTACGAGGCTTGAACTGAAGTATTCAAACGTCATAAGAAGATTTCTCTTCTTCAGAAGATAAAGTGCACTGACACGTACACTTTTCTTTTCTTTAGAGTACGAGGCATGAACTGTTGTGTTCATACGTCATAAGAAGATTTCTCTTCTTAAGAAGATAAAGCGCACTGACACGTACACTTTTCTTTTCTTTAGAGTACGAGGCTTGAACTGAAGTGTTCAAACGTCATAAGAAGATTTCTCTTCTTTCAAAGATAATGCGCACTGAAACGTACACATTTCTTTTCTTTGGAGAACGAGGCATGAACTGTTGTGTTCATACGTCATAATCTCTCTCTTTTCAACTCTCTTAGCAAAACATGTAATCATCACCATTATCATTCAGTAGGCTCTTTGTCGTGACAGCTGATGGAGAAAACCCAATATGATGAATTTGACCCTGAAGTAAACTAACCCGAACTCGTGACTTACACTTGCACATATGTAACAAAGAGCGGTGCCGATTTCCATTAGCATCTCTAAGTACTCTCTATGTACTCTATACTCTTCAACCAACCAACCATCAAGTATAAGACGTGCATTACCTCTTGAAAATCCACAATTGAATGTGACACTGAGCACTACAACATAACTCCTTAAAGTGATAGTTATTTTGTAGTTGTATGAGCCCAATTCCCCCAAGTGGTAAAAGAAAAGGTAAAAGACACCCAAGAATAACTAGAATTCAAAGTCTTCGTTTTGAATAATAAGCTCGAACAAGGATCTTGAAGAATCTTCATCCAACCATCCCCGATACCTTCAGATACTAAGTACACTCGCCCGTGATATTTCACTTCAACCTCAAATTAATAATACTGAATTAACGCCGTTGTCACATCTTCTGATTAAAAGCTCAAATCTAGCCTCCTTTGACTTTTTAAGTGAACTATGATAATGGTTTCATCCCGACCTTGGTATAATGAGCATAACCCCGTAAAACTTTGAAGTAACCACACCGCCATGATGAATATCCAAACACACATCCAATTCATGAAGTACACCCTTTTATCCCTTCTTCGAAGCAGAAACCGTATCACCAGCATCAAGTAAGATCCAGAATTACACCTTCTCTTCTCCAAGATGGTTCCATCATTACGGGATTTTACAACTCTATGGTTTAAACCGAGAAATAGTTTCTTTCGCGGGATTTTACAAAACCAAGAATAAACCGTAAGATAGATCCGGAAATGCACTTTACAATTACCAGGATTTTTCCATTGTCACGGGATTTTACAAGTCTATGATTTAAACCGAGAAATAGATTCTTTCGCAGGATTTTACAAAATCAAGACAAAACCGTAAACAATGTCAGTTAGATCGTGTAATGACAAATTTGGTTTCGGTGAATATCTGTTTTAGGGGAACATGCAGCGGTTCGTCAACGGTTCATTATCCAACATCATCAACATCATCAATCATCCACTAAATACTCTGGTAAACACATCATTCACACATTATGTCGGCTATTGCAGTGGACATGGTGATGTAAACCCGATATGCCAAACTTGATCATGAAGTAAAATTCCCGGTTTGTTACTTAAACTTGTACTAATCTTCGTGAAAAAGAAACGGTGTACCCAATGTAAAAAACCTCTTGACATATCCTCAACTGCGTGAGACACCGAAGTGATAGCTACGTTGTGGGCTAATCGAGAAAGAATCACAACCGTAACTAAATATCCAAGTCTTTATCACACTCTGTAAATGCCCAAACAAGTCATCTTCGCGGAAGGGTAGAAAGAAAGAAGACGAAATAAGTAAACGTGCCCGGAAAACCTCACTTCAAATTCAAATAAGAAATACCATCCAAATAACCCGTAGTCAACATTTTCAATAAACACTTAAAGCCGTGACACAATATTCTTCGTGAAAATGTACACATCAAAGTATCAAATTGCATAACCCAACGAGTCTCATCATCAAATCACATCACACACCAAATCTTACCTAAGTCAAATCTCGAGAAGCCCATCTGACCCAATCATGTGTGCAAATCAAACTTGGTTACTTGTAAAAATCCAGGCCCGATCTATGAAAAACAATCCAATCGTCCAAGTAGAGCCTTTAGAACATTAAACTCAATACCAAATTAGTAACACCGGTCAAGAAGCTCAAGCCCATGTTTTCAATTATTAGATTCAGCCGTGAATTAGCGAATCCTCCATGAAAATTATCATACAAATAATACTGCTCTTAGTATTCCAACAAGTGAGAAATTGTGTCCGAAAATATTTAACACAAAACAATTCGGAACACAAACTTTTCATATTGGATGTACATGAAGGAGATAATTAGCTCAAACAATCCAAACGTAAATTAACATGGCCCATTACTAAAATGAATAAACTTGATCCACCATACACACCACATCAGGTTATATTACTACGTGATACCCAAATCACCTAATTGAAGCCCATCATCCGATTAGTCTCATTAAGCGGTACATAGGCCCATGTTCCAAATTAAATATCTGATCCAGCCAAACTTTAAACCGATATATAACATTAACCCTAATAATTCTCTAACACAACCCTAAAAAAACGCCTACCACACACCAATAATTCTCTCACCAACCTCTTTCACTCAAATCCAAATATCAGATTTGACCTCAAATTCGCCATCATAGATCGAAGATTAAAACGACCAACAAAATAGAAATGAACCATAAACCATAAACCATCTCTTGTTTGATTGTCACGGAATGAGTAATATGGATTGCGGCTTCAAGATTCTTTGGAGAATCTCTGGTAGGTTGCATCATGTTTATTTCATTTGGTGTTTAAGAGCGAAACGATAATAGATCATAACATAATTGTTATAAATCTTTATGAGTTTCGGATATCAAGGAAGTTTAGCTTCCAAAAACGATCTATGATGAATTCTTTCTAATTATTTGACCTTTAAGGTCTGATATATCAGTTCGACACGCGAAAGAATATCTGAGATCATATTATTTTTATTCATTATAGTTGTTGTGGGCGATGATGATTTGTGGGTGGTGAGGTGTTTGGTTGAGTATAGATTAGGCTCTGTTGAAGTTGAAATTTGGTTTTGTGGCTGTTGATTATACATCAATTGATTATAAATGTTTTCGTTTAGTTTTGGAGTTGTGATAGGTTTCAACTAAAGTCTAAAGAGTGATTGGTATTTAGGTTTTGATATTGAGTCGAGGTCTGGTCAAAGTCTTCTTCATCATCTATTCTTTTTTTGTTAAGTTCAGACAAGTCGCTACATCAATTAAACATGACCCAACTCGCTAACCCAACTCGCTAGGTCAACTCGCTACGACTTGTAAAGACAAGTCGTTAGGTCTAAGTCGCTAGGTCAAAAGTTTATACCAAGTCGCCATGAGTAAAGACTCAGGCAAGTCGCTACCTTAATATCATCACAAATCGCTAGCACAACTCACTTCCAGGTACAAGCACAAGTCGATAACAAGACATTTTACTTTTTCCGATGAGTTTTCCGACTAAATTCCGACCATCTTCATATTAACCCAGAAAATGTAGAAAATATGCTTCTTTGACCATTAAAGACCACAATAAAAGTCACAGATTGGTTTAAAAAAATCATGTAGAGTGATAATATGATGACATGAAGTTGTTTGGACACATGACTTTTTCTAATAAAAAAATAGACATATCAAACAGACATCAAACTTTGACCACAAGACTTTTTCTAATAAAAAATAGACCACCTGTCATAAACCGTTAACCATGAGAATAAGAAAACAAAGTTTTCCGACCAAGAAAAATACAACAAAAACACAGTTTACAACAAGAATCGAGACTGCAAACGCCAACAGAATAACACCATGTATCGAACCAGTTCAAAAACCATACAAATCATCAACACAAAAAACAACCTTGGCTCTTGATACCAATTGTTAGGATCCAAATATTATTGTGTTGATGATTCGGGTGGTCTTGGATGATCAAAATACATGATAGCCATTGTTAGAGAGAGAAAGATAGAGAGAGAGAGAGAGAGGGTGTTCTTGTTAGAGGTTTACACAAAGGGAATATTAGATTGAATGAGAAGCACCACCCCTTCCATGGATGGAAGGGGTATTTATAGTTACAAGAAATACGACCTCCTATCGGCCTGTGGATCAGGCATACAGTGGGTAAAGACCCGTCCTTCCTCCACGGTTTTACACTAAGCTATACTACGCTACAAACTAATAAATAAACTACTAAATAATGTAACTAACGACAAGTCTACGAGCTAACTTATGCTAGATAATATTTGGGGTGACCGACTCTTCACTATGGAATTTTCTAATTCCTAACACGTATCTACCTATACTATCTTCTATGCAATGGAATGTGAAAACATAGGTTACAAGTCTTTTATGGGCGGGACTTGCAACTGAATGGTTTGATATTGCCTTTGCATTGTGGATATTTTCTCAAAAGCTATGGACATATCACGAGTATACCTGATTTAGGTATTTGGAAAATTTATCGAACATCGGCTAAATATAATCTAGTCAGCTATATTTAACCTAGGGACAGTGGAACATAGTCTGACTAACTATGTTCGACTTAAAATTTTCAAACACTGAGAATAGTTATATAAGGGTTATATTCAAGTTATATTTAACCTAGGGACAGTGGAACATAGTCTGACTAACTATGTTCGACTTAAATTTTCAAACACTGAGAATAGTTATACAAGGGTTATATTCAAGTTAATTTCCTACTTAAACTCGATAAACCACCAGAATTCATTAAAAAGATCTAGAGACATGATAGTGTCTTACCACTCAGCGAGATCTTAACACTTATTTATACTACCTAATTTCAATCTTTAAAGTATTCATTTATGAGATAATCCTAACTGCTATCTTGGGATAGTCATCAAATGTTCGCGTCATTTCTTGGAAGTACTAGCCTGTTTAGGTTTTATGGCTATCATTCCACCATAATCCTTAAAAATTCACTTTTAATTTTAAAGCAAACTTGACGTCTCTACCTAAGAATAATGGTAAGCATACACTACACTCTTCTAATCATCAACATATCACATCATTATTTGAACCCCATTGTAAGTCAGTATGTAAAACTTCACAGTATCATGTTTCTTTCAAACACTAGTAGACATAAACACTATATGATATAGCCTTCATCCTGAAACCACCTAAGACATGATCAACTTTGGAAATGGTTTGAATAACCACTTGTCACTATCAAAACTTTCCTACAACGACAATTATCACATCATTATAAACCATTTCGCATCAACAATATCTTATACCTTTAGATTATCAACTTAAGACACCACCAAAAACATACAATGCTACATAACACATTCTATGACCAGAAACTTAAGAACGCAAAGATTAGAATTCGGCGCATATACCCACATTTTCCTACACAATTCAACATCGGATAACACACACTGAATTCCGAGACGGAATTCCCATTAAGGTGGTGAGACTATAACAACCCACATTTTCAGGTTACTTTTTATTTTTTTGAAAGGTTACTATTCACTTTTACTATTCATCCCGTAAAAATTTTTGTTTTTATTTTACCATAACGACAAGATAAATGAAACTCGACAAGTTGTCCTGACGACGTATGTCGAATCCATTCAGAACAGATTTCACAAAACCGTGTCCGAGAATTACTTTAGGGTTTAAATGTCATTCGGGCATCCCGATATGTCCATAAAACACTATAAACATTAGAAATATGTATTTCTACCATTTTACGACAATTCCACAAGTTTTGAAATTTTACGTTTTCCAGTTCTGCATTTTACGCAAAATACGCGTTTTTGACCCGCGTTTCCAGCTTTAAACAGCGTTTTAGCACCCTATGAGACTTATCACTCATTTTATATTTTTATATGGAGTATAATGATGAGTTTCATCATTCCTGCAAGTTTCATATTTTTACGATACCCGATTTATATTTTGTGATTTAAGGTTAGTAATTACCGGGACCAAATGACACTCTTTAACTTAGTTATATCATAAAAACTCCAAATATATCACCACATAAGTGATATGGTCGACATATTTGTGGTGAATCAGCAAGACCATTAATGTCTTGGTGATGAATCACTCTTATACTTGCAAGACTTTTGCAAAACTTCTCTTGTAAGACTTAGCATAATATCTAGATTTTTATAACTTCTCATCTCATTTAACTATCTAGAACACAAAAAATCTTCCATTCTCTCCCATATGTACGATCCACCATCTTCATCATAATAATCCATCTTTGGTTTTCATAGTTCAATTTATACTACAAAGTTGAAGTCCTAGTTATTCTATACATGAAACTAGTTTTACTTTGGTGATTTCTTGGTGCAAAAAGAAGCTATACAAGGAAGATTAGGAGTTGAAGTTATAGGCTATTTGCAAGAGTCTTCTAAGGGTTAAAAATCAAGTTGGTTAAGTTTTGGAAGCAAGGGTTAAAGAGTACAAGTGATTAGGAGTTTGTTAGTGTCCTTGTTCTTGTTAAAATTCACCACAAATCTTGTAAGATTATGCTTATGTTCTTCCTATTATTTCAATATGGTTGTAATAGCTAGATGTATATTTGATGTATTTATATGATATATGTATAAGTATGTATGTATTTGATGTTGTACACAAGCTCTAAAACATGAAAAAGCAACTAAAACAAGTCCTAGTTAACTTTTTGAAAACAGAAAATCCAAACAGTCCCTTTTAACGAATTTACTAAAATGATCAGTGAACCATGAAACTTAGGGAGTATAATAGAGTGGTAGATCTATGTCTTGTGGTCGTTTTTCCGCTTGGATCACCCCGTAACTCATCCGTATGAGTAAATTAGAGCCAAAATGGTAAAAGGTGTCGAAAACTGACCAACAGATTTAATTGGACTAAACGGGACGGTTCTGGTCATTTCTGGAACTCGTCGGGCTTTTATGAAATGTATCTAAGACATAAACTTAAACGTAGGAAAAAGCCTCGCGTCCTAAAGTGTTGTAGAACTCAAAATATGGCCTTTGCCGCGGGACTGTTGAGTGCTGTCCAAATTTCTGCAATGAAACGCAAGTATAAACTAGTAACTTGAATCATATTATGATGTAATTAAGGTTATAAAGTCACTAAAAATCATGTATACATTTAAATACATAAGAAATCATGCATGACTTTTTAGGTGTTAGTAACAATGTAGACGCAAAGTTAGAATAACTAAACTCTTAAACCGAAACGTGACGAAAAATATAAGTTTTGACATATAAGTTATATTAGAAAAATGTTATGAAATGACTATACTTGTACAGACATAAATACATATTTGAGAAAATATAAACCATGTCATAATCCTTTATGACCAAAAACCATATATATTTTCCTAACCAAAATAACTTAATAGAAACTTAACGTTATCGGATAAAAATAAATTAAAACCACTTAACCACGTTTACTTACAAACCGGAGCGGTAGGACCCACTACCGAGAACTAGACTCGTTTTATCTTACGATAAAAACTTGACATAATTGATAACGGAATAGCAGACTTTTAAAAGTATTTTAAACTTGAACCTTAGAGATACCTACAAATAGGGATTTGTTAAAATTTTAAAAACTTGATTCTTGACACATATTTAACTTTATAAATGTGTACAATATCTAAATATTATAAATACTTATATATAAGTTTATTTCGTAAACTCTCGTCGTATATAATAACCTAAGATGCGTATTATATCTTTAGGTTATTACTAAAGCTCGCGATCTCTCGATACGTCTTATATCACTGTACACTACTGTTGATCACTACGGTGAGTTCATAGCCCCACTTTCTATTACTTAATTGTTTTACAAACCCTTGGGGGGATACATGCTTTATTTTAAACCGAACACATTGCTTTCAAAATGTATGCTTATCTGATTGTTTTATTAGCACTAAGTTACCGTATTTGCCAAACTTAAGTCCCTTAATCATTAATCATTAATCACTAGTGAGAGTGGGCGCGAATATTGTGAATAGATCTATGAATTTCACTCAACCTTTGTGTTGACAGTTTTAAGCATGTATTTCAGGTCCATAATGTACAAGGCTGGCACGGAGAAGCATGGATACTCAAGAAGGCTATAAGTTTTATTATCATTCGAAAACCCATTTAATGTATTTTGTAAACTTGGAACCATTTGGGACCTCATTTTTGTAAACTCTGATATTTATATAAATCGAACGATAAATCTTTTAAAACGACTCAATTAGAGTTCGTTTTCTATCATTATAACTGTTGTGCCATGAAGTAACACCCAGTTTGAATTCCGCTGCGTATCACCAAGTTGGGGGTGTTACAGATGTGCACATTTAAAATGACTTAACCCAATTCAGTTTTTAACATGGCATCTCACTAATAAGTTTTTTGAAAAAAATAAAATAAGTTGAGTTTTCATTTTGCACAAGCTTTTACTATTTTATATACATGAATGAGTGGTCATTTTATTCTATTACTATTATTATTTCTCTGCTCAAGAAATTAACTTTCTGTTTTTGTCTTTGTTTTTTTATAGAAGGATGTAGTATTTGATAAAGTTCCATAAAAAAAACCATGTAGATAGGACTCGAAAATATTTGATAAGAAACATGTGTAATCACATGCTTTGATATGTTTTCGGTTTATTTATGTTTTGATGTTTATGTTTTTTTGTGCTTTGTTACACCAATATCAACCTCATCATGTGAAATCGGAAATTGTCTTATTCATATAGTATTATCTTTATCTTGATTTTTTAAAGATCATTAGAAAAATCAAGCATAATTTGCTTGGATTCATTTAGATTTTTAAGGGCTGCGATTAACAAGTGTTAATATTAAGCATATGGTAACTACTTCAATTGCATGGCTGGGCAATTTTTGGTGAAAAGTTATACACAAATTTCACCAATTCCGTTATGACAAACACATTTGCTTTTTATTTCAACATTTAAGTGGATAATTGAAATAACCAAGGTTATGAATTTACTTCATTTTAACTTTTATATATTGGAGTGAGTATTCTTACTCTCGGGTTTACCTTGTGACAAGAATATGACCAGTTTAGATTTTACTTTCTCATATCCCGCTCTAGCAAGATTGGGTATTGTTGTTCTTGTAATTTTTTTTATATATAATTTAATTTAGTTGTCAATAGTTGATAAAAGAGAAAGGCTGGTTTAATTAGTGATATCTACTAAAAAGTAAATAATAGATACTAATAAAATAGAGTACTAGAAGTATGTTTAGGAGTGGGAAAGGGACAAAAGGAGCATGTATAAAGTAAGGAAAAACAAAAGTGGTTCATAATAAAGGTTTAAAGGGTTTGCTTCGAGGACCTGGTTTGATGAGAAGTTTTTGTGCTATACCATTTTACAAAGTGATTTTATGTTATATTTTGTGGTTGCTTGCAAATGATATATTTTTTATATGCAAAATTCTATTTTATGTTATTGGAGCATGGGTAAATGTATTATGCACATATTTATACATGCAGGTAGTTGACACGGTGGGGAAAGAGATCATGGGATTATTAGTCATATGGAGAGGTCCAAGATAGAAATTTGCATGAAAGTATGATGTATAGTTATTTCATGGGAAGTAAGTCAACGTGGTTTATTTGGTAATAGAATGCATATGATATGTTTTGTAGAATGAATTCTCTTAAAATTATTGATGCATAAAAGCTAGGGATAATTATGTAGAAATATATTTAACTTGTCATTTTTTCTATTTGTGTATAACCGTTTTATGTTTTTGCTATTACATACCTCAAATTTTTGAATTTCGACCTTTGTATGTATTTGCTCATGTAAAATGACCATTTTACCTTTATATTTTGTAACTACTCTATTGGCAACAAAAGGTAAAATGGTTATTTTACATGCATGAAATACACACAAAATTCCAAATCAAGAGTTTAGGATATATAATAGCAAAAAAATAAAAATACTATACACAATTAGAAAATATGACAAGTTAAATACATTTTTAAATAATTATCCCTAAAAACTATGAATTCATTAGAATTTTGGTTTAACTCCAAACTCTTTTCTGAAATTTTACCTCAGGTAAGTATTACATAGGAAAGAATGCACGTCTCAAGGAATTTGTCGAATGATATGCGAATGCTTCCTAGATTGAGGTAAATTTATTTTCTTTTAATCAGGTTGAGCCATGAAAATTAGAGTGAATTACATAATTGGTCCTTGTGGTTTGTTGAAAATTGCAGAAAATATCCATGTGCTTTTTTTTCAGTGCGTTTCGTCCCTGTGGTTTACAAATCTTACGGATTTTGTCCCTCGTCCAAAAATGTCCGTTAAGTGTCTTGCGTTGTTAGTCCTTCGTTAGTGCAGTCAGTTAAGTGTTTTGCCTGTAGTCTTTCGTTAATAAATTTTGCACCGTTAGTCCTTATTTTTTAAAATATAGTTTTCCCCAATTAGTCCCTCCGTTAATAACCGTTTTTGTCCGTTTTTATCCGTTTTCGTTCGTTTTTTATCCGTTTCCCCCCTCTTTTTTTACGTTTTTCGTCTGTTTTCTTTCGTTTTATATAGTTTTTGTCCATTTTTCTTACGTTTTTATCGGTTTTCATCCGTTTTTCTCCGTTTTTCTTACGTTTTTCTTAATTTTTTGTCCGTTTTTCTTATGTTTTGTCTGTTTTCTTTCGTTTTGTCCGTTGTTCTTACGTTGTGTCCGTTTTTCGTACGTTTTTATCGGTTTTTCTTACGTTTTTGTCCGTTTAAAAAAAATTTGAATAAAAAAAATATTTTTCAAAAAATAAATATTTTTTTAAAAATATATCCGTTTTTTTTCAATATTTTTCGGAAATTTTTTAAGATTTTTTAAAAAAAAATATTTGAAAAAAAATATTTTTCGGAAATTTTTTTCAAATATTTTTTTAAACAGACAAAAATATTTTCCGAAAAAAAACGGTAAAAAAAATTTCCGAAAAATATTTTTTTTCAAATATTTTTTTTTAAAAAATCTTAAAAAATTTCCGAAAAATATTGAAAAAAAACGGACATATTTTTTAAAAAAAAATTATATTTTGAAAAATATTTTTTTTATTCAATTTTTTTTAAACGGACAAAAACGTAAGAAAAACCGATAAAAACGTACGAAAAACGGACAAAAACGGATGAAAACCGATAAAAACGTAAGAAAAATGGACAAAAACTATAAAAAACGAAAGAAAACGGACGAAAAACGTAATAAAACGGGGGGAAACGGATAAAAAACGAACGAAAACGGATAAAAATAGACAAAAACGGGTGAAAACTATTATTAACGGAGGGACTAATTGGGGAAAACTATATTTTAAAAAATAAAGACTAACGGTGCAAAATTTATTAACGAAGGACTAACAGTGCAAAACACTTAACGGACTGCACTAACGAAGGACTAACAGCGCAAGACACTTAACGGACATTTTTGGACGAGGGACAAAATCCGTAAGATTTGTAAACCACAGGGACGAAACGCACTGGAAAAAAAGCACAGGGACATTTTCTACAATTTTCAACAAACCACAAGGACCAATTATGTAATTCACTCTGAAAATTATGAAAACAAATTCTTAGGTTACAAGAGTTTCTACATACAAATTCTCTATTACGATTATCATATAGGGAAATATTTCTTCAGTTTCTTAGTCACAATGAATTTTCTAGCCCACTCCCAATTTCAAGACCAAATTTATCCAACCCAACTACCCATTATACCAACCGCTACTTCCTTATCTCTCTCTAACCTGAAAAGCCTTGGATAACGATCACAAAGTCTGGCATACCCCACCTACTTATCAAGCCAAAACAAGATATCTAAACCATCACCGACTATTTTGTAAGGGTTATTAACAAAATCCCCCTCTAGCCTATCAAGCCTCTTTCCAACCTTAATAATGTCAAACCAAAATCCCTCTAATTTGAGACTCATCTCCACCTTCATATCCTCCCTCAACACCATATATGCTTTTTAATACTTTTCTCTACATAGCATTTTTTCACCCTAAACCACCATTTCCCTAATAAAGCCAAAATTTGAACTTTGAAAGAACCAATATTGTAGTGTTAAAGCTGGTTTTTGTGAATCCTTTTTGAGAAACGGGGATTATACCAAACTCTAGGTACTGTCAACGGGTCATGCTCTTCGCCTGTTTATAAATGGAGAAGTTTCAGATACGGCATAGTGATTAATTTTGTAGAATAAATAAATATTAAATATAAAAGAGTCATACAAGAGTTGGATGTTCTTATATATAGGTTCGGCTTTAGGAACAAGGGGTCTATTGGGCTAAACAGCTGTTTTAAATGGGTGATTGGGTCGTTTTTAGTGGTTTTTTGGGGCTGGCAAAAATTTAAGTATTCATTAGGTTTTGTGGTCTTTTTAAGTGGTGTCTCGATTTGCTTAAAAAACATACTTAATTTGTTGTTTATGTCAACTGCAAAATAGAAGTTTAAAATGGGTGTTTGAGGATACTTGCTGATGTTTTAAAGGGTGTTTAGGCTGCTAAAAATTGATGTTTTAAATGGTCTGTTTGGGTCTTTTCAAGGGGTGTTTGTGGTCACAACTTAAAGCTGATATCAACAACTTCCTTTCATTTTTTTCATCATATAGGTGTTCACGGGAATGAACATAAGACTACTCAAGTGTTTGACGTTGACTACATAACTTTGCTCTTCAAGCCTATCTATTTAATAGTTATAAACCAAATTATGTATCGTATCATTCACATATTAGTTATTATTTCCTTTAAAATACCTGTGAATTTCACGGGCTTTTAAGATAGTTATATATATATATACTAAAGACCGTTATCGGTCGTCTTTAAATATACTTTTGAATGAATGGTCGGTGACTTTAATATAGTCTCTATAGAATGGCCGGTGACTTAATCTAAACTTGTGAGTTTTTTTAAGTTTGGCTGTTGTGGTGTCATATTGGGCTTACATCTACCGGGGCCTTTTTCTCTAAGACTATGTTTATTGGTAGGTTGTCAACCGGTTAGAAGGTACAAAAATACTAAATACTTAATATTATATTAAAAAAAAGTACAAAGCAAAGAGAAAGAATCACACGACCTGGGTCATTTAGTGATTTGGAGATCTTTGAGCCAACCTGACAAATGTCACATTAGGAATGGTTATGCATATTTTTATATATTTAAATTTAATATATAAAAAGATAATATTATATGATAGGTTGGGTTGTTGATAAATGGTAAAAAAATTAAGAGTTGTTGTATGTATAGATTGTATATGTGGATGAGTGAGAAAATAATATTTTAATTAAAGATTGGGTTGGATGAGGTTGTGAATAAAGATAGTCTAAGAGCACTCCCAACCATAACACCATAACACCAATAACACCGTCCACGTCAGCGCCACATCAGCTTTAACATTTAACATTAACATCCCAAAAAACACCCACAACCATAACATCCCAATAACATCAATAACATTCCCAACAATTTACAAAAACAATCCCTCATTTAGGGGCATAAATGAAAAAAGAAAAGAAAAAAAAATTGCAAATAACGGGCGTTGAGGCAGTAACGCCGCCCCTTTAACACCCAAATAACGCCGGACTTCCGAACACCAAATAACGCCAGGTAACGCGGCAATAACGCCGGTTCCGGCGTTATGATTGTAAGTGCTCTAAGCGAGTGACTCCATAGTCTGGATAATTCCACATTCATGTAAACCTCAGATAATTATCACCACTCACCAAGAAATTGTCACCGCCTATGTTGCCTCAATCTTTTGGGCACCGCCTCAGGAAGCTATTTTTTTTAATTCAATCTTATGAAGCTAAAATCATCCATTAAGATTTGAAAGTGAGAATGGAGAAGAAGAATTACGGGTCTGAAATTAGAAAGGGCATTTTGCAGCAAAAGATATATTAGACGGGAATAATCTTTTGGTAACCCATATCTGCAAAGTATGTGCGCTGATTCAAGGATCAGGTATGAATACAAACAATTTGGGTTTTTATTATTTTTTTCGGGTTCTTATGAAATTAAGATGATTTGATGATGTGGTATTGATTGGTTGTTGTAATTAGGTGCAGGGTGATTTCAAGCGCAGGTGATATGAACCAACAAGATGGCTAAAAATCGTTAGGTGTGTCGTACGTGTAGGTTTTGAAATTTTTGTTTTTTTAACCAACAAGATGGATATTGTGAATTTTTCGTTTTTTTCATCTTCCAAGTGAGTTTTTATACTCTAACATCACTGAAGTAACAACATGAACTGATTTTAATACATAAATCTTGAAAGCAATTGTCTGGATACTAATCATAAACTTAATGAAGGTTTAATTAATTTTTTTTAGCAATTTAATGAAGGTTCGGTTTTGGGGTTTGCGTTTGGTATTATGATTTTGGGTTTCAGCAATGTTGGGATTTTGGCTTGATTACTTTCGTTCTGCTCGAGATGTTAGCTGTAATTGTTAATAACTCATCTTTATTAATTCAATTGATGTAGCTTTTTAATTGGTTTAAGCAGTTCACTATATAGTGGGTCTTTGGGATTGCTTATTTTTAAGCAGTAAAGCAACTATTCATATTTCATATCATATTTGAATTAACTTTTACCCCTAAAATGTTAATAAATGAGAAGTGGTTATTTTCACTCCTAAAAAGTACTTATTTAAGCGGAAGCAGTAGACCTATCCATATGGTAATTCACCTAAGGGGGTGTTTGGTTAGTCTTATATATTTTTGGCTTATATTTGATACATTTTTCAGGTTTATTTGAAAACTTCTGATTTTATTCACTTTATTTTGATAAGTTTGAAAATAAGTGTAACTTGTAAGACCAGATGTAAGATAAAAAAAAAGACCCCCTAATTGTTGTCTCTGGTCAATCATGATTGATTAAATTAAGGTTTATAGCTTCTTAACATATGTCAATGATGATTGATTAATTAGAAAGACGAATCAAATGAGGTAAGCTTGCATAAGTCTTTATTTTTGGTAGGCTTTAAAATCATTTTTGTGTTACTCTATTATTCATATATTGGATTCTCAATAACAATATCATGAAAGGATTATTTGGAATCTACAGCCTTGCACATTTCCACGAACTTCAAGAGGGAAAGAGCGTTTACAGCAACCTGCACAGGCAACTACCAATGCAGAGGTACTAATATGATCTTTTTTTTCAATCTTCTTACTTTCCTATTTGGCCCATTTATTTAGGAATGATCCTTTTGCAGATATTTGTTAAAAGAGTGGACGCTAATATGAATTTTTTAGGGAATTCAAAAGGAACTTACCCATTAATTCTGTTACTACAGGATTGCATCTCGCTACAAATAACATTCTTTTTAACTTATAAGCTTATAAGCTCGACTTGATAATCCATAAAAATGGGCTTATGAGTTTTTTCAACTTCAAATAAGCCCATACGCCTGGAAACTAAGCTATTTCAAACACCCATATATTACAATATATATCATCCAATTATGCTGAAGTGAACGTTTTCCAATCTCAGAATTGAAGTTTTTGTGCTTATGAGCTTACTTACAACTGAAAACTTCATTCTGATCTCCGTCGAATACTAAAACAAGAAGACAAAGTCTGTCATAAACTTTATGAAGGTACTCAGAATGATTTGCATGGTAAACTACATCATATACGTTTTATTTGTTATATGGTGTATGTGCTCTACTAAAAGTCATTTGTTTAGTCCAGGCGTACTACAAAGTCTTTGTAGTCATCACGGATGAGAGTACTATTAAGACCATATTGTGTCTAATGTTACAGAAAGTGACCAGCTGAAATTGATAGACATGGAACTTAAAGGTGAATAAGAATTTCCACATAAAATGTGTGTTGGTATAAAAATATGCATTAGTGACTTTCATCTTTTTTTTGGGAAACCCATTCCATACAGGTATGTCATCTTCTTGCGATTTAAGACAATGGCTAATTTCTAAAAGACAAGATGTAGAAACGAGCATGCTTTATAGTTTTGAAGGTGTTGTGTGGCACTTGAAGTTTGTAGCAACCATCTAGAACATCGACGAATATTAATTACGATTAGGGGCACGTGGATTATTTCTGAGTTAACGTATGCTAGAGAAAGGGAACTTCTGACAACGACCAGCGTTAAAGTTCATGGTGAATAACATTTTCCCCGTATAATACGAATTTACTCTGAACATCATTATCCTAATACTAACTCCTCTTTTTTATACAGAAAAATTGTTTATAGGCTTCATTTGTTCTTACGATTTGAATAACAATACAAGATAGCTTGAAGAAATGGTAGGAAACTTATTTGTTAACCGCATTCCATCATAATTGGGCTTTGCACAGAAACATCGCCATTTGTAAGCGTTCATCTTCCCACTATCACATTATCATTTAATCTCACATATATAAATCTCTTACATGAAGTGAATGACAAATTGTGTTTGTAGGGATGTTGGCGACAATCATTTGATTGGGACAATTAGGGAACCTATACGTATAGAAGGATAATTTTCAGCTTTTACGCAATCTTTTTAGCAGAATGGGATAAAAAATTGCAGGTAGCCAATCTTGCTTATTTCCATAGCAAGTGACACATGCTTTCTATAAAAAATTTGATACTTATAGTGTTCTTTTTCTTTTGACATACTTTATTTTTTAATATAGAATGACATAAGTGTGTACTTCTACTTCTTCTGCCGCTGTTGATATTGCTGGTATAATGAAGTGCCAAAAATTGCTCGAGATCTTTTCCCAGTTTGATGGGCCAACTGTTGTTGGTTTACATAATTACGCCATGTAATTTCATCAGATGCAGGTTTATATAGGTAGGAAACAATTAAAATGGCAAGTCTTATAACTAATTATTTGTCTTTATACCTTCTAACTTTTATACAAGCGACGCTCTAAATTATTTGCATAAATTCGACTAGAACATATGTAGAATAACTATGTGGATGAATGCTTTAGGATAAAAAAAAATCGTTTTGTTTAATTTTGCTACATTGAAGCATTTATTTTTTATTTTTAGTGACATTTGGTTTTTACTCGGTTAGCAAGTTGGCGTTGTTCAGTTTGTAAGGTAGTTTATTATTATATTTTCTTATTTTTGTATTGAAAGACGATTTTGAGTTATCGAGGTCAATTTTTATATGTTCTACTTTTTTGTTTCTTCACAGATCGATGTCAGGAAGATAGGGCTACAAACATGGATCGTATCTATTGTGTGGGTTATGTTATGTTCCACTGAATGGTTGAGCAAAATATTTAAATACGGAGTCCAAGGCAGTGGCATATGTAAGTGTAGATTGTACGGTTCAAAGGTTAGGTTTTCCGCAACCACAAGACTTCAGTTTGAGGACATTTCAATCGAGGTTGCTAAGAAGGTATAAAATATTTAGAAATGTATTTATGATATCTAGACGCCTTTTCAAGCCACTGAGTTAATTTCGTACAAAGGGAGTCATTGACATTGCAGCACTTAAAAGATGATTTTAAGCAGATAACTACTCTTAATAAGCAATACGAAACACTCCCTTAAGTGCTTTTCCTTTCTTGATTTTGTATTGATTTTTTTTTATGCAAATGTGAAGGGAATTGATACTTACACCACACTTTTTGATGCATTCACCACCATTTATGGATTACAGTATTGTACAGTATCAATACTGTAATGCATAAATGGTGGTGAATGCATCAAAAAGTGTGGTGTGAGTATCACCTCCCATAAATTGTATGTTTCGGGTAATGGGAACACTGACAAACTTGAATCAGGTTTAACGAAGCCTTATTGCAGGCAATGTCATTTTTTACAAAGCCATTTGGTCCTGTTTTTTTTACTATTATTAAATGTGTCAAAAAATTCAAGGAGTTATGAGTTTAAGGTGTCTCACATTTTGGGTATCTGGATATTTTTGTAGGTGTGTACTTTATGGATTTTTGGGATTTGCTTATTCAAAAGGTGAGCAAAAAGGAAACGATGTTGATTACTGGGTATTTTTTAGGATGATTGGTCTAAAGAGTACATGTATTGCTTTTTAGTATTAGGTTTGAATTGCTCAAGTTGTATGCTTCGGCATAACCAGATTGGAGTAGTTCATTATGTATAGGTGATTCCCGTTCATTTAACTCTTGCTTGGTTTTTTTTCCTTCGTATGCTTGCTATTTACAGTTTAAGCTTTTCCATGTATTGCTACCTTTGGATGTGTTTGAAAGAGAAGCTACATTGTGGGTGTCTGCATGATCAAACAGTAAAAATAACAGTTTCTAACCGGGGCATGTACATTTCGTGTCACTATCGGTATTGTAACACGAGTACTCACGAATTGGTCATTAGCTAACATATGAAGGACAGGTAGACAAAACTCCGCCGCAACGCGACGGGGGGTTTCCACCTCGTTATTAAAAAAAATAAAAATAAATAAAATAATAATAATAATAATAATATGCAAACTTTATGTTTAGCGCAATACACTGGGGCTTATATTATAAGCTGAAAACTAAAGCTTAAATTTTTATAAAGTTGTTTAACGAATTAGTTGGAACTGAAGATAATTATTTGTTAATCCATTATCTATACTACATTATAAAGCATTTGTGATATTCTTAAAATGAAAAGCTTAAAAAATTAAGGTTCAACACTTACTTATATTGGCAAATTTTATTAAGTACATCTATAATAGTATTTGTTACAATACTTTAAAGCAAATTTTATTAAGTTTTAATTTATTACATTTGTGCCATCTATGATCTTAGCCATGGATTGAAAAATAGATGGTTCAGATT
>OU343216.1:141770852-141871916 GCA_910596185.1 Chrysanthemum makinoi | reverse complement strand
TTAAATCAATGCTTGAGTAAATGGCACATATGAATCATCTCGATATGTGATTCATAGCTTACATCATCAAAACAATCTTCACACAATACCTCAGTATTTTTTAGTAAGCTAGTTTATAAGCCTACTACAAAAATAATGCTTAAACAACCCTTTTCTAACGTCCCGCGATGTGAATCCCTCTAGTTGTACTAATGGGATCCCAAATACAAAAGGGATCTGGGGGCCGGTGGAATTCTGACTATCATTTCAAAAAATCACCTTATCTTTTTCCCTTTATTCACATAACACAAAAATGACTAAGCTCTTGAATTCATCTTCATTTGGATTCCATACTCTCAAGTATTCCTTCCTAGAATACCATTGTAAGTAATTACATTAACTTGTTCTAATTTTCATCAATCACCGTCCAGGGTTTTATGGTTTCTTAATTTCTAATCAATTAATTTAACTAGGGCTTTTCAAATTAATCATGAAAAGGGGCTTTTACCAAAATCACATTGTGTTCGACATTGTTAATACAAATCAAAACCATAAACACGTTCCACTAATTTTACCTAATTGGAAAATTTGTATTTTTTGGACCAACCATGCCCAAGCATTTTCAACAAGATCATCATGACAGTCCATTACCTTACTCATTACTATCGTAAAAGGGACCAAAACCGGCCAGTAAAATATTCAAAAGCCTTGTAAAATGACTTTTATCCACGAAGGTCATGTAGTCGAGGAATCACCTTGAGAACCGACATTCATCAATTTTTCTCTAATCAACTTTGATTGTCTCCTTGACATGAATGAACAAATTTGTCCGGTTTTCATTTTGAATTTTACAAAGCTTTGGGATCATTAGAAACACCGACAATAACATCTCAATCGCCTTCATCATCAACAACAAAACTTGCTCTTCCACTCAATACCTTGGCTCAAATTCTTGGCGTTCCTTGTGAAGGAATTTGTATGTACTCTGTGATTGGAAACTAACGCCAAAACCTTGCACTTGATCCTAAGCCTCTACACAACACTCCTCTCAATCAAAACCATTCGAGATATTATCTTCAAAAGGACCGACCAATCGTACAACGGTAACAAAAAGCTCATTCACAGCGTGATCCCTTTCAAATGGAACTTTTAAATGCATCCCATGTTTAAAAATGGGAAAAGTCCTTAGGAAAGCGTCATTAGCCTAGTTGGAAACAAAGATCATCCAAACGCATGTCTTGTGCAAATGATCTATTGTCTTATCAATCAAAGGCCATTTAATCTCCTATTACATGGTAAGGAGAATGGTTGGGGTATTCAAAGCTTCCAACATGATACTTCCGTATGGTATGCTCTAACACAATTTGTAAGTATGTTGGTGCATTGCAACCATCTCCTATCAACGATGATCATTACCTTCCGATCGTCATGGTACCTCTTACCAACAACCCCTAACGGTTCATGGTCAATGGAAAGAAACCTGAAGCTCTTCTGACTCCTCGGTGGTGAAGAAGAAGGTGAAGAAGAAGAAGATCGTCGACCCCATATCAAACATTGAAATGGAACCCTTTGATTACTACGAACAACTTCCAACCATTCCAAACAAGACCGCGGAATTAAAAAAATTGAGGGGCATGATTCAAACCACAAACATAACCTCACTAAGCTATCAAAAAGTAAAAAGAAAGGATTGATGAAAGGAGCAATAGGAATATGCTTATTTTCTTTTATTTTATTTTTTGGATGTTTACGTTTTAGCACTGGTTTATGGTAATTTTGATATTTTACTTTATCATGTCTTTATAAGTGGTGTTTTGTGATAAAATGCGTGTTCTTATTGCTTTGTTTAAAGATTTATTAGTATGTAAAATCGCACGGCAATTACGTGAATTACGATGCTGAGATCTTGGGATCCTAGGATTAGCCTGGCAGGATCCTCCCCTGGAGGGAACCGTGGGATCCGTGACATTAGATAAACAATACATCATGCTTTACATCAAGATAGCTTTCTAGATAACATCACATTTTGCTAGATCCCAACTAAGTCCACTTCAAGGATGAGAAGGATTAGACTTCACTTATGGCTTACTTAAGATCTTAGTCAAAATGCCTCTTGATTTGTCAAACGCATCAAAACTTACCATATTTCCGCTTCAACATTCACAAATTGTTTCTCATCTCTCAAAACATTTAGGTAGACATATTGAAAATTTTTAGGAAATTGTTTCTAGTCATCTCTATCTCAAAATGGGTCAAGAATTAAGCTTTTCAACTCTTTTGATTTTTAAACATTTTTCAAATTCCATCTCAAGTAAAATCGATCGTAGGATCATTTATTATGACTTGACACCACCAAAACTCTTGGTGTTATCCTTGACATTCATTGGTAGTCTCATCTTGTCTCATCTCCCTTCCATTAGAAGCAATCATTTGCTATAACACTTATTACCTTGATCATTTAAGTACCTTCTCATCTTAAAACACTTAGGAGAGGCGGAAACCTCAAAATGAGATAGGCTTTAGCTCCTAGAAAACCTCATTTCAAACTGTCATAGCTGCACGAGCCGGATCCCTAGGATTAGCCTAGCCGGATCCCTCCAAGGAGGGAACCGTGGGATCCGGTGGCAGCTTATGTCAAACATTTCTTAAAACAATCATTTCAACTCATCTTAGAACTCAAACACTCCATCTCATCTTAAATGAGTTCCTAGATCAGTGAAACTCTAAACTTCAACCTTGTGCATGTTAATCATCACATTTCAAAGAATCTTAGTGGCCTAAGTCTTAAATGCACTTGCCAAGCTCTTCCCTTTATAAGCTATATTGCTAAGAACACTTTAGTCATCATACCAAAACACAATATAGAGCAATTACAACCATTTTCCTTAGTCATTTCATCATGAGAAAAGCTCCTAGTGCTAACTCATCCACTCAAGAACCACCCAAGAAACTTACTAGGATCATACAGTTTTCCTCTCACCAAATCATCTCTGGTTAAGTCCACTAATGCTAGGATTTCTCCTACACCAAGGAAACCAATTAAACTAATCCCCAAGAAAATAGTTCCCACTAGGACTTCATCACCAAACTCTACCAAACCAAACATACCCTCCACAACTCAACCAACATCATTAGTGCTTAGAGCCACCTCACAATCATCTCCACATTCTCACAATGTAGAAGACTTACCTCCTTGGCCATCTTTACCACTACCAACAAACTCACTTGAAAAGGTTGGGCAACAAAATCAAAATATTGAATCAACACTTGATCCAATGTCAAACTCTTTCATTCCCCCTAATAGTCCATTTTGGATTATGAGAAGACATTAAAGTCAACCACTGACCACATGGAAGTTGATGCTTCTTTACCGCCACCCTCAAACATTGTAGAGCCATCACTTATTGAGCCTCCACCAATTCCTCCTTCATTTGAAGATCCTCAACCCACTTCACTTGAACTCCTACTTCAAGAAATTCAAAACCATGACAAGGATTGCTATCATAGTAAACATGTTGAAAGGTTGATACATGAACTACGTGAAGAGCAACGTTTCATATTTTATCACCTCCTCGAACATTTCAAAGAGGTCAACAAACCTAAACTACAATGAGCATCATAAGCCACAAGCTCAAACTTAAAATGTTTAGGAAAAATTATCTCATCCTTGATCATCATTAAACTTTTAGTTGAATCTTGAGTTTGGGTAACTCATTAGCATTAGTAGCATTTGTATGGCTAGTTCATTCTCTTAGTTTTAAAGATTTGGTTGATCATCTCTTGTTTTTTATTGAATGAATGTCTATATGCCATAATTGTTTTGTGCTTTGTGCTTTGTGCTTGCTATGTCATGTACTACTTCACATCTTCATTAGCATTGATTGAAACACTCAACTGTGACTGTCGATAGATAGCCGATCCCTCCAAAATGCCTAGCCGGATCCTCCAAAAGGCAGTGGGGATCAGTATAGCACACAACTACTAACTTGAGTTTATTTGCGGAAATTATGCACTATACTCTTGTTTTCTAACCTTTACTTTGTAGATTTTCAAAATACATATGAAGATTTTGACACCATAAAGCTAGGGGGAAATTTATGTAAGCGATATTGCAAAACATTTGCAACTTAATCGATTTTGATTTACTTCATGACACCCCATTGCAACTTTGCAATCTTCAAGGGGGCAACGTTTTCGTCACTTAGACGAACCTTTTGGAAACATATTTGCAAACACAATTAGTTTATTTTACGTCATGTCCTTGTGTTGGAATCACTCCTAACCTAGAATTCAAGTGTTAGTAATTAATATGTAATAGTTAGCTTAATATGGCTTTTATGTTAGTTATCATGCCAAGGCTTATGTAGAAAGCCCATGAGCCTTGGCCCAAGTCCAATAAGGAAAGGAAGGGACTAGGAGTGTTGCCCTAGCTCCCTCTCCTATAAATACCTTTGTAAAACCCTCACTTGAGGGTTGGTTGTTCAATTCATTCACTCTTTCACTACATAACCTTTCCTCATTTATCGTGTGTGTGTGTTTGTATTTGTTCAACCTATCACTATATTTTCTCTATTTCTACATATTGATGCTTGTGTTACTAATATGGTGACCCAGTGGTATCAATGCCAAATAGTTGGGTGAATCGGTATTGTTTTTGAAGTAAGTTTTGGTCTTACGCGTAACATACGGTTCCAAACTTGGTCACGCTTAAAAACTCATTTTTACACTTTTCAATCCAAGATTCTTGTACTTTCAACGTTTTAAGGTGTTAAAATATCATTTTTGGCAAAAGTTTCAAACTTTATGGTAGATCATTGTTTTTAAACATGGTTATCACGTGGGTATATATCTATAAGGTGTTTGAAGTTTTGGATCATCAAGTTTCAAACTTTTGTGTTATTTTGGTGATATTGAAGCTATTTCATCACAAAAATCGGTTTTGGAAACATCGGTCGGAGAAATCATTTTTGGTTGATTTTTCTGCGTAGCAAAACCCTAAAATTACGCGTAACTCATCCTTGGTTTTGATCTTGATTTAGGATTACTCGGTGTTTCTTGCTTGATAAGCCTGAAAACACTTCAACTGGATATCTTTTTCTTTGTGATAGTGTAAAAGATCTTTTGGAAAACCTAATTTTCGCATAAGCTTAGCTGGCGTGTAGAACTAATGCAGCGTAAGATTATTCTTACGCCTAAGCTGCGTGCATGCATAAGTTAATCCTACGCCTAATTTTTATACGCTTAAACGTTTGCGCGCAACTTTAGTGTTTTCTCATTTCTTCGCGTAGCTAATCCTACGGCTTATTAACTATTCTGGCATTATATGTGGTGTTTTTTACGCATAAGTGTTACTTTGCCTTTACATGATTTCTACTTTAGGATACTTCATCAACAACGGTTCATTCGACTACAAAGATCCATTTAACAACACAAGTTTTCAACATGTGACAACCACCATACTCTAGCTATTTCCCCTTACACTTATAATCAACAACAAAACAACAACTAAGTCCACAACATCAACAATTTAATCATCAACAACAAATTTATCAATAACAATTTAATCAACAACATACTCCACAACTTGATGCAATTCCACAACCTCAAATGGTTCAACCACCACCAAGTCTTCAAGTACAACCTTACACAAACGTTTACAATCAACATCCATCAAAGAACACTATGAAGGAACCGACTTGGTTTGCAGATGTCTGAAGCTTTAAGTAGCCGCCGATCCATTCATGAGGTGAGGATCACTTGATAGACCTCCAATGCTCACTCAGGAAACTAAGATTAATGGGTGATTAGGTTCTTTAGATTTTGTGATCTAAAGAAGCCACATGGAAAGTTCTTAAAGAAGGTCATCTTAGAAGGTCCATTTCAGATGCCTATTATCACTACACCGGAGATCCTAATTCGTTCCCAAGAGATGATCTCACCAACATTGCAACATTGCTCAACTGTCGGAGATGAGCCGACACTATGAATCGATGAGCTTGCAATGCAATATATCATTTTAGGATTACCAAACCCAATTCTTAGCGTGTTGATGCTCGAAAGACCAAAGCAATGTGAACATATTCATCTTCTCATGGAATACTTGCACTCAATCGGAGGATATGGAATCCAAAATTTACTTGGCTTATGAACACTTCATGATTGAACACGGAGAGACACTAGAGTCTTATCATCATCGATTCTCGGACATCATCAATGATTTGGATAAACACAACATCATCATGCCAAGAATTGCAGTTAATACTAAGTTCCCGAGTAGTCTTGGTCACGAATGGGAGAAGTATGTCATTTTCCTCCGTCAGCGAATATGCATCATGCTACATACGGATTGTTGTACGACTATTTGAAGCCTCATCAAAAAGAAGTTGATAAGGAAAGGATTATCCGTGGCCAACCTGTTTCACCTTCACTTCCGGATAATCAACAACTTGCTTTGTGGGCTCAAACTAGTTATCCTCTCACCTCCTCAACCAAGCTGCCCAATCACACCATATGATCCATCACAACAACAATCTTGACAAACTTAATTGGTTCCATACAACAACAACAATGATCAAGCATTTGTCAGTGAAGCTAATGAGGACTCCGCTTCGCTTCGATGCATTGCAACAAGGATTTGTTATGATTGCTAAAGCTTTTGGCGTTATACAAACAAATCCAACAATCGCATTCGTTCCTCATCAAACACAAGGAATCATCTATGTGAACAATGGGCGAGTTGAAGTTCAGAATCGTGGTTATGGTAGTCGGATGGCGGTGGTCAGGGTTTAATGCTATGGGTAGGAATAACATGAGCTCAAGTGGTTGAACGAGGGTAATGCTCGAATGGGTTGAATGGTCTTGATGCTACAAGCTGTAATGAAGGGACACTGCTAATGCATGCCCAAATCCGGTGACTAGGGGCGGTGCTTATCATAAGGAGGCTTTACTTTTGGCTCTTAGGATGAAGCCGGTGGAACTCTCACGCAGACAAGAACGAGCTTTATGGTAGATGTAGACTGGATGATGATATAGGACCCGGGGCCAATCACGGCGGTTATGTTGATGGCCAATATGCATGAGCTACACATGAGTGACACGGGCCGGTGTATAACGATGGCTTGTCTCAAAACCGACAAACCATATTCATCTCTCGATCTAATATCTCCGCCATTTCGAATCCGGTGAGGCTCAGAATGTTCAAAATGAGTCATCCACATCCATTTTGACGATTCTCAACTAGACCCCATAGTTACATTTGACGATCAAGATGATCTTATGGTTACCTTTGATAATCAAATTGACTCTGTGGTTATACTTGAGGATCTGAATAATGATCATGTTGTGACTACGTTGAACCGTCAAGCGTTTGCCTAGTCGGATATTGATCTCTTTGCCAAGACCAACAATCCCAATGGATGCATGTTATGCATCGAGAAATTACACAAAAAAATGCATTAACTAGGGGATATTGAATGCTTAAAACAGCAACTCAATTTTTTCAAAACTCAAGAAAAACGTGAAAAAGGTTTTGAAGCCGCTTTTACTAAATCTCATCAAAACAAACAATCTTTAGAACGGCAGTCGTGATCTAGCAGAAGAATGCTTTGTTGTCTCAAATAGAACAAGCTGAAACATGAACATAAACAAAAATTAACGCTCACCTTGAAACTCAAAAAGCCAAGGCGAGTTGTTAACTTGTCAAAACAGCCTCTGCATACAAAAGCATTCAGCGAAGCGAATAGATGACCATCTTGAAGAAATTGTCGACTTACAAAACAAACTCAAAGAGTTTCAAAATGTTGTTTACAAACATGGTGAGTCAATCACAACTATTCAAAAGATTACTTTAAAACCCAATCAGACGGATATGGACCCGAATCTCGATGATTACAAACCTAAGCTTTCAACCAAAGCATTCAGCCAATCCGAAGTTTGATGCGAATATAAAATTGATGATTCTGTTATGAGTGTTGTTGAATATCATCGTCAAGAGGAATTGATGAGAAAGCGAGAGTCGATCAAAATTAAAAAATGTTGTTTACAACAAACCATTTAACTATTCAGCGGTCCTTTCGTCACACCAACGAATTCTTCTAACACACCTCGGATAATCACAAAAACGTCTGCGTCTTCTAATGTTGCTCCCCAACCAAATTATGCACAAATTTATGGTCCTTTACCTTCCATCGATTGAAGTAAATTCAAAACACGAAAATCGTCATATTCTTAGATATTTTGACCTTTCACATCACGACCTCAAACTTTTAGAACTTGAGATTGAATTTCATTCTGAAATTAAAGTTGAACATTTTCAATCGCCTCTGGCCCGAGAACAAAGAGATATTTTTCAGAAAAGACTTTTACCCCATGTTAAAAATTTGAAAACTTGCGCATTGTTTTGGGAAAGGGAATTTCATAAGGAACTTGGATTGATGAAAGTCGTTTCCGAGAAAACAGAAACATCTATTTCTAATACTAAACGTAAAAAGAAAATGTTACGAAAAGATGTTGATCGACTCTTGAAAGATATTATCCTCATGGCGATATCCATAATGTTGTGTTATTACATTCTTTGCCATATGCATCTGATTCTATCTCTGTACTCGTTGATTCTTTGTAATTGTTGAGAATCGATAATGTGCATCGACAAGTCTTTAAAAGTTGAAAATGAACGATTGTTAAATGATCTTTCAAATGCAAAACGTCGTCTTAATTGGTGTCAAAAAGATATTCACGATCAACAAATTGCTTTTCAAAACAAAATCAATCGGGTTGCATTCCAAAAGCGCTTAATCTAAAATTTGAGCAACGGATGATCAAAATGCGCCCTTGAAATGTCAAATCTCAAAATATGAACAAGAACTTGAAAAAGTTAAACAGGAATATGGTGTCATATCCGATTTACTCAAAGAATCGTCTTTGAAACATCAAACTAACTTGATCATTATCTTCACACACTAAAAAGAAGTCATGAATTTTGTTGGAAATCTTCGTTCTGAAAATCAAGATTTGGTGCACACTATTATTAAGTTCGGAAATGTTAGGAAAGTATGGACATGTTCACCCTAGCATCATTAAGAAAATTGCACGTAACACTTAGGCGTGAACCCGAGAATGCCTACGAGCCAACACACAAGTTACTAATGTGCTTCTCTTGAAATAGGAATAATTGCCTCTTTTCCAAATGTGCACTTCATGACTAGGAGCAATACAAGGAAGAATAGGAAGTTGCGACCTAAGAAAAGAACAATAAAAATCTTTGAAGTAGAAGAACACCCTAGGACTTTGAATAAGACTCGGTTGCACCCACTTTAGATATTAAGATGACAAATGTAATGGAAATAGTGTTGTAACGTAACGAATGCTAAACCTTTAAGTACTTTTGATATTGGGCGATGCTTCTTGTGTTATTTGTTGTAAAAGTATGATTTAGATTGTCATGACAAATGTGTTGCTAGAGCTATCTTGTCTCGTTTAAGGAAGCCTAAGAATCGAATACCTAGGCTTACTAATGCTAAGTAAGTGTAGCTTGGTAACAGCCTCTTTAGATTCAAAGCGCGTGATATCCCTCAGAGCTCCAAGATCACCTCCAAGAATGAAGTACCACCTAGTGCATTCACTAAGACTAAAGCTAAGACTAGTTGGAGATGGCAAAAATGGTTACATAATACACTAGGATTTAAATGGATGCCTAAAATCATTGATATGTGTATTTCTATTATAACTAGAGGGCAACTCCGGGTTCCACATCTACTTCTATTCCATCTCGTCGATGCGTGATGTAATGCAGGTGTCTGAGATCATCCTTGTTGTTGATAGCGGATGTTCCCGGACATACGACGAGGTAATCTTAAGCTGTTATCAAACTTTATTGCAAAGTTCATTGGCACCGCCGGTTCGAGAATGATCGCCGAGCTATCATGGGCTACGGAGATTATATCAATGGCAATATCGAAATTAGCATGGTTTATTATATGGAAGGCCTCGGTCTAATCTCTTTTAAGTCGTCAATTACGTGATGGAGACTTGAAGTTGGTTTTAGGGAGAAAACTTGTTTCATTCGTGATCTACAAGGAAACGATCTTATGTCGGCTCTCCAATTCTAGTGCGTACACAATCTCAATGCAAGACATGGTTGCTTCATCTCCTATTTGTCTACTTTCAAAGGCTACATCAACAAAATCCTGGCGCATAACCGTCGTCTCACATCTAAACTTTCAAACCATCACCAACCTTGCTCGACACAAACTTGTTGAAGGTATCCCGAGATTCCGGTATTCTAAAGATAACCTTTGCTCAAACTTGTGAACAAGGGAAAAGCACTGCGTGCTTTTTTCCTGGTGGACTCTCGGCGTGCTTCATCTTCTTCATGCTTTACGATTAATGGCAAATGCTATATCTTGGTAATTGTTGATGACTAATGCGATGTACTTGGTCTACTTTCTTGAAAGAATCAAGCTCCACGAGATGATCATCACCTTTCACGAAAATTCAAGTTCAGCTCGGACATCGTCCGCCATCGAAACGGACAAAGGAACTGAATTTGTGAACCAAACTCTTCTAGAATTTTATGAGAAAGTGGGAATTGAGCATCAAACATCTATTGCGCGTACGAGAACAAAATGGAGTTGTTGAAAGACGAAAAGTAGTGGAAAATTACAAAGAACAATGTTAATCAATGCTAAACTTCCAGATACTTATGCTGTGAAGCGTATCAACTTGCATGCTATACTCAAAACTGATCCATGATTACAAAACGCCACAACAAAACACCTTTTGAGCTTATCCACAACAGAAAACCTCAAACACTTTCATGTATTTGGATCCTTTACTACCAAATAATGATCGTGATGACTTTGGAAAGCTCAAAGCCAAAGCTGACATTGGAGTTTTTATTGTATATTGTTAGAATTCTAAAGGTTACCGGATGGAATCGTCATTTTTCATGAGGTTATGGAAACGATTCATGCTAATTTTGATGAGCTTACAGAAACGAGCATATCGACTTGGAACCCGGTCATAACCGTTTAAACTTCCCTCAAACCCCATCATCAGTTGAACCAAGCCCCTAGCTTACATGTCAACAAATGAAAAGAGTATTTGCTCGTCTGTTCGTTGGCGATATTGATGAACGTGCTCGGTGTATCGATGTTTCATTTGCTCGACGATACTACTCTTATACATACACTACAACAACTCTCGCTTCAGAAGCACCTGCTTAGCTCTACAACAACGGTTGAACAAATCATCCAACGACTGAACGGTGATGATATTCTTAATGAAGTACCCCCCCGCAGATTTTGATCCAAATCGTTCTTTAACCCGTTTGCAATGAAACTGCGCGAGATGTCGCGGAATCATCCACAAGCCATTTGAATCCACAAAATCTGCACAATGTATACCAACATCAACCCTCCACACATCGTTGGACAAAAGACCATCCTCTTGAAAACATAATTGGCAACCCGAATCAACGGTAGTAACAAGACAACGTCTTCCTGAGATGGTTGAACATTGCATTTATGCTCTCACCTCAGCCAATGAGCCTAAAAACATTAGGACGAATGACAGAAACTGGATTGAATCCATGCGAGAAGAACTCAACCAATTCAAACGTCTTGAAGTATGGGAACTGGTTGAAAGACCAACAGTTTTTTTCACAAAAAAAAAATAAAATAAAAAAAAAAAATCAAATTTTTGAGGAAAACTTGAGTAAAATTTAAATTTTGAGAAACTAAACGTTCAATTTTTACGCGAGATTCAAATTTTGGTTTAACTGTGAAAATTTTGGTCAAAATTCAAATTTTTTGGCCTAAATTCAAATTTTGGTGTTGGCGTCAAAATTGTCATAACTCAAATTTTTCATACGACCTTAGAATTGATTTTATAGTGAATTTCAAATTTTGGGAGAAATTTTTAAGAACCGATTTACTGATGCGACTTTCGAAACACCTCAACCGAGCTTAATCGTCATCAACCACAACTCCTTTATCGTTGAATCGATCACATCAACTTTTATCGATCATACCTTCATCAATGGCAACTCAACAAGACATTCATGCAGCGGTGCGAAAACCGCCTCCTATGTTGGCAAAGGTGGTTATCTTCAATGGACAAGTCGAATGCTCCGTTACATAAAGACCAAACCTAATGGCAAACTCATGATTAAATCCATTAAGGATGGACCCTTCAAGCCTCGACAAGTTCATGTACCTGGAAATGCAGATGCAACACCTCGATCCAACCATCTTCTCTCCTTTCAATCAATACACTGCGAGGATCAGAAAGTCGAAGGATGACATGGCAATTCATATTATCCAACCGGGTTTACCAATAGACATCTTCTTTCGTTGCGGTGAAGCGGTTTGTACTTCGATATGGAGACTTTGTCATGGACAAGAAATTGGTCATCAAGACATGGAGAACAAGTTGCTAACTGAATGAGAAAAGTTCACATCTACTCCAGGAGAATCCATTGAATCATACTATGGAAGGTTTTGCACTTTGATGAATGAGCTAATCAGAAACAAGCTGACACCCAGAACTATCGTTCAAAACATCAAGTTCCTGAATAATCTACCAGAAGAATGGGGACGATATGTCACTATTGTCAACCAAACAAAAGACCTTCATCAGGTGAACTTTGATCAACTGAATGATTTTCTGAAACAAAACCAAGCTGAAGCAAATTAAGTCAGGCAAGAAAAATTAGCAAAGAATCATGATCCATTGGCACTTATTGCAAAGACTCAACCTCCAGTGAATACACAACAACAAGCTTCATCATCTTCCAACAACAACAACTTGCAGCAATACATTCCACAACCACAACAACAATTCTATCCAGATCCACAATACCAGGAACAAGGAATCAATGATCTAGAATCTGATCAAGAAGACCCTATGTCCCAAATAATTTCTCTCTTGGGTCAAGTAATCAAAGGTCGCTATTCCACACCTACTAACAACAACCAAAGGATATCATCAAACACTCGCAACAGGCAAATTGCACAGTCGGGTGTGAATATGGGTAATCAAGGACAAATGGTTGGAGTTATTGGGAATCAGCAGGGATATGCTACTGGATTTCGCATGGGTAATCAGGCGGTTCCGAATCAGGGAAATCAGAATGGACAGAATGTTGGGAATAGAGCAGTGGGTAATCAGAATGGGTATGTAGCAGCTCCAGTCGTTGGGAATTATGGAAATGTGAATCAGGGTAATCAGATTAAGTGTTATAACTGTCAAGGAGTGGGTCACATGGCAAGAAACTGCCCCACTAAACCGCACAAGAAGACTGGTGATTTTCTTCGAAAAGCTGCTTTGTTAGCAGATAAGCAAGAAGCGGGGTTACAGTTGAGTGCTGAGGAAAATTATTTTTTCGCTATTGTGGATGAATTGGAAGACCTCGAGGAACTCAATTCGAATTGCATCTTCATGGCAAATCTTCAGGAAGCTAAGTATGACACGGAGTCAGACTCACCTCCTGTCTATGACGCCAACGCAGTATCTGAGGTACCAATCATTGATCCATGTTATAACAATGTCATATTTGATGTGTTTACTCATGACGAACAGCATTCTGTGACGCCAGCACCTACTTATGATACATACATGGACAATCCGAGTTGTAGCAATACTAACTCTGAGACTCCAGATGTGGATCCAAGTGGAGGCTGTGTGGCACAAAATACTGAGACTGATGAGGAAACACGTGCTTATGTTGAATCATTAATCAATCAATGTGGCATTGAAGTTGAGAAAGTTAAAACGGTCAATCGCGAAGTTAAGGCCGCGAATGCTAAATTGACCGCTGAGCTTGAGAGTTACAAAGAGCATGCTAAAGCCTATGAATTTCTACAAACAAAATGTCAGAATTAGAAATTGGTTATCGAGATTCTGTTTTAAGAGAAAAAGATTTGCAACTCAAGTATGACACACTTGATGTGAATCTGAATTTGAAAATCAAATCTTTAAACAAGGAAATTTCTGAACTAAATGACCAACTTTCAAAACAAAAAGCAACATATTCTGATCTTGAAAAAGAGAAGAAGAAGTTGATAACTGATTTTGCAAAACGAGAAGATTCTCTTCTTGATGAGATTCTGGATAAAACTGAAACGATCAAAAAATTGGATAATTTACTTCTTACAACGGGTCATTCCGCTAAGACAATCAAGATGCTTTCTAATCAAGTAAATCCGATTTTTCATACTTCGCAAAAAATGGCTCTTGGTAACTCACCTCCTTGTTTTCTCAAGAAAGCTCAGAAAGAACGGAATGTGTTGAACAATGGAAAACCTTTGCATGAACCTATAATTGTGCATGATTCTCTTGAAACGTTGGAACTATCTGAGGAGAGTAGATCTAAAATGAACCAAAAACATCCGGAAATCAAACCTATTGATTATAATAAATGGAACCAAATTAATGGTATTTCGTTTGTTTCTCAATCAACGTTTTCCACCAAACCAAGTGTTTCAAACAAAGTGTCAACACCTGTTTCAAAATTAGTTTCAAAACCAGTTGTTGTCTCTAAATCTCTTTCGAACATTGAACAAATGTCTTCAAACAATCCTTTTAACACAAGTGATGCAAGAAGTATTTTGGAAAATGTGAAAACTAGAATTGCAGATCTTCAAGAGACCGTTAAAACTAAAACCAATATTACAACAAACATCTGGTTTAGTAGTTTTGATGTTGAACAGAAAAAGTTTTTTGAAACTCAAATTGCCCCTCAGCTGAATAACATCAACTCAAGGGTAATTCATTTTGAACAAGCCTTTTTGAAAGAAACAGTTGACTTTGTCAAGGACCATAAATCCCTGGTAAAGCAAGCTAATGAAAGTGTTGAACACATCAAATTTTTGGAAAATCTAAATGATTCTCTCTTCGAAGATGTTCTGACTACTGATATTATGTCCATCGTTTTGCAAACATATTCTGTTGAAGATCATGAAAGACTCCAGTCTGAGACCTCCGAAATTGTTTCAAAATATGAAAAAGCACTTGAGAAACTTGAAAAAGAAAATATCTCATATTTTAAACAACTTGATCATAAAACTGAGGAATGCAAGTATGACAAATTGTCGTATGAGCGTGCCTACAATGACATGAAAGCGAAAATTGATCTTTTGAGGGCTCAGCTGGAAAGTCAAAAAGGAAAGGTAGTGGAAATTGTGATTACAAAACCATTGACTGAGGAGAAAGCAAATGTTCCCAAACCGGTTTTTAAACCAAAAATGTCTGTTTCTATGCCTCCTCCAAAAGTCAATGAGAAAAATGTTTCATCAAAACCAGTCACTCCACCTGCCCTACCTAAACAAAATGTTGATAAGGGAAAAGCGGTTATCGAGAAACCAAAAGTTTTAGCACCTGGACTTTTTAAGATGAGTACCACTAATGCGTCTGCCTCCACATCTAAAACATATGGAACAAACGACATAAGTTTAGATAAGCACTCTAAAGAGACTAGGAAAGCTGAAACCACTTCTCTAGATAAGATTGTGAATCCTAATGAGTGTGCCTTACCTTCTACAGGACTAGGAAGCACCTCTAGGAGCAGCAGACTAAAGCCTAAGAGCAATACAAGGAACAATAGAGTCTCGCTTGCCTCTAAGAGTAGTCGCTTGAATAAAGAGAAGAAAGTAGAAGAACACCCTAGGAATTTACCGCTTTTGAATAAGAAAGACATTTCACCTGAATGTAATGAACCTATGAAATCTGCTAAGTTTAATGAATCTGTTGAATCTGTTTGTTTAACTGGCAAGAAATCTTTAACTAATGTTCATGATGATTGTGTTTCTAAGAATGAGATTGTTAAGCCTGTTAAGAAGAATGTTCCCAAAAGAACTTATGCTAAACGAATAGGAAGACTAGTCGCGAGACTTAGGCTTTACACTACTGATAGAGAGCATAATGTTTACTTTAGGGATGACATTTGGAAACCCACGGGTAGAACTTTCACACTCGAGAATGGAAGAATGAGTGATGCACCTGTCTTACCAATAGATGACTTCTATGAGTGTGATCAAGATTTTACCTCTAACCCAAAGGAACCAAAATCAAAACGGTTTCCAAAATCTTCTTCTTCTGTGATTGGCAGGTTATCGAAATATGTCTTTGGATCGTCGACTCGGGTTGCTCCAAGCACATGACCGGGAATCTGAAGCTGCTGATCAATTTCGTCTAGAAATTCATGGGAATCGTACGTTTCGGAAATGATCATGTAGCAGCTATCATGGGTTATGGAGAACTACCTTTCGGAAATTATTTGATCACTCGGGTTTACTATGTCGAAGGGTTGGGACACAATTTGTTTTCAGTCGGGCAGTTCTGTGATGCAGATTTAGAGGTTGCTTTTAGGAAAAATGCTTGCTTCGTTAGAAACTTGGATGGCACTGATCTCTTAACTGGGAATCGTGATACAAACTTGTATGCTATCGACATCAATCAAATGGCCTCTTCATCACCAATATGTTTTATGACACGAGCATCCTGGAACACAGTCTGGTTGTGGCACAGACGGTTATCCCATCTCAATTTTGACACCATCAACAAAATTGCCAAAGACAACATCGTCAACGGACTTCCAAAGTTCAAATACACCAAGGATCACTTATGTCCATCATGCGAACAAGGAAAAAGCAAAAGAGCATCATATAAACCCAAATTCGTACCTAGTTCGGAAGCAAGGTTGCATATGCTGCACATGGACTTATGTGGCCCAATGAGAGTTGAAAGCATTAATGGGAAAAAGTATATTCTTGTCATCGTCGATGATTATTCAAGATATACATGGGTTAAGTTTCTGAGATAAAAAGACGAAGCACCAGGCATCATCATCACCTTTCTGAAGCCTATTCAAGTACTTCTTCAAACTCCAGTAAGGGTTGTAAGAACAGACAACGCACAGAATTCACTAATCAGGAGTTAAGAGCTTATTTTGAAGATGTTGGAATCACACATCAGACATCAGTTGTTAGAACTCCACAGCAGAATGGGGTAGTTGAAAGAAGAAATAGAACTCTTGTGGAAGCTGCTCGCACAATGCTAATCTATTCTAGTGCACCGTTATTTCTGTGGGCTGATGCTGTTGCCACTGCTTGTTTCACTCAAAACCGATCCCTCATCCATCCAAGATTCAATAAAACCCCATATGAGCTTGTGAACAATAGAAAACCGGATATCTCTTACTTTCACGTATTTGGCGCTTTGTGCTATCCGACGAACGACAGAGAAGATCTAGGTAAATTGAAAGCTAAAGGTGATATTGGAATCTTCATTGGATATTCAGATAACTCGAGGGCATTCAGGGTGTATAACAGGAGAACTAGGAGGATCATGGAGACGATGAATGTGAAGTTTGACGAACTTTCACATATGGCTTCTGAGAGACTCGCTCTAGAACCCGCACTAAACCGACAGACTTCTGGACACATCAGTTCAGGACTCGTACCTCAAAGAGCTCAATCAACTTCGTTTGACAATCCTAAAGAACAAGAATGGGAGAATTTCTTCGAGTTAATGTTCGATGAATACTATGGTGGAACTTCGACAAATGCATCAAACCATCATTCCGCTGCACCCGCTCAAAATCATCCTCCACCACCAACCGAAGATGCATCTACAACGGTCGAAACCAATGCACCAACTCCATCTACATCATCTACATCTACTACGGTTATTGCACCCGTTCTACCAGCAGTTGATGAGCAAAACCAAAACCAAAACGATGCAACGTTAGATGAAGACTTATTTGAAAACCCGTTTGCTACGGAATCAGCTGAATCTTCTTCAAGCTTACGAGAACCATCTAACTCGCATACGTATAACCAACGGTATCCTTCTACTCTGAAATGGACAAAAGACCCCCCTATTGAACAAGTTATTGGTGAACCTTCAAGGCCAATTCAGACGAGACGCCAACTTGCCACCGATTGCGACTTGTGCATTTACCTTTGCTCAATTAGCAATATTGAACCGAAAAACATTCGCGAGGCAATGGCAGAACCCGCATGGATATAAGCGATGCAGGAGGAACTTCTCCAATACCGTCTACATGACTCTTGGGAAATGGTTCCAAGACCAATTGACGTTCGAGTCATTGATCTTAAATGGTTATGGAAGAACAAACGGGATGAAGAAATGACGTCATTCGCAACAAAGCTCGTCTTGTGGCCAAAGGATACAGACAAGAGGAAGGGATAGACTTTGAAGAGTCATTCGCGCCGGTAGCTAGACTAGAAGCAGTCAGGATTTTCTTAGCCTATGCGTACTCAAAAAACATCACGATTTATCAGATGGACATTAAGACCGCGTTCTTGAATGGAACTCTGAAAGAAGAAGTGTACGTGAGTCAGCCAGAAGGCTTCATAGACATGGAACATCCAGACTACGTCTACAAACTCAAAAAGGCAATCTATGGATTGAAACAAGCTCCGAGAGCGTGATGCAGACCACGCAGGTGATCAAGTTACAGCAAAAAGTACATCTGGAGGAGCACAATTTTTGGGTGAAAAGTTAGTAAGCTGGTCTTCAAAGAAACAAGATTGCACTGCACTTTCAACCGCTGAAGCTGAGTATGTGTCTCTATCTGCGTGTTGTGCTCAAGTTCTATGGATGAGAACACAACTCACAGATTATGGCTTTACTTTCGATAAAATACCTATGTATTGTGACTCGAAAAGTGCCATCGCCATATCATGCAATCCTGTTCATCACTCAAAGACTAAGCATATCCGTGTCCGTTATCACTTCATCAAAGAGTACGTCGAAAATGGTACTGTTGAATTATTCTTCGTGAAGACTGATTACCAACTCGCCGATCTATTAACTAAAGCCCTTCCAAAAGAAAGGTTTGACTATTTAGTTCGACGAATTGGAATGCGAAGCCTAACCCCTGAGGAGTTAGAACGTCTTCTCGAATCTTCTTGAAAATGATTTTCCAAAAAGCTTCGCTGTAAATATTTTTGAAAAACAAAATACAAAATTTGAAAAACCAACAAAAGCAAAATATAAAAATATAAAATTTTTCAAAAATACAAAAACAATATAAAATCTAAAATCCAAAAATATTCCTCTCACGACATGTCTCTCGTATAATCGATATTCTGTACGTTTCTAGAAATGTCATTCAACAATGATACGGGTATGTACAGATGCTTGAGCGAGAGTTATTTATTTGTTTTCTAAAACATGTCGTCTCTCAAAATTTCTTCAAATAATGGCTTTCGTATACATCAGTACGAAACCCGGACTAAAATGATGACTTTTGATTATTTTCAAATCAAAACTCGTGCTTTGATCGAAAAATGAGGTGTACGCTTCAGTGCACTACATTTAAAAATGGTGAGAAATCATCATCATCTTGAGCACCTTTTCAAGATTGTTCAAAAAGATTTTCAAAATCTTTCAAAATATTTTGTGCTCAAGATAACTCCCTCTAAAACCCTTTAATTGATTATGCTTTATTAAAGGGGGAGTATAAAACAAAATGTTCCAAATTCATGCTTAAATCAAATCCATTTGTCTCCCCAAAAGATTCTAAAATGTTGTTTAATCCGTTTATATCAAAAATATCACAATCATGCTATTTTTGAGGGGGAGGAGACGTGATTAAAATGTGATCAAAATGCTTAATGATCGGTGTTTGAATCTCACAATGAGCTCGACTCAGACGAAACCAATGAATTGACGGGAATCAAAGTCAGGAAATGTACCATCTCGAGAAACTTGTGATAGATATGCACCTTCATGGGTCTAACCTCCTTTTCAAGGAGTGTTTACAACTTCAAGTTAGTTATTAGAGCTAGTTGTCACCTAAAAACCGACAATGGAACTCTTTAACTAGGCAACGTAACCGTGTCTCGTGGGGAATTGTCTATCATGAGCCGATCAATTCAAAAAGTGCAAACTCTACCCTCGATGTGCAGATTTTTGTTAAAACTTATAAACACATATGAAGGGGGAGTGTTTATGAAAATATAAAACTCTCGGAGTGTTTAAAACATGTTTTCTATCATAAACACTTTGAGAGATTTTCAAAGAAATTGGTTTTATGGCAACAATAGGATAGCCATGGAGTTATAAGGTGAATAAGGATAGGAAAATCCGTCCTATGATCCGCCAGAGCCGGAGGGATCTACCCAAGGACATCACAAATAGTTAGTATTAGAAGTCCTTAGGAATGATTGAAAAAAGGAGTAATGTGAGAAAGGAGAAAGAAGGGGTTGAAGAATTAAAAAGAAATGTAATGAGAAAGGGTGAAAAGAAATAGCCCTCCATATTCAACCTTAGGGCAGAAACCGGGTTCAATTCATCTGCTACTGGTTGTCACTTAGTTGACACTGGTATTGAAGACAAAGACATCATGGACCCAGTGACGCACTGCACTAAACCTTCTAGCCACTCAATTCCTCTTAAAAGGATTTGTTTCATTCTCACTGGGAACCCTACATAATCTATCGACTTTCTCTTAGAGATTCTTGATATTGAAGAAGGAGACCCTCTCCCTAGTCTCCGCTTACGAAAACCAAAATGCACTTATTAAGTCTAGAGCCACGAGATTCATCAAAAGATCTCATAGGAACACATGACATGACATCGCTTAGTGTTCATCAATAAGGACAAAAGTGATATATTATAGAGTCCTACGCAGATCTTAGCAATTTGCCAAAACATTTATGAGAAGTTTCACATCTGTGATCTTCAGTGATTGAATGGAAACTCCTGTCAGGGTCAACATCAAGCAGCCCTGACAGCAGGTCACTTCGGTAATTCTCCGTGGATTACGCTTAGTGTGTCTCAAACGGTCTACAGTCGTGAGGTGATGCTTCGGTGTACCTCAGCGACTCATCTGAATCGTAGGTGTACTTCGGTATATCGCGTTATCTCACTTGTGGGACTCCAGTTCAGGAACGGCCCTTGTGAGAATTAGAGACGTGTTTTCACACTATGCTGTTAACACCCTCGAAATTCAAACTTGTAAGTGCCGGAATCCGCTTATTACTAACCTGTTTTTATGTTTTCTTCTTATGGAAGCTCCGGAGCGGATGGATCGTGCAGATTCTCTACATGCTCATACCAACAACACATGAAAGTTCTCAGCAAAATCAATGGAAACACAAAGTTAAAATTGATTCTTCGTCAATGTCAAAGAATCTACAAAGTTTAAAGACTCGAGAACTTCATCATTGGTAATTCAAAGTCAAATAGAAGTGTGAGCATGGTGGAGAAAGACGTGGAGACACCTAACCAACGAAGCTGACAACGACAGACAACCACATTATCTGATCACAAAGCATGAAGGAACAAAGAATCAAGACTATTCTTTATCTACACGCAAAGTTCAAGCTCGAGAAAAGTAAAGACCTAATCAAGTGGAGCATCATTTGAATGACCACCCCTTAGGGGGAGATTGTTAGCCTTAATAGTTTTTATTAGAAGTGATGGTCATTCACATTTAGGAACTTTGTAACGTGTGTTAGATATCGTGATAGAATAGTCAACGGGCTCGTGGATTGGACTAAGCTAAATGGGTACTAGTTATGTAAGGCTTGCCTTTTATCCAATCCAACCCATGTCCAAGCCCACGAAGCCCATAAGAAAGCTTTTAGGGCATCAAGTCCCTTGACTATAAATACCCCTCAAATGGTCATTTGAGGGGTGTGCTTGAAAGTGTGTGTGTGTGTGTTTTTCCTTATTGAATATACAACATCTTGTGTTTATCTTTTCTCACATCATACACGGATTCTATATCTTCAAGTCACCATCTTTCTTTTCCTTACTTCTAAGCATAACGTTTGTGTTTGTGTTTTTTGTGTTAACGTGGTATTTGTGTTGGGTTTGTGATAAGGTTGATAAAACTAAGGTCCTACAAGGGGTCTACGTCATTGGTCTCAAATGGATTTGGAAGAACAAATTGGATGCTGAAGGAAACGTCATTAGAAACAAGTCACGTCTGGTGGCTAAGGGTTATAGACAGGAAGAGGGTATTGACTTTGAAGAATCATTCGCTCCGGTTGCACGTCTTGAGGCTGTTCGGATCTTTCTTGCGTTCGTGGCTCATATGAATATAACGGTCTTTCAGATGGACGTCAAAACTGCTTTTCTGAATGGTCAACTGAAAGAAACGGTTTATGTCAGCCAGCCAGAAGGATTCGTTGATCCCGCGTTCCCGAACCATATCTACAAACTGAACAAAGCTCTGTACGGACTCAAACAAGCTCCTCGGGCGTGGTACGATAAGTTATCATCCTCTCTCATTGCCAATAATTTTACCAAAGGTTCAGTCGACCCAAATCTCTTCATACAATATCACGGGGCACATATCTTAATTGTTCAAATTTAGGTGGATGACATCATTTTTGGGTCAACACATAAAAAGTATTCAATTGCTTTTGCAAAACTAATGAAGAAACATTTTGAAATGTCCATGATGGGTGAACTTACGTTCTTTCTAGGACTGCAAGTTCATCAATCACCCCGTGGTATTTTCTTGAGTCAGTCCAAATATGCCCTTGAAATTCTTAACAAATTTGGAATGCAAACCTGTGACACCTATGCCACACCAATGGCTCATACCAAGAAGTTAGACACTGATTTACATGGGAAATTGGTGGACCCTACCAAATACCGAAGTATCATTGGGTCTCTCATGTATCTAACAGCCAGCAGGCCTGACATTGTTTTTGCTGTATATCTCTTCTCCCATTATCAGTCGAGACCAACTGAAACCCACCTCTCTGAGGCTAAAAGAATCCTCCGATACATCAAGGGAACCATTAATTTGCGGATCTGGTATCCGAAGGATTCTGGTTTTGAACTAATAGCTTTTTCAGACGCTGATCATGCAGGATGCTTAGATTCACGGAAAAGTACTTCACGAGCATTACAATTTCTTGGTGATAAACTGGTGTCATGGAAATCGAAGAAGCAGGATTGTACATCGCTGTCCTCAACAGAAGCATAATATGTAGCCATGTCGGCGTGTTGTGCTCAAGTCATTTGGATGAGAACACAACTCAAAGACTATGGTTATGTATTTGACAGAATCCCGATGTACTGCGACAATCGGAGTGCTATTGCGATCTCGTGCAACTCAATTCAACATTCAAAATCAAAGCACATCGATCTTCGATATCATTTCATCAAGGACCACGTGGAACAGGGTACTGTTGAATTATACTTTGTGGGTACAGAATATCAATTGGCAGATCTTCTCACCAAAGCCTTAGCTCCTGATAGGTGTAATGAGTTGGTCCACCGGATTGGTATGCGTGTTTGACTCAAGAGGAACTGGATGAACTCTTAAAACATTCTTAAAAACCAGTCAAACACCAAAACCTCTTTTGTAAATATTTTTCAAAAACAAAATACAAAATTATAAAATCAAATAAAACAATAAAAATATTCTTCTTTCTATCTTTCTTTTAACATGGCAAGTACAAATCTTCCGTCAACACTCAAATCTTTCAAAATTCAGTATTTTTTTGATCAAGTGTTGAGGGGGAGAAAACAAATATTTTTTCAGTTTCATAATACCTTGTACTTGCATGTTACCTTATCCCGGTTGTTTCTTTAATAATGGTGGTCACAATTCTGGTTTACTGACACTCATCAGACTAAAATTTATAAAACTTCATTATTTCTTAAGTCGAGGGGGAGTGTCGTCTAAATTTCTTTCCAAATATCCTTCGTTTGGTAACCAAAAGGGAAGTTATAGACATTGGATGTAAATGGAAAAGGTGGAGGGGCTAAAACTGTCAAAAGCTCAAAGTTATTTTAGTAAAACAATCCACCTAACTCATTTAATTCACTTACATTTAACTCCCATCTACCCAAATCCTACGCCTAACATTCAACCCTCTAATCCGTGTTTTTGATCATCAAACTGTAAGTGTTTTCACGTTTCTAACGTGATTATAAACAAAGGTTTTTAATATCATAAACATCCAACGGTTAAATCTCGTGTTTTAGTGAGATTTGTGTTCTACGCGTAACATAAGAACACAAATTCTTCATTTGAGTGTTAATGGTTAAAATGGTTGTGTCAAAACATTTGTTTTATCATATTAATACCATTTTTATCATTTAATCTCACCCAGAAATACGAATTGATTGATGTTTGAAAACTAGGGTTTATGCGTGGAATTGGGTATTTTCATTTGAGATCGTTTCTGGCTAATTGGTTGCTTGCAAGATTTTGTTTGCAAGTTTAATTGATTATATCTAGGCTCAGAATCAACCCAGAAACATTAATTGCTAGTTTATTAAGAATTAGGGTTTATGTTCTTGAAGTTTGGGTATTTTTGATTCACGTTGAGTTTGATGTTAAAACTTGGATAGAACAACTCAATAGGCTTCCCAAACATCCCAGAATCATTTTGGTGCAATTTCTATGGCTAGATTTCTTACTCGTAATTCTTAAGCTTTAGGGTTTAGGTTTACGCGTAACATGTGACTTCGCATAACTGTTTGATTGAGTGTTCGTGATTAAAACTGTTAGAGATTGAATGTATAAGTTAATGTTGGTGCTATGATGAAATTATTTCAGGTTTACTACGCGTGAAAATTTCAAAATCAAGGGTATTTTCCATCTACGCATAAGGATCACCCTACGCATAGCATGTTATGCGTAAGAGAAATCTTACGCGTAATGTTTACGCGTAAGGTTCTACATAAGGGACTACGCATATCCTGTGAAGGATATGCGTAAACAGTGACCTCTACGCATAAGGTTGACTCTTACGAGTAAGCCTTACGCGTAAGGTTCATATACGCTTACGCGTAAGCTTTACGCATAAGGTCCTCTTTTCCTACGCGTAATATTTCTTACGCGTAAGTCAAGAACCTACGCATAAGCTTATGTTTACGCGTATAACACTCCTGTTTACGCATAAGCTTGGCATTTCTATGCCTAAGCCTAGTTTTAACCTTAATTATGAATTGTTACGCGTGCAAACTTGTAAATAAATAAATCATAATGCCACGAAACCAATAATGTCACTGATAAGCTTAAACGTTTAATATGTTGTGAAAAAAAAATAAGTGAAAACATGGACTTTAAAACTTAAAGTTAATCAACTCATGAAACTTATCACGACGTCATTGGACTATTGGACAAAAAAGTGACATTGGACTCGTAACAATCATCGACATATCACATTCAATAATTAGACAATAAAACCATCTGTTGACTAACATAATGTCTATCGATATGTTGGTTCTTTTGGCTAAATATCTTTCAGATCACGACATGGACGCTCAAATGCAAAATGTGGAAGCACCAAACGTTCTCACCGTTGAAGATATCTTCCCTCATGGCTATCCGATGAAGATTGGAAAGAACAACCTTCGTGTTGATTTTGATATTCTCACCTACTCAGAGTCTTCTTGCTTAATTGCTGTGGATATTCTGAAGAATTATCCTTATCAGAACATGCTCACAAATTCTGCTACAGTGCCTGAGATCTACATTCATCAGTTCTGGAATACAATGCAAAATATCAAAGGAAAAAATTCTGTGACGGTGACCCTCAATGACAAACAAGTCACAATCACACTTGCAGACTTAAGAGCTGTCCTCCTCATTACTGTCATCGAGCCAACCGAATACAATGCCGCACCAACTGAAGAGACCGTTCTGCAATTCATGATCAACATTGGTTATGATGAAGCTACAGGAGTAATCACAAAGCATTCATACATGGATCTTAAGAATATTCCTCAGCCATGGAGAACTCTCTACATCAACATCACCAAATCTGTTTCTGGACGTGAAAGTGGCTATGAGCATCCCAAGCTAATGGAACTGCAAATCTTTTGGGCTTTGGTCAACATGAAGCACATCGAAGTTGAAGCTCTGATATGGGACGACATGATGACATTCCTCAAAAAGCTTGGCTCAAAGATCCCATATATCATATATACAAAACTGTTGATCCAAAGAGCACTTGGGTATAACCCTGATATCCCCAAGAGAATCAATGACCCCAACAATCACGACATGTTGTATGAACCTACTCTAACAGTCAGATTTAAGGAATCAACAACAAAGAAACAAGGTGTTGTGTTACCGGATCACCTTCTCTCTGATGCAATCAAACAGCTTTATTCATACAAAAGGTATCTGGTAGCAGTTGAAGAAGGCAAAGTTGGTTTTCTGGATGAAAAGTTTTCTGGCACACCTACTAGGAAAACCAGGAGAGGCAGTGCAGGAAGTGTTGCAAGCACTGAGAGTCAAAGAAATTTCCCTAAGAGGAAACCTCCACTCAAAAGGACAGTTCCCTCTAAGGAAGTTGTTCCCATTCCCATTCCTAAGTCTGAACCGCAAAGAAAGCTAGTGGATGAAAGTTCTGAGGAAACCGAATCAGACGACGAGGTCATCTACTCTGAAACTGCAACCGATGTAACCCCAACAGTAGCTAAACCTCCCAGTCCAAAAGTTGACCAAGGCAAAGGGAAGACTCCAGTACTTGAGCAAGAAGAAGAAGAAAGTTCATATGAAGAACAACTAGACAAAGACTACAGGAAAAAGGTGAAAAATTTGAGACTCCAACACGTTGCTGAACAATTCAAACAGCAACAAATTCGTGGCCCAAGAGGGTCAAGTGGTGCACTATCTACACCAGCTCCTAATGCGGTTAATCAACCCGATAAGGGAACTGGTACCGCCACCCACGATCCACAACAACAGCGACTGGAGGATACCATCACCTATGAATTTGAGGAACCAGAAAAGGAGAAGTCTGAGAAAGATAAAGCTGATGAAGATGTTGAAGCTGCAGCTAACTCAGAAGCAGAAATGGAAGCTCAAGCTAAAGCTGATGAAGAAGCAAAGCTTAAGGCTGGAAAAATGGCTAAGTCTTGAAAAGATGACGAACTTGATTATGATGACTTTCTTCTAGACAGCCCAACACATTCCAAGGAACAAACTTTTTGAACCGCCAAAAGACCCTGAGTCTCCTCATATCTCATCATCATCATATTCATACTCTCATTCATCTCCACCACCATCCAAAAGATCAACCAGATCCACATCTAAATATGTGAAGAAACCAACAGACTCTTGGATATCCCGAGCTAAAACCAAGATTGTTAAAGCTGTCAAGCAAGTACGGAAGAAGGATGTAACCAACAAAAAGCTGAATCAACTCGCTGACAAAATCAACTTTCTTCAAAAGGGAATAAACGAGTTGTTGAAAGAAAGGGAACAAATCCAGAAGTTTATCAAGGGAGATTTCCAAAACGAATTGGAGAAGACGGCAAGAGAATACACTCACACATTCCTTCTCGACACCGTTCCTAAAGTGACAAGGGAGTTATATTCCAGGCTACTTACTCCAAATATCGTTACATTGGTCAAACATACAATGGCCAAAGAATCTGATCTCTCTGAAGCTGAGTTGATTACTAAATTAGTGATGAAAATGTCAAAAAGAGCTGGAACATTTACTTCGGATGAAGCTAAATTTTTTGAGACTCTATTAGACTATCAACTCAGGTCTTCATGCAAAGAATCAGCAAGTCAACCAAAACGACCAAGAGATGACAATGATAAGGACAAGGATTCTGCACCTAAATGTCCAAAGAAGTCTGGTGAATCTTCCTCAATGCCACCTCCACCCCAAAGGACTCCATCTCAACAACAATCTCCTCCACGCTCTTCTGCTGAAAAACCTCAGGACTTTGAGTTACCACCCCAGACAGAGAAAACCGGTGATCACTTTGAGTATACTGGTGGTGATGATGAGGAAGTCCCTGAGCCCCAACAACAACCTACCTCTCCCGCCTCAACAAAGAAACCATCATCCTCATCAAGGCCAAACAAGAAAAAGAAGACATCTAAGGCTGATGTCGTTTCATGGCTAGACGAAGATGACACCGAATTTGAATGGTTTTTTTAAACTTGTTGATGCCACTCCCGCCCTAACTGATGATCCAGATATGGTAGAAGGTCGTACGTTGGAGCATGCTAAGTTACTGCAAGAAAAGTTCCGGGTGAAGAAGATGACGAAATCAAAGTTGAAACGAATCAAGAATGAAGCATTTCAACTACTCAAAGACAGCTCGGAAAGTGCTATTGAAGTTGAATATCACCTTGATAATATAGCACGAGCCATGTCTAACAACATTGACTGGCTCAACCCTGAAGCAAACATCGACTTCACCAAAAGAGACAACTCTCCATACTACACCGACTGGTCTAAACCTCTACCAACAATTGGCCAACCAGATCATCCTAAGATTCCATTCCGCTACTTCTTCAACAAAGACTTGGAATTTCTTCTACACGGTAGCGATAGTTCAAAGAAATATGCCACATCACTTACACTTCCGTTCCCGGCAGCCATATACTCAAACTGCATAGCCATCGAAGAAAAGGCTACCAACATGTTTTCCAACAGCGCGGAACGGTATGACATTGATGCAATGTACAGGATTCACCATTGGCCAGAACGCTGACGAATCTACTACAAAAGCTGCTAGGTTCGAAAATCTCAACATGAAGTGTACAGTGATAAAGGGATCTTTGCTGTTAAGCATGTCACCCTTTCATCTAAATGGGATTACACCTTTCTCAAGACTATCGTGGTCAAAAGACAAGATGAAAGGGACTATGAATTATGTGAAGCGGACTTTCAGAACTTTTCTCTCAACGACATTGAAGATCTGTATCTTGCCAAGGTACAGGGACGAATGCGACAATTCTCGACTGAAATTCAACGTGAATACATCAAGTCCTTGCTCATCTTCATCTGAAGCATAGTGATCCAGGAACGTGTAGAAGATTTACAACTTGCTGTTGAATCGTATCAGACTCGTGTCAACTTCACCAGACCTCAGCTAGAACTTCCTGACATCAACCAGCTTCCACAATACACTCTCGTCAGCAAACCATTAGGAGTAGTTTACCGTAGTGAACTACAACGCAACTGCTTGATGGCGTGTAGAGATCTTCAAAAATTTGGGGATCACACATTGAAGAAAGTCAGGGACGGGTTGGCTTATAGGTTAAAGGAGATACATGAACGCATTGGGTCTCCAAAGCGATGGAATTCTCAGGATAGAAGGGATGTTAAGAGGATCATCACAAGGATCGATGAAAGGTTGTACAGAAGGGACCAGTTCAGAACTCTGGAGAGCTTCGTAGGTGGTCGTCCTAGGATTACTCTCACAGGCTATCAACGCCCTGATCGCATACCTGGAAAGATTGATGGACTGCCTGGTACCCCTTAAACTGTTTCTATTTCATATTAATTTGGATGTGTGATTTTATACTGACAATGGTTTGTGCACACATAACAGTGTACAACCCGTACTTGTAATGAAAGGACCCTGTGGTATGCTTCAGTGCCACAATCCTTATAAAAGGAGCGAAAGCTTCTTCCTTTTGAGTAAAACTTATCAAACCTTTCATTTTTCAAAGGTTTTGCTCAAAAGGACAAGTACTTCCCCTTATGATTTTCAAAACCTCAACCGTTTATATCACTTGTTGAGGGGGAGTATTTCTGAAAAACTACCTTCACAAATTGTTCTTTGTAGTACTCTTCCCACAAAACTCAAAATGGTCATATTTATTCTCAACATTTCTTCAAAAATAACATACTTATATGCCATTTTTGAGGGGGAGAAAAATTATGTGATAAGAAATTATGGGCCTTCTACATAAGCCTAAGGCTAATAACAAACATAAAGCCCTAAACTTACGCATAAGCATAAAGCATAAAGCTTACGCGTAGAAATCCTACGCATAAGCATAAAGCATAAGATTGATAACAAACATAAGAAATTATGGGCCTTCTACATGAGTAGCCGGTTATCCTTGGTTTGATCTTCATTTTCGTGGTTTACTCCGTGGTTTCTTGCTTGGATAAGCCTAAAAACACGTCGAATTTGGATATCTTTTGCACTGTGATAGTGTAAAAGATCATTTGGGATAAAACCCTAAACTTACGCATAAGCATAAAGCTTACGCATAGAAATCCTACGCATAAGATTCATCTTACGCCTAAGCCTTGTCTTACGCATAAGGTAATCCTACGCATAAGTTTCTACGCCTAACTTTGTGTCTACGCATAACTTTAGTTTCTTTTCCCTACTTACGCGTAAGCTAAAACTATGCGTAACTCTCATTGTTACGCGTAACTTTGGTGTTTTTACGCATAAGTCCTACTTGGTTTATTGTGATTTCTACGCCTAAGGATACTTCATCAACAAAGGTTCATTCGACAACAAAGATCCATTTTTACCAACACAAGTTTTCAACATGTCACAACCACTATACTCTAACTATTTCCCTTACACTTATTCTCAACGTCAACAACAACTAATTCCACAACATCAACAATGGAATAAAAAACAAGCAATTTATCAACAACAATTTAATCAACAACATACTCCACAACTTGCTGCAATCCCACAACCTCAAATGGTTCAACCACCACCAAGTCTTCAAGTTCAACCCTACACAAACGAATTTAATCAACATCCATCATGGAACACTATGAAGGAACCCACTTGGTTTGCAAAGATGTGTGAAGCTTTAAGCAGCCAACAATCAATTCATGAGGCTGGATCACTTGATAGACTTCCAATGCTCACTCCAGGAAACTACGATCAATGGGTGATAAGGTTCTTTAGGTTTTGTGATCTGAAGAAGCCACATGGAAAGTTATTAAAGAAGGTTATCTTGGAAGGTCCATTTCAGATGCCTACTGTCATTGTACCCGGCGATCCAAATGCTAATCCACCAAGAGATGAACAATCAAACATTACTACTGTTGCAGACCTGAATGCAGAAGAACTTCTACACTATGAAGCTGATGAACTTGCAATGCAATAAATCCTCTTAGGATTAACTAACCCAATTCTTCGAAGTGTTGATGCTCAAAAGACTGCAAAGGCAATGTGGGAACATATTCATCTTCTTATGGAAGGATCTGCACTCAATCAAGAGGATATGGAATCCAAAATTTACTTGGCTTATGAACACTTCATGATTGAACCTGGAGAGACACTAGAGTCTTATCATCATCGATTCTCAGACATCATCAATGATTTGGATAAACACAACATCATCATGCCAAGAATTGCAGTTAATACTAAGTTCCTGAGTAGTCTTGGTCCTGAATGGGAGAAGTATGTCATCTTTCTCCGTCAAGCAAAGGACATGCATCATTCAACATACGGATTGTTGTATGATTACTTGAAGCCTCATGAAAAGAAAGTTGATAGGGAAAGGATTCTCCGTGCTCAAATTGCTTCACCTTCACAACCGGAAAATCAACAACTTGCTTTATATGCTGAAAACAGTTATTCTCCTCAACCAGCAACTCAACCAACTGCTACAATCACACCATATGATCCTTCACAACCTCAATCTTAACAAACTCAATTGGGTCCATACAACACCAACAATGCTCAAGCACTTGTCAGTGAAGCTAATGAGGAATCTGATCCGTTCGAAGCATTGCAACAAGGATTTGCTATGATTGCTAATGCTTTTAGCCGTTATACCAACAAATCCAACAATCGTATCCATTCCTCATCTAACACAAGGAATAAAGCTGTTGTGAACAATGGACGAGTTGAAGTTCAGAATCGTGGTTATGGTCGTCAGATGGGCGGTGGTCAAGGGTTTAATGCTGTGGGTAGGAATAACAATAGAGCTCAAGTGGTGGACCAGGGAAATGTTCATAATGGGTTGAATGGTCTTCGATGCTACAACTACAATGAGAAGGGACACCTGGCTAATGCATGCCCAAAGCCGAGGACGAGGGGCAGTGCTTATCACAAAGAGGCTCTTCTTTTGGCTCTTAAGGATGAAGCTGGTGGAACTCTCACAAACAAAGAACAGAGCTTTATGGCAAATGCAGACGCAGATGATGATATGGAGGATTTGCAGGCCAATGCATTTGTTATGTTGATGGCTAATATGCATGAGTTACACATGAGTGACACAGGCCCAGTGTATGACACTGATGGCTTGTCTCGGTACCGAACAAACTATATTCATCTCTGATCTAATATCTCCGCCAACATCTGAATCCGACAAGGCTCAGAATGTTCAAAATGAGTCGTCCACATCTCATTTCGACGATTTTCAACTAGACCCTGTAGTTATATTTGACGATCAAGATGACCAAATGGTTTCCCTTGATAATCAAATTGACTCCGTGGTTATACTTGAGGATCTCAGTAATGATCATGTGGTGACTCACGTTGAACACGCCAAACTTTTGCCTCATCCAGATTTTGCTCGTTTAATACAAGACCAACAAACCATAGTGGAAGAATGTCGTGCAATTAATCAGGACTTGAAAAGTAAAAATGCACTGTTAACCAAGGACTTTGAATGTTTACAAAAGCAACTCAACTTATTCAAAACTCAAGAAAAACGTGAAAAAGGTTTTGAAGCAGCCTTTGCCAAATCTCATCAAAACGAACAATATTTAGAGAGACAGATGCGTGATCTAGCCGCTTTGAAGAATGCTTTGTTGTCTGAAATAGAACAACTGAAACATGAACATAAAAAGCAAATTAACGCTCTCACCTTGGAAACTCAAAAAGCTAAGGCTGAGTTGTTAACTTGTTAAAAACAGTTCTCTACATACAAAAAGCATTCAACGAAACGAATAGATGATCATCTGGAAGAAATCATCGGCTTGCAAAACAAACTTAAAGAGTTTAAAACTGTTGTTTACAAACATGGTGAGTCGGTCACAGCTATTGAAAAGTTTACTTTAAAACCAAATCCAAATGGCTATGGACCAAATCTTGCTGATTACAAACCTAAGCTTTCAACCAAAGAATTCAAACCAAATCCTGAAGTTTCCAGTGCACAATATAAAATTGATAATTACATTTATGAGTGTTGTTGAATATCATCGTCAAGAGGAATTAGATCACGAGAAGGCGAGAGTCGATCAAAATTAGAAAATGTTGTTTACAACAAACCTTTTAACTATTCAAAAGCGGTCACTTTCGTCACACCAACGGATTCTTCTAACACACCAAGGATTATCATAAAAACATCTGAGTATTCTAATGTTAATTCCAAACCAGATTATGCACAAACTTATGGTCCTTTACCTTCCATCAGTGAAGTAAACTCAAAACCTGAAAATCACAAAATTCTTAGATATTTTGACCTTTTCATGGCTGACCTCAAAACTTTACAACATGAGATATAATATCATTCTGAAATCAAAGTTCAACACTTTCAATCGCCTCTAGAGCGAGAACAAAGAGATATTTTTCAGAAAAATCTTTTACCAAATGTTAAAAATTTGAAAAGTTGTGCATTGTCTTGGGAAAGGAACTTTCATAAGGAACTTGGATTGACGAAGGTCATTTTCGAGAAAACAGAAACATCTATTTCTAATACCTAACGTAAAAAGAAAATGTTGAGAAAAGATGTTGATCGACTCTTGGAAGATGTCATCTGTGCTGATGTCCATAATGCTGTGTTATTGAATTCTTTGCCATATGCATTTGATTATATCTCTGCTGATACTGTTGATTTTGTGGTAAATGTTGAGAAAACTGATAATGTGCTTCAGATCGAGTCCTTAAAAGTTGAAAATAAACGATTGTCAAACGAACTTTCAAATGCAATACGTCGTCTTAATTGGTGTCAAAAAGATATTCACGATCAACAACTTGTTTTTCAACACAAAATCGCCCAGTTGCGAGCAAAATCTTCTGATCCTAAAATTGAGCAACTGGAGGATCAAAACGTGTCTTTTAAGTGTGAAATCTCAAAATATGAACAAGAACTTGTAAAAGTTAAAAAGGAATATGGTGTCATATTTGATTTACTCAAAAAGATTCGTGATGAAGCATCAAATGAACTTGATCATTATCTTGCACACACTAAAGAAGTTATGCATTTTTTTGGAAATATTCGGTCTGAAAATCAAGATCTGATTCACACTATCTTCAAGTTACGAGAAATGTTAGGAAAGTATGAACAACTTCCGCCTACCGTGATTAAGAGAATAGCCCCAGTAACACTTAGTAATCGTGAACCTAGAATCCCTACTGCCAAATCACAAGTTGCTAACGTGCTTCCTTCTACTGAAACAGGAATAGTTGCGTCTTTTCCAAACGTCCGCACTTCACAGCCTAGAAGCACTACATCGAAGAATAGGAAGTTGCGACCTAAGAAAAGATCAATAAGGAATGCTAAAGTAGAAGAACACCCTAGGACTATGAATAAGACTCATGTTGCTTCCACTATAGATATTGCGTCTGGCAAATGTAATAGAAATAGTGATGTAACGAATGCTAAACCTTTATGTACTTTTGATATTCAGGTCGATACACCTTGTGTTATTTGTCGTAAAAGTATGAATTCCGATTGTCATGACAAATGTGTTGCTAAAGATATCATCTCTCGTTTAAGGAATCCTAAGAACCGGAATACCTCTAGGCCCATTAATCTTTCTAAGTCTGTGCTTGGTAGACCGGCCTCTTTAGATTCTAAGAAACGCATTGCTGTCCCTGTAGCTCCAGTTTCACCTCCTAGGAATGTAGTACCACCTAGTGCATTCACTAAGACTAAAGCAAATACTAGTTGGAGATGGCAGAAATGGATATATAACACACTAGGATTTAAATGGATACCTAAAGCTATTGATGTGTGTATGTCTACTATAACTGCTCGGAACCCTCTAACATTTCGGGTTCCACATCTACTTCTATTCCATCTGTGTCGTGTGTGTGTAATGCAGGTGATACAGATCATTCTCTGGATTGTTGATAGCGGATGTTCCCGACACATGACAGGAAACCTTAAACTGTTATCAAACTTTATTGCAAATTTCATTGGCACTGTCAGATTCGAGAATGATCACTTCGCAGCTATCATGGGCTACGGAGACTATATCAATGGGAACATCGAAATTAGTAGGGTTTATTATGTGGAAGGCCTCGGTCACAATCTGTTTTCAGTAGGTCGGTTCTGTGATGGAGATTTGGAGGTTGCTTTCAGGGAGAAATCTTGTTTCATTCGTGATCTACAAGGAAATGACCTTATGTCTGGCTCGCGTAATTCCAGTCTTTACACTATCTCTATGCAAGACATGGTGGCTTCATCTCCCATTTGCTTACTTTCAAAGGCAACATCAACAAAATCATGGCTATGGCACCGTCGTCTCTCACATCTAAAATTTCAAACCATCACCAACCTTGCTCGACACAAACTAGTTGAAGGACTCCTACGATTTTGGTATTCTAAAGATCACCTTTTCTCAGCCTGTGAACAAGGGAAAAGCACTCGTGCTCATTTTCCTTCAAAGGTGGAACACAGCTCTCAGCATGTGCTTCATCTTCTTCACATGGATTTGTGTGGCCCGATGCGCGTGCAAACGATCAATGGCAAACGCTACATCTTAGTAATTGTTGATGACTATTCACGCTGGACTTGGGTCTACTTTCTTCGAAGCAAAGACCAAGCTCCACAAATGATCATCACCTTTCTCACGAAAATACAGGTTCAGCTCTGAAACACCGTCGACAAATCGAACAGACAGAGGAGGCGAATTTGTTAACCAAACTCTTCGTGAATTTTATGAGAAAGTGGGAATTCACATCGACATCTATTGCACGCACACCAGAACAAAACGGAGTTGTTGAAAGACGAAACCGAACGTTAGTGGAAGCTGCAAGAACAATGTTAATCAATGCTAAACTTCTATATTACTTATGGGCATAAGGCGTATCTCTGCATGCTATACTCAAAACCGTTCTATGATTACAAAATGCCACAACAAAACACCTTTCGAGCTTGTCCACAACCAAAAACCGAATCTCAAACACTTTCATGTATTTGGATCTCTTTGCTATCCGAATAATGATCGTGATGACTTTGGAAAGCTCAAAGCCAAAGCTGACATTTGAGTCTTTATTGGATATTGTGATAATTCTAAAGGTTTCCGAATCTGGAATCGTCGAACAAAGGAGGTTATGGAAACGATTCATGCTCATTTTGATGAACTTACGGAGATGGATTCTGAGTATAATAGCTTGGAACCCGGTCACAACCGCTTAAACTTCCCCTAAACCCCATCATCAGTGAACAAAGCCCCACTCACTCGTCAACAAATGGAAAGGCTATTTGCTCCTGTTCGACGATATTGATGAGCGTGCTCGGTGTATCCGTTGTTTACGCTGCTCAACCTGATAATAATCATATACCTGATACACCTGCTACAATAACTAATGTTGAAGAAGCACCACCAGTTGAATCCACCACAACAGTTGAACAAACCGCTTCCAACAATGATGAACCGGCTGATAATGTTCTGAATGAAGTACCCCCACCTGCAGATTTTGATCCAAATGCGTTCTTTAACCCGTTTGCTAATTAAACTGCTGCACCTGATGTCGCGGAATCATCAATAATCCATTTGAATCCTCAAAATCTGCACAACGTATACCAACATCAACCCTCCACAAATAGATGGACAAAATACCATCCTCTAGAAAATATTATTGGCAACCCGAATCAACCAGTCGTTACGAGACAACGTCTTCACACAGACGGTGAACATTGCAATTATGCACTCACTGTCGCCAATGAAGCCTAAAACATTAAAGACGCAATGACAAAGGACAAGCGGATTGAATCCATGCAGGAAGAACTTAACCAATTTAAACATCTTGAAGTATGGGAACTGGTTGAAAGACCAACAGGGGTCTTCGTCATTGGTCTAAAATGGATTTGGAAAAACAAACTGGATGTTGAAGGGAACGTTATTAGCAACAAGTCACGTCTGGTGGCTAAGGGTTATAGACAGGAAGAGGGTATTGACTTTGAAGAATCATTCGCTCTGGTTGCTCGTCTTGAGGCTGTTAGGATTTTTCTGGCATTTGCGGCTCACATGAACATCACGGTTTTTCAGATGGATGTAAAAACTGCTTTTCTCAATGGACAACTGAAAGAAACGGTTTATGTTAGTCAACCAGAATGATTCATTGATCCGAGTTCCCTAATCATGTCTACAAACTGAAGAAAGCTCTCTACGGTCTCAAACAAGTCCCTCGGGCATGGTATGATAAGCTATCATCTTTCCTCATTGCCAATAACTTTACCAAAGGTTCGGTCGACCCAACTCTTTTCATACAATATCACGGGGAACATATTTTAATTGTTCAAATTTATGTGGATGACATCATTTTTGGGTCAACTCATAAAAAGTACTCAATCGCTTTTGAAAAACTAATGAAGAAACATTTTGAAATGTCCATGATGGGTGAACTTACGTTCTTTCTAGGACTGCAAGTTCATCAATCACCCTGTGGTAATTTCTTGAGTCAGTCCAAATATGCCCTTGAATTGTTACACAAATTTGGAATGCAAACCTGTGACACCTACGCCACACCAATGGCTCATAACAAGAAGCTAGACGCTGATTTACATGGGAAATTGGTGGACCCTATAAAATACCGTAGTATTATTGGGTCTCTCATGTATCTAACAGCTAGCAGACCTGATATTGTCTTTGCTGTATATCTTTGCTCCCGTTATCAGTCACGACCAACTGAAACCCACCTCTCTGAGGCTAAAAGAATCCTCCGATACATCAAGGAAACCATTAATTTGGGAATCTGGTATCCGAAGGATTCTGGTTTTGAACTAATCGCTTTTTCATACGCTGACCACGCAGGATGCTTAGATTCACGGAAAAGTACTTCAGGAGCTTTACAATTTCTTGGTGACAAACTGGTGTCATGGCAATCGAAGAAGCAGGATTGTAGATCGCTGTCCTCAACCGAAGCAGAATATGTAGCCATGTCGGCGTTTTGTGCTCAAGTCATTTGGATGAGAACACAACTCAAAGACTATGGTTACGTATTTGACAGAATCCCGCTGTACTGCGACAATCGGAGTGCTATTGCAATCTCGTGCAACTCAGTTCAACACTCGAAATCAAAGCACATCGATCTTCGATATCATTTCATCAAGGACCACGTGGAACAGGGTACTGTTGAATTATATTTTGTGGGTACAGAATACCAATTGGCAGATCTACTCACCAAAGCCTTGCCACCTGCTAGGTTTAATGAGTTGGTCCACCGGATTGGTATGAGGTGTTTGACTCAAGAGGAATTGGATGGACTCCTAAAACATTCTTAAAAACCTGTCAAACACCAAAACCTCTTTTGTAAATAGTTTTTCAAAAACAAAATACAAAAATATAAAATATGTCAAAACAACAAAAATATTCTTCTATCTATTTTTTCTGTCAACATTGCAAGTACATTTCTTCCGTCAACACTATAATCTTTCAAAATTCAGTATTTTTCCGATCAAGTGTTGAGGGGGAGAAAATAAACACTTAACTGTTTCATAACATCCGTGTACTTGCATGTTATCATATTCTGGTTATTTCTTTTATCAATGGTGGTCACATTTCTGGTTCACTGACACTCCTCGGACTAAATTTTATAACCTTTCATTATTTTCTTAAGTCAAGGGGGAGTGTCGTCAAGTTTCTTTCTTTAAATCTATCATTTGGTAACCAAAATGGAAGTTAAAAGGCTTTGGATGAAAATGGAAAAGGTGGAGAGACTAAAACTGCCAAATGCTTAAAGTTATTTTAATATAACCTTCCACCTAACCATTCACCTCACATTTATTACTCATAACCTACCATATCCTACGCACAAAAATCGTCCAACAAATCTGTGTTTTTGATCATCATATTGTATGTGTTTTCATAATCTTAACGTAATTTCAAGCAAGGGTTTTGATTTTTATGCAAATCCAACGGCTAAAACACGAGATATGCGTGATTATGTGTTCTACGCATAAGCGTATGAACACACAGTCATTGGTGCGTGTTTGTGATTAAAAGGATAGTGTCAAAACATTTCTTTAACATCAATGATACTATGTTTATACTCAAAATCCACCCAGAAACACGAATTGACTGTTTTTCAAAATTAGGGTTTATGCGTGGGTTTGGGTATTTTCAAATGTGAAGGTTTTTGGTCAAAAAGATAGTTGTGTGATGTTGTTATCATGGTGAATTGATGATATCTAGGCTTTAGATCAACCCAGAAACACTAATTGTTTAAGAATTAGAGATTAGGGTTTAATGTTCTTAAGAATTGGGCATTGTTGATTCACTGCGAATTGGATGTTAATACTTGGTTATATCACTCACATAAATTCTTAGAACTACCAGAAAAACTTTGGTGCTAATCCTAGGGCTAGATTTCATACGCGTAATCTTTGAACTTTAGGGTTTAAGTCTACGCGTAAGTAATCTTACGCGTAAAATGTTTAACAAGTTATCATGCCATGATCTGTTATAAGATGAATGTTAGTGTTAATAATGATGTTATGATGATTATATTTCAGGCTTGCCACCTATAATTCAGAATCAAGGTTATTAGCAATCTACGCATAAGGATCACCTTACGCGTAGAAGGTTATGCGTAAGAGAAATCTTACGCGTAACGTTTACGCGTACGGTTCTACAAAGGGACTACGCGTATCTTGTGAAGGATATGCGTAAACAGTGACCACTACGCATAAGGTCTACTCTTACGAGTAAGCCTTACGCGTAAGGTGTTATATGCGCTTACGCGTAAGCTCTACGCATAAGGTCCCCTTTCCTGCGCGTAATATTTCTTACGCGTAAGTAAGGTTCCTACGCATAAGCTTGTGTCTACGCGTATAACTCCTGTTTACGCATAAGCTACCATTTCTACGCTTAAGCCTTGATCAAACCTTCATTATGAATTGTTACGCATGCATACTTGTAAATAAATAAATCATAACTAAGAAGGAGAAAATGAGAATTGGAGAAAGAAGGAGTTGAAGAATTAAAAAGAAAAGCAAAGAAAATGGTGAAAAGAAATAGCCCTCCAGATTATTCAACTTAGGGCAGACACCGGGTTCAATTCATATGCTACTGGTTGTCACTTGATGACCCCGGGATTGAAGATTAAAAGTCGTCATGGACCCAGTGACGCATGCACTAAACCTTCTTAGCCACTCAAGTTTATCTCAACAGAAGCTTGTTTCATTTTCAAAGGGAACTCTACGTAAACTATCGGCTTTCTCTTAAAAGATTGCTGGTATTGAAGAAGGAAACCCTCTCCCTAGTCTCTGCTCAGGAAAGCCAAAACGCACTATTGAGTCTAGAGCCACGAGATTCATCAAAAGATCTCATAGGTACACTTGACATTTCATCACTTGTCGTTCAACAATAAGAACAACAGTGGTACGTTATCGAGTCCTACATAGATCCTAGCAATCTGTCGAGAACATTTATGAGAGGTTCACTATTGTGATCCTCAGTGATTGAATGGAAACTCCTGCCAGGGTCAACATTAAACAGCCCTGACAGCAGGTCACTTCGGTAACTCCCCGTGGATTACGCTTAGTGTGTCTCAAACGGTCTACAGTCGTGAGGTGATGCTTCGGTGTACCTCAGCGACTCATCTGAACTGTAGGTTTACTTCGGTACATCGCGTTATCTCACTTGTGGGACTCCAGTTCAGGAACGGCCTTTGTGAGAATTAGAGTTGTGTTTTCACACTATGTTGTTATCACTCTCGAAGGTCAAACTTGTAAGTGCCGGAAACCGCTTATTACTAACCTTTCTTATGTTTTCTTCTTATGGAAGCTCTAGAGCGGACTGATCATGCAGATTCTTCACATGCTCATACCAACAACATCACTAATAGAAGTTCTCTCAAAAGGCAACACAAAAGTCAGAATGATTCTTCGTCAAGTCAAAGAATCTACAAAGTTAAATGACTAAGAGAACTTCATCAGCACTGAAATCCAACGTCAAAGAGCGTGTGAGCATGTTGAAGAAAGATGTGGAGACACTGGAGGAACGAGGCTGACCTGATGCAGACAACAACAACATACTATCACTACCATCACAAAGAACAAAGATCAAAGAACAAAGAAAATGATGACGTCAAAGCAGAACTTTTCAAAGGAAACAATTTCTCTACACTGGGGAGATTGTTCGAATCAAGACAATTCTTCTCACAAGAAAGAAGAATGTCAGAAGATGTCAAAGCTACTATTACATCAACACCTTCACCGTTCACATCATCAATCACTAACACTTAGGAGGAGATTGTTGGAATCACTCCTAACCTAGAATTCAAGTGTTAGTAATTAATATGTAATAGTTAGCTTAATATGGCTTTTATGTTAGTTATCATGCCAAGGCTTATGTAGAAAGCCCATGAGCCTTGGCCCATGTCCAATAAGGAAAGGAAGGGACTAGGAGTGTTGCCCTAGCTCCCTCTCCTATAAATACCTTTGTAAAACCCTCACTTGAGGGTTGGTCGTTCAATTCATTCACTCTTTCACTCTTACGCATAACCTTTCCTCATTTATACGTGTGTGTGTTTGTATTTGTTCAACCGATCACTATCTCTTCTCTATTTCTACATATTGATGCTCGTGTTACTAATATGGTGACCTAACACCTTGACCCCCTCTAAAAGGGATGGACTCGTCAAGGGGGAGTTAAGATGAGTACCATTTCCGTAACTTGCTCTCTTTACATTTTTACATATTTCTTTTCTTATAAAAATTGTGTTAGTTTCTTTTAACACTTTTTGTTTCGACAAAAGGGGGGAGAAGAAAGTAAAAACTACTAACTCAAATTTGCTACGAATTTTAGTTTTTCTTAAAATAATTTTATGTTTTGTCATCAACAAAAAAGGGGAGATTGTTAATACAAATAAGCCGTAAAAATGTTTATTTATATTTTACGATCTTTTAATGTTTTGTCGATAACAAAAGTAAAATCATTTTAACGAAACAAATAGAATACGTAAATAGGTTGAGTCAATAGTTTCCTAACACACTTACATTTTCACATAAAACACTAAAACAAGTATAAGTGATTTTATGATTTAAATACATATGTACAACAAGTAGTGTTTATATATTGGGTTAGCATATACTTAAAACTAAGTATACCAAAATGGGTAAAAACAAGTATATACTAAAATGGGTAAAAACAAGTATATACTAAATGGGTAAAAACTAGCAAATGGTATTGACCCATAACCCATGGTTTTATATATACCACTTAACCAAGTTCATTGAATCTAGAAAGAAAACCATGGATCAACCCATAACCCATGACCCATGACCCATAACCAAAAATACCCATGGGCAAAGAGGAGCGTTCCACGGATCCCTGGCTTTGTGCTAGCCGGATCCCTTGTGGGAGGGATCCGCGGGATCCGGGGAACAGTAGAGAATTTCCTCTATAAATAGAGAGCCATTTCTTCCTTTCTACTCACCACTTTACACACATACTTCCCCAAGTATTATAACCCTCTAACCTCAGATCCAAGTGATCTATGTAGTTTGTCTTTTGTTTTTGTGTGATCTTCTAGGTTCCTCTTAAAGGCGAGATCACCACTTCCTAAAGACGAGCAAACTCAAGTCCATGAGTTTCCATGCTTCGTCATCATCAAGACAACTAAGGTTATCTTGTTGATAGTTCTTTCTTTCTCCATAGATGTTGGGTTGATGGCATTAGTGAAGGATGCCGAAAGTGTCAAGATGAAAGCATTAGTGAAAGGTGCTTATCGTCCGTGTCAAAGCATTAGTGAAGAATGCTAAAGGTGTCAAGACGAAGGCATTAGTAAAGGGTGCCAAGCGTTGTGTCAAAGGCATTAGTGAAGGATGCCGAAGAATCTAATCAAGTAGCATTTGGGAAGAATGCCTAGGTCATATAATCGATGAGGTGCATCGTTATACATATAAGTATTTGTTTATTTCCAAGGATGGTGATATCCTTGATGGTGTTGTAACAAGGAGTGGATCTCCTTGATATTAGGTGTTGTGAAGGGTAGTAGTTCCTCCATAGTAATGGAACTAGGTGCTTAGCCTAGTACCTAATAAATGGTAGGCGACGTTGTGATAGGATTAGTTCTCCTTGGTGTGAAAGAACTCGGTGGGTAGCCTAGCACCGTATAAAGGGTAGGCGACGTTGTGTTAGGTGTGGTTTGCCTTGGTGTGAAGGAACCCGGTATTTATCATTGTACCGGAAAAAGGTTAAGCGACGTTGTGAAGGATTCTCCGCCATAAGGAGTTGGTGTAGTGCTTACGAACTCTCGAGTAGGTGACTCGGGGAGTGGAGTAGGGCAAGGAAGGTGTCCTTGTAGCCGTACCACTATAAATACTTGTGTCGTGGTGATGTGCTTCTTACTCTTTATCTTTCGTTACACGTTTATATATCTATCTATCAACGTACAACATAAACAACCAAATAGATTGACATAAGTCGATCTAAATATTTAAAAGGAAGTTTTAAATTGGTAAAACTATTCAACCCCCCCTTCTAGTTTTCCACACAAGTCCTTTTAAGAGGAACTTGAGTAGCTTGGGAAGTTGTAGTGCAGTGCGTCACTAGGTCCATGACGTCTTGTCTTCAATACCAGTGTTACCTTGTTAAACACCAGTAGCATATGTATTGAACCCGGTTTCTGCCCTAAGAATGAATTATTGGAGGGCTATTTCTTTTCACCCTTTTCTCATTCAATTCTTTTTCATTCTTCAACCCCTTCAGTGCTTACCGAGACTTCATTACTAGAACCTTGTTGGGTTTATTCTAGTACTAGCTCAATCTCAGTCGGCACTCTTCCCATTTCTCATTTTTCTCCTTTTTTCATCATACCTAAGGACTCTACACTATCTAGTGGATTGTCCCTGGGTAGATCCCTCCGGCTCTGGCGGGATCGTGGGAACGAATACCTAACCTAACCATCCTTATATCACCATACATAAAGTAAATTTGGTCGGTCTTTTTGGTATTGTTCATCTGCCATTGGAACCAATTGAAAAACCATTTGAAAATCAATCCAGGTACTTGTGATATATCAAAGCATTTTGTACCTGAATTGTTTTTGATATTTTAGAAACAGGCTCCCCCTCAACATGTGCAACGTATGTTTGAAATCATTTTGGCACATGGAGGCAAGAGGAAGAATTCACTTCTTTGTTCAATATTTTCTAAAAATATCGGCATCACCTTCCCGATCAAAATTAGTGTTTCAAATACAGTTAAAGATATTTTTGGGAAAGGATGTGGTTTTCAAATATTTGCTCCCCCTCAATATGTGCATCGAGATTCGAAAGTGTTTTGCACGTATTAGGGAAAACCTGCACTTAGAGACAAATCAATCACGATTCAATCCTCATTGGTTTGATATAGATGCTCCCCATTAACATGTGCATGGAAAATTTGAAATCATTTGGCACATGTAGGGAGGAGAGCTTGTTAATCACTTATAAAACCATTTATCTAATTATCCATTTCAATCCAATTTAAATCACAAATTCTCCCCCGATCACACTTTTCAAATCTTTTGAGATTTGTGATCTCTATTGATTTAAATTAAATTTTGAAAACTTTTGAGGAGAATAGTGACTTGCTTTTGGAAAACATTTTAACTGATATGGATCACATATGAGACTTTAAACTCCAATGATTAGACATGCTTGAGTATCTTTTGAAAACATAAACATGACATTAGCCTTGGTCTGAACCAGTTGTCTGACAAATAACCTTTTGATTTAATTGAAATCATTCTCCCCCTCAATCAATGACATAAGTTGTTGATTGAGAGATAGAGATTTTGACAAATGACAAGTCCTGATGATTTTAAAAAAAATTGAGTCCGAGTTATTTTGCAAAGCTATTTAGTTTTCGTTAGATAACAAATATTTTTCAGAAGAATCATTAGAAGGAAAGATATTTGGAAAGAAAAATTTGTCTTTTTGACGACAAACATTTGTTTTTAGAATCAGAGCATGAGATTTGAAAATTTAAGATTAAGCATGGCTCTATTCTTTCTTTTAAAAACGGGTTACTATCTGAAATGACAATAAACCACCATTTTTCTCCGTCTCATTTTTTTTTTCTTTTTTTTAATAATTTATGTACATTCGAAGAACATCTAAAGACCCGTGACAGTCTTTGAATGTCAACACAAAGTCCGTAGATGTTATCGAAATAAGAAAACATATGACAAAATGACAATAATTTTTGGAATTTTTCGAGTTTTTCAAATTTTTATGGATTTTTGAAATTTTATATTTTTCTATTTTCTTTTGTGGGTTTTATAATTTTGTATTTTGCTTTTTGAAAAAAATATTTACAAGAGATGGATGAAGAAAAACATTTACTCCTCGTCTTCCTCTTGAAGACGTTTGAGTGTTTCCAGTTGTAGACTCTTTAGACCAAGTCGTGGAAGGATAAACTCAAAACGTTCTCTAGGAAGAGCTTTGGTGAAGATGTCTGCTAACTGGTATTCAGTCCTCACAAAATAGAATTCTACCACACCTTTTTCCACTTGTTCCCGAATGAAATGATGTCGAATGTCGATGTGCTTTGCTCTTGAATGTTGAACGTTGTTGCAAGAGAGAGCAATGGCACTTTTGTTATCACAATACAGATGGATTTTGTTGAATTCAAAGCCATAGTCAGATAATTGGGATCTCATCCATAGGATTTGAGCACAAAAAGATGACATGGATATGTATTCAGCCTCTGTAGAGGATATAGAAGTACTCGTCTGTTTCTTTGAAGACCAGCTCACAAGCTTATCACCCAAAAATTGAGCACCTCCAGACGTACTTCGACGTGTATCTTGACATCCTGCATGGTCAGCATCTGCATAGGCTGTTAGTGACATACCAGTGTCCTTTGGGTACCAAAGACCCATGTTGATGGTTCCTTGGAGATACCGAAAGACCCGTTTAACCGCTTCAAGGTGCTTTTTGGTAGGCTTAGCCTGGTATCTAGCACACATGCATACAGCGAACAGAATATCAGGTCTACTGGCTTTGAGGTACATCAGGGATCCAATCATACTTCGATATTTTGTTTGATCTACCATGATCCCTGAGTGGTCCTCATCCAATTTGTAATCCCAAGAAAAATGACATTTGTCCCATCATTGACATTTGAAATTTGGAGCCCATCTCCTTAGAAAAATGGTCACATTCATTAGGGTCAGTCGAGGCAAAAATAATATCATCAACATAGATTTGAACGTGAATTAAGTGTTTGCCTGACTTTTTGGTGAACAGTGTCGGATCAACTGCTCCTTTGTTGAATCCAGTAGATTGAAGAAATTTTGATATCGTATCGTACCATGCCCTTAGAGCTTGCTTCAAACCATAAAGAGCCTTTTTCAAGTGATAGACATGAGTAGGATGCTCTGGATTCACAAAACCTTCAGGTTGGCTGACGTATACGAATTCTTTAAGATCTCCGTTAAGAAAAGCCGTCTTTACATCCATCTGATAGACTACCATGTTCTTACTTGCAGCGTTGGCCAGGAAGATTCTGATTGCCTCGATACGTGCAACTGGAGCAAATGATTCTTCAAAGTCAATAACTGATGATGTACCCTCCGAGTAGCTCGAGTAAGGATTCCAGAATATCCATAGGCGTCAAACCATTCGTTATCACAAAGGTTAGCTCAGGGGAATTCGCCATTCGAAGCCCTAAACCCTTCGGGGTACGGTTGACGAAGGAGTAATGGATAAGAGAACCTCCTGACTTGGTCAAACCCACGATCTCCCTCTCTTTCCTGGCTTCCCCGCTAAGCTTGAGAAAGTGGGTCACTAAGCCCTACCGGTTACCCAAAATCATGGGACGCCCCCATGATCTCTAACATTCGCGCAGAAGTGCCCCCAACCCTATTTCTCCCACTATAATTAGGTTGGATGGGCAATGGATTATGGTATGCTCATTTCAAACTCATCTCTTTACTTACACACACTTATACAACCATAACTCATACTTACTCTTAAGCCGGAGGTGGTTTGCAGGGTCCTACCCCTGCGTAATCACTTAACGTAGTGTCTTCGTATTTCTTATTCTCAGGTGAAAGACAAGTCTTGGCTGGAACATACACCCCTCATACCTTTGATCATCATCGAAGCCTGGTAGTGCAATCTATTATACAATCAGTGGCGCCATCCGTGGGACCACTACTATTAGTCCCTAATCACCCAGTCTTAAAACCCTAACCGATTACGCTACCTTTCCGGCATGGAACCAGGAAGGGAAGATACACCTCCACCAGGTTTTTCTACCCTGGTCCCTCTCAATACAACTAACACCGATAATCTTGCCCCCATAACGGCCTCAACCTTCACCACACGATCTCGTTTGGAAACCACTCCCGTACATCACGCCTCAACATCCGCTAACCCTATTCCAGATATTAGCCCTGCCTTCGTTGAGGCAAACTTTGAAGCCTTAGATTCTTTACTAAGGGCTCATAAGAGGCAGGTTCGCAACACTGAAATGCGAAGAGAACTGGAATACTCCAGTGAGGAGTATGACGAAGAGATTGAGATAGAGGAGAGGCCTCGACCCGTTAGCAGGGGGCGCTCGGCCCTACGAAATGGTTCTCCTTCCATCAGAAGGCCAAATGGAAGGACTGTGGGTTTTGAAGAAGGTCCCGGAGGAGATCTGGGAAGAAGGGAAAGAAAGCAAGGTGAAAGAAGGAGCGAGAACTCTAATGGAGGAAGCAACCCGGTAGGAAATGGAGGGGTAACCCTACCTCCTCTCCTAGCTGCCAACTTAGGAAGAGAAGGGATGGGGGCTCCGATACCCCCTCGTATGTTTCGAGTGTCGGAGGTCCTCCTCCATACGTAGGTATGAATCAGTTACTCCCTCCGGGAATGAACCCCTACCTACCTACTAAAGCCTATAACACCTACCATCCGAATGGTTCTCTCCCCAACCAGAGTTACCAGCAAATGCCCTATGGACACATTCCTACGCAGTCGATGGGTGTAAACCCTTCGTACCAACCTTCTACGGTTTATCCTAACCACACACAACCATTTCTTAACCCATATAACCCTACACCTTTCTATCCACCTCCATACAACCCATACTACACAGAAGCCTCTGGAGCTTGTACACCTTTCGTGAATTAGATCGAAGACTACCCTCTACCTGACGGTGTAAAGATGCCCACTCACATAGGCACCTACGATGGAAAAGGCGATCCTGATAACTTCCTACACTTGTTCGAAGGCGCTATCAAGATGCAAAAGTGGGTCATGCCCGTAGCGTGCCACATGTTCACTTACATGCTCCGAGACTCAGCGAGAATATGGTGGAATGGACAGAAGCTAGGAAGCATTGTAAGTTTAGACGACCTTAAGGCTAAGTTTCAATCACACTTTAGCCAACATAAGAAGTACACCAAGACCCTTCTACCCATGCACACCATCAAGCAAAGGGACAATGAAAGCACGAGGGCCTTCGTTATGAGGTACACCGATGAAACTTTGCAAATTCTGGGTTTGCATGAAGATCAGAGGATCTCAGGTTTTGTACATGGCCTTCGCACGCGAAGCTTGGTGGAATTCATGTCCAACGATCTTCCCACCACTTACAAGGCACTAATGGAGAAGACTTACACTTGAATTAAGTCTAAAGAAGTAGCAGCAAACGGGGCTCCGATAGAGCAAAAGGAAGCTTCTGACAAGTTCTCCCGAGGGTCCCCCTGGGAAGGATCAAAGAATAAGAAGAAGGACAGAGACCGCTTCACTCCATACAACAAAGGTTCGAACCATGGACTCTTGGCAAACTTGGTCAAATCTCCAAGGGACATTCTGGCTACCGAGAAAGCCGCAAAGTCCTTTGATCCACCACCTCGGATGTCAGCACGAAGCAAAGCCAGGGATATGTCCAAGTACTGCCATTTCCATGAAGACCATGGACACGACACGAACAACTGCAGAGAGCTAAAGAAGCAGATCGAAGAGGCGGTACGATCCGGACAATTAGCACACCTGGTTAAGGGCATCAAGAAGGGAAAAGACAAGTTCTCCGATACCCAACTGGGTGAATGGAAGGGAAACAAAAAGGAGGCTACCCCCACAGAGGCTCCGATACTAATGGTAAGCAGGAAGGATCCTACCTTGAAGCGGAAAGAAGCAGACGGAGAGTTGGGAAGCGTAGGAGAGATAACATTCCCTTCCATTCTGGGGCAGACACCTATCAAGGTACGTGTCTCAAACAGGGAGGTAAACCGAGCATATATGGATTGCGGAAGCTCCTGCGAGATCATCTATGAGCATTGTTTCCTGAAGCTCAAGTCATCTATACGCTCACGAAGGGTGGATTCGAAAACACCTCTGGTAGGATTCTCCGGCGAACATTCATGGCCCCTTGGAGAGGTACCATTAGACATCACTATAGGCGAAGGCCCCTTATCCCGCACGGAAACGCTCACCTTCGTCATAGTCAGGTCAGATTCTCCTTATAATTTACTAATAGGGAGAACAACTATGCAAAAGATGGGCATTGTCGTTTCTACCATTCATGCTGCTATCAAGTTCCAAACCCCCTTCGGGGTAGGAACTGTTCATTCTAATTATGGGACGGATAAGGGTGTATATGGTGTCAAAAGGATCAAAGAAGAATCGGAGGAGCCTCCGATGGCAATTCTAAGCTGCACAGATGCGGAAGAGCGAGTTGTAGTTAACCCTAGCTACCCTGAACAAACAGTGGTAATAGGCAAACAACTCCCGGCGAATTTCAAGGCGAAGCTCACAGAACTGTTACGGACTAACCTTGATATTTTTTCTTGGAAATATTCTGACATGATAGGGGTACCAAGAACATTGCTGATAGATGGACAGTCCTTCGGAACAGAGCATAAACTCAATGAGTACAAACACATTGAGCCAATAAAACAGAAAAGGAGGAGCCTAGCCCCCGAAAGAAACGTTGCAGCCTGCAAAGAAGTTGATGAACTTACACAAGCAGGCATCCTAAGGGAAGTTTAATACCAAACTTAGGTAGCCAACCCAGTAATGGTCAAAAAGAGCGACGGAGGGTGGCGTATGTGCGTTAACTTCACTGACATCAACAAAGCATACCCGAAGGATTGCTACCCCCTACCAGAAATTGACTGGAAGGTAGAATCCTTGGCAGGCTTCCGGCTAAAATGCTTCTTAGATGCCTACAAAGGGTATCACCAGATCCAGATGGCAAAGGAGGACGAAGAAAAGACAGCATTCTACACAAGCAAAGGTGTCTACTGTTACAGAAAGATGCCCTTCGGATTGAAGAACGCAGGGGCAACCTACCAACACCTCGTAGATAAAGCCTTCAACAAACAGATAGGGAGAAATCTCGAAGCATACATTGACGACATGGTTATCGAAAACAAGTCGGAGGAAGATCTACTCCTCGATGTACAAGAAACCTTTGACCAGCTTCGGGCGATTAACATGAAGCTGGACCCTAAGAAATGCTCCTTCGGTGTCGAAGAGGGGCAATTCCTAGGGCATTTGATTACTAAGCAGGGGATAAAGGCTAATCCCTCCAAAGTCAAGGCAATTACAGATCTCCAAGCTCCTAAGTGTCTAAAAGATGTGCAAAGTCTGAATGGGAAGCTGGCTGCTCTAAGTCGATTTTTGTCGAAGGGGGCTGATAGGTCCCTACCATTCTTCAAAACACTCAAAGGATGCGTCGATAAGAAGACTTTTTAGTAGAGTCAGGATGCAGAAGCTGCCTTTCAGAAGATGAAGGAGTTCATCAAAATCCTTCCAACACTTACAGCCCCAATCAAAGGCGAGGTGTTGTTCATGTACTTAGCATCCTCAATGGAGAGTATTAGAGCAGTCCTTATGGTAGAACGAGAAAAATGACAGATCCCCATTTACTTTGTCAGCAGGGTCTTACAGGGTGCAGAAATCAACTACCCAACATTTGAGAAGTTAATACTAGCCCTAATCTACGCCGCAAGGAGGCTCCGGCGCTATTTCCAGGCCCATCCGATCACAATCTTAACCAACAAGCCACTCAAACAGATCTTGTCAAAACCTGAAAAGTTTGGAAGGGTAGCTAAATGGGCTATTGAACTTGGAGAGTACGAAATAGAGCTCAAGGGTCGAAACTCTATCAAAGGGAAAATTCTTCGCAGACTTCTTGGCAGAGATACCTTCTGAGCCAGACGCAGAAAAGGAAGAGTCCAAAGCTAAACTCACTCAAGTACAGGATGCCTGGAAACTTTATACAGATGGAGCATCCAGCTCCGATGGTTCCGGAGCAGGTCTAATGCTGGTCAGCCCTGACGAGAAGGAGAATACGTATGCTCTTCGTTTTGAGTTCGAAGCCACAAACAATGAAGCGGAGTACGAAGCCCTGCTAGCAGGCCTCTGATTAGCTAAAGATATGGAAGTCAAAGCTCTCACTGTTTTCGTATACTCCCTATTGGTAGCGAACCAAGTGACAGGCTCCTATGAAGTAAGGCAGCCCGTCATCAAACAGTACTTGGAAAAAACAAAGGAGATGCTAGAAAGCTTCGACTCCTACACCATCCGACATGTTCGTAGGAATCAGAACAAGAAGGCAGATGCACTGAGCAAGCTAGCCTCTATGGCCTTCGCTCATCTCACCAAAGAAGTACTTGTCGAAGTCTTACCTGAAAGTTCCATCATTCGCAAGGAAGTTGCAGATGTGGTTCACGAAGAAGGAGAGACATGGATGACTCCCATCAGGGAATATTTGATAAGCGGTCTTCTCCCCGAAGATCCCAAGCTAGCAAGGAACAAGCAGGCTACGAGTATTATCACTGAAGTCCACAAAGGATCCTGCAGCCTCCATGCAGGACCCCGCTTAGTTGTCTCGAAAATAATGAAGTTGGGCTATTATTGGCCTTCGATGCACAGGGATGCGGCATAAATCATTCTCAAATGTGAAGCTTGTCAGATACACTCAAACGTTCCTAAGATGCCGAAGCAGGACATGACAAGTGTGACATCCGCATGGCCCTTCTCCCAATGGGGTATTGACATCGTAGGACCTATGCCTATGGCTCCTGGAGGAGTCAAATTTTTGCTGGTGGCAATTGATTACTTTACTAAGTGGGTGGAAGCTAAACCTTTAGCCTCCATTACGGGGAGACAGATCGAGAAGTTTGTGTGGGAGCACATTGTGTGCAGATTCGGAGTGCCCCACATAATCATATCTGACAATGGAAAGCAGTTCGCTGAAGGAGTCTTCTACGACTTCTGTCAAGGGCTCAACATAAAGCAGTCTTGGACATCCGTCTACCATCCACAAGGTAACGGACAGGTGGAGGTTACAAACAGAGACATCGTCAAAGGGATCGAGAAAAGGCTGGGACGAACTCACCATGGATGGGTAGATGAACTCCCTCAAGTACTATGGGCCCATCGAACACACCCTAAGTCAAGCAATGGTGAAACCCCCTTTAGCCTAACATACGAAACAGAAGCGGTCATCCCTTCGGAACTAAGTGTACACACGGAACGTGTGGCAACGTATGATGCCTCCCAAAATGATGAAAGGATCAGGGAGAACCTTGATCTGCTAGAAGAAATAAGAGAGATAGCCTCCATCCGAGAAGCCATGCACAAGCATAAGATTGAAGGCTACTATAACAAAAGGGTCAGGCCTTCCACCTTCAAGCCTGGGGAATATGTGATACGCCTCAACAGTGCAAGCAAAGCAGAATACCAGGGAAAGCTGGGACCTACTTGGGAAGGACGTTACATGGTAACCGAGGCCTACGGCAACGGAGCCTACAAACTGACCACTCTTCTCGGAGAACCCATCGACAGAACATGGAATGGTACGAACCTTCGAAAGTTCTATGTTTAAGAAGTACTTTTACTTTTTCATTCTTGTAATTAGAAGCTTCTCAAGGGAAAGCAAACATTATTGGTAGTCGTCTTAGTTTTCATTTCAAGAATGATGTAATCCTCTACCAATTCAATGATAAATAAGACATTTCCCACAAATCTCTTGCTTCATTTCTTAAACACAAAGATTTGATCAACCAAGTCGTTTATGAGTTTCAATGTCGAATAAAAGGGCACAAGGTGTAATATACGCCTCATCATTTACGCCTACTTAAATATTCACATTAACTCTCCTAGTAGTTTATGGCGCTTGTGAAAATATATACAAAGTCATACTACTTAAAGCATTTGAGATAGAGTGGGTCGCGACCCTCTGTCAATGATAAAATTTGGTCATTATATTCTTGGTGTTGAAATTTACACACAATGAGGTTGTTTAACTTTAGGATGTAAAACTTAAGCGTCGGAAAAATGGCGTAAGAGAACTTCACAAGACAAACACAAATCATAACCAGGTGTGTAGAGGTATCCCCCCTACACTATACCATTCAAAATGAGGGCTAGTTCCCTTGTACCTGCACGAGGAGCCAAAGCCCCAATTAAATTGTCTTTGGCCCAAGGCCATACATCACAAGCATTCAAATTGTTTAGAGAACAAAACAAGCATTGTCAAATAAGATAAATTGTCTTAAAGGGTACATGCCACCCTTGAAACCAAATTACTACCAACATGGCAGCCTTCATTCCTGCTTTTGTGGGGAGGGGGTCAGAGACGGTTGAACCGAGGTAGGCTTGGCAGACACTGTCTTCTTGGTAGGAGTTGTAGGCTTCAGCTTGCGAGGCTTCTTGGAAAGGAGGTCTTCGAGGGGTGCCATAGGATCTTTGGTAGCTTCAGCAAGGAAGGAGTACTCTGCGGTTGCAAACGCATTTCCTGCCTCATCATATTCAGCTTTCGATGTGGGACGGTAGCATTCAATCTTGGAAAGATCCACGGGCTTACCTGTTTTGGCAGCCTCCTCCAACGCCAAGCACCGTCCATGAAAAATAGCTGATTTGATGACCTTCCACATCTGTGCTCCCAACTCATCACTGTGGTAGAGTTCCATGGCTATGTACGGCACCACCTTCGACACGACCTCCGCACGATCCTTTTGCAGCATCTTGTACCTCATCTGCAAGCCATCAACTTCCTCCCTCAACTTAACTTCTACCTCTCTGAGCCTAGCCCCTCACTTTCCAAACCGGCACATTTTGCCTCAAGCACTGCATTCTGACCTGTTAGGGTAATGACCCTAGCTTCTTCCAACTTAAGCTTGCCAATTTCAGCTGTCAGTTGGGCTACCTATCCACGAAGGTCTTGAACGATAGGGTTCTTCTCAACATTCCTCTCAATCTCGTCACACTTAGCGTCCAGCTCGGCATATTCTTGGTCTATGTGCTTTTCCCTATCCAACATGACATCCATTTCATGTCTTGCCTTGGTGACTGTCCTGAGTAGCTCCCTAGTGCGACCATTTAGATAATTGTCTAACACTGCCTGCCTGGCTACACTCTTATCATGAAGATTGCAGATCCCTTAGATAGACATGTTGTCCAATAAACCCTTCCACATGGAAGGGGTAACACGGTCCACAATGCGGTGGCAGACAGTGCATTCGGAAGCTCTTTCGTGTCTGGAAGGCCTGCGACCATTATAATGCACAACTATTCAGCTACTTATCATACTTATGAATTAACATAACTTAAAAGGAGAATTTCTTACCATGCATCTCTACGGTCTCATCTGGCAACTCGAAAGCAGACTTGACAAACTTCTTGCCTTCAGTACTCTTTTGACGTACGGCCCTAGATCCGGAGGCAGGGAGGGTATTCTTCCTTTTGTTGGTAGACTTAATAGCCTTGGCGGCTGTTCCCTTTCTGCTTTTCAACCTGTCAGCTATCCCTGTTGAACCTACAACCGGGACATCCTCCTCCGCAGGATCATCCGAGTCCGCAACATTCTCAACAAGCTGAGAAGGACCCTCCAGCACAGCTTGTGGGGGTGCCGATGCAACAGGCTCCGGATTCAGAGTATCCACCTCATTGTTATTAATAGATGTGGAAGGAGAGCCAACACCGTAAGACTCTTCGGCCTTATCCGCTGGCATGAAGCTCAAGTCTTCATCCAAATCTTGGTACATAAAGTTCCTGAATGACATCTCTGCAAAAAAGAAACAAAAAGAAATAAATATCAGTGCTACATTGGTCCTACTTTACAAGAAGTAGAGAAACATACTTTGTCCATGGTACATGATAACAGGCTTCTTGGGAGACCCCTCCCAGCTCTGGGCAATCCCAGCCATGTATAAGATTGGCTCGGGGAACACTTGCACATCAACAGGGTATCTAGCCAAACGCTGATAGCAGGGATCCCTTTGCACCTCATATGGCAAGGGGTCATTGTACAGTTTCGCATCAAACATATATTCCTTATTCAGCAACTCTGGATAGTTGGGTGGGATAAAAGTGTTTTGCACATAAAAGAAACTGCCTTTCCAAGCTGTTATGTTGGTATATACTCTCCCAAACAGGTTCGGCACATCTGCCTCAGGCCTCTTAGCCAAGGTTAACCAGTTTCCCCCAGGATACAAATTCAAAAAACCCCTTAACACCTTTAAAGTTGGCTCATAGCCGTATGCTTTACACATTACTATGAATGTGGTCAGTTTGGCTAAACCAAATCGGTTGAACCTAGAGATATGAACCTTGTAGTATTGCATAAACTCTAATATCAGTAGGTGCAGTGGAATCCTAAGGTTGGAATGGCTAAATGCATGTGTGTATAACCCTACGAAACCTTCAGGAGCATCAAATATACCCTGATTAGACTTAGGCAACATGATTTTATACTCCAATGGGATCGGAAAATCAGCTAGGTGATCGTGTAAATCTTTTGCAGACAATGTACATTTTTGCTGTTTTATGATAAACTTGGAATCCATTTTTTAACAAAAAAACAAGCTACAAGTGAGAAGGAAGGTTTACCTTTTGGTTTCGGAGTGGTGGCGATCAAATTTTACTGCGTGTAGAAAGAGACGGAGAGAGTAAAATGTGCTAGGGTTTTAACCACCCCCTTTTTAATACTCTTTTTCACTTCTCTTAAGCACCGCACACATGTCCTAGATAAATACCCTTATCCGATTTACATTGTTTTTAAATTTTAAATATAAGTCTTTTGGTCTCCGGGTAAAATGGGGAATTGTGATTCCTGTAGCGGGCAGCCAAAATGTTTAATTAGCATTAGATGTGCTAAGTTAGGTGCATAGTTATCTTCCAACTTATACGATTAGTAGCAGGATGGTATTTTTTCGAAGCATGAAGTCGAAAGCAATGCCTCTTCGCTCATATACATCACTTTCGACTAGGGGGCTTGATGATGTACCCTCCGAGTAGCTCGAAGGACACTCCTCCAAGACGTGTCGAAGTCCTTCCATTTGAAGGCTCAAGTTAGGATTCCAGAATATCCATATGCGTCAAACCATTCGTTATCATGAAGGTTACCTCAGGGGAATTTGCCATTCAAAGCCCATAGCCCTTCGGGGTACGGTTGACGAAGGAGTAACGGATAGGAGAACCTCCTAACTTGGTCAAACCCACGATCTCCCTCTCTTTCCTGGCTTCCCCGCCAAGCTTGAGAACGTGGGTCACTAAGCCCTAGCGGTTACCCACAATCATGGGACGCCCCCATGATCTCCGACATTCGCGCAGAAGTGCCCCTAACCCTATTTCTTCCACTATAAATAGGTTGGACGGGCAATGGATTACGGTATGCTCATTTCACACTCATCTCTTTACTTACACACACTTATACAACCATAACTCATACTTGCTCTCATGCAGGAGGTGGTTAGCAGGGTCCTACCCTTGCGTACTCACTTAACGTAGTGTCTTCGTATTTCTTATTCTCAGGTGAAAGACAAGTCTTGGCTGGAACATACACCCCTCATACCTTTGATCCTCGTCGAAGCCTAGTAGTGCAATCTATTGTACAATCAATACCCTCCTCTTGACGGTATCCTTTTGCAACTAATCGAGCCTTGTTCTTTAACACATCACCATGCTCATCAAGTTTTACTTTGAAGATCCACTTTAGAGCAATGATCAAAGCACAGTCAGGAGCATGTACTAATTCCCATACATCTAAACGATCGAACTCATGAATTTCTTCTTGCATGGCATTAAACCAGCTGTCTTCATTCATGGCAGTTTTAACGTCTTTTGGTTCGACCTTGGATAGTACGGAGTTGAAGAAGCACCATAAGGCATCAGTTACAAGTTGTTTACGAGTGGATACTGGTCGAGAGGGGTTTCCAATGATGTTTTCCAATGGATGGTCATGTGTCCATTTTCTAAGGTGTTCGTGTGGTTGTTATTGAGGAACTGAAGTAGTAGAGGCGTTTTCCCCTGATGAAGATGGTTCTGATGATGGTTCAAGAGAAAATATGTTCTCAAAGGGAGCATCTTCGGGAGTAGCAAAGGGGTTATCTCCATCATAGGTGCCGGAAACAATTCCATGATGTACACTTGATGATTGAGGAATTGATGATGAGACTGAGTGATCAGCAGTAGGCGCTTCTTGACTCAATGACATAGAAACTGAAGGGTTATCTACGTTGACAGGGATAGGAGCAGCCTCTGTTGATGGATTTGACAGATCATTAGCAATTGGCTCATAGTGCTAATCAAACATTGGATCAAACAATTTCTTCAAATCAACTTCTGAGGGAGGTACATATGGAGTTGTTGGTGAGGGATTTTGTACAAGAGAAGAACTAATGGGACTACTTGATGAAGATTGTCCTGGAGCCATTTGACCGGTCAGCTCATCGAACGTGACGTGAATTGTTTCCATGATATTTCGGGTTCTTTTGTTGTAGATTCGGTATCCTTTTCTGTTTGGTGCATATCCTACAAATACTCCAATGTCCGCTTTAGCTTTCAGTTTACCTAAATCTTGACCTTCATTAGTTGGGTAACACAAAGCATCGAACACGCGAAGGAAGGATAGGTCAAGTTTTCGATTGTGAACAAGTTCATATGGGGTTTTTCCATGAGTTGTGTGAATTAGGGATCAATTTTGGGTGTAGCATGCAGTGGCAATGGCTTCGGCCTAGAGAAATGTTGGAACCTTTGAATAAATCAGCATTGTTCTAGAGGCTTCCACAAGAGTTCGATTTTGTCTTTCAACTATACCGTTTTGTTGAGGAGTTCGTGGAACACTTCTTTGATGACTGATTCCAACACTTTCATAAAACTCGCTAAGTTCTTTATTAGCAAACTCAGTTCCATTGTCAGTTCGGACGATTCTAACAATCTTGTTAAGTCGAACCAGCAGCTGTTTGATAAGTTTAATGATGACATCTGGAGTTTCATCCTTTGTCCTCAAGAACTTAACCCAGGTAAATCGAGAGTAATCATCAACCACAACTAACACATATTTCTTCCCTTTAATAGTCTGCACTCTCATGGGTCCACATAAATCCATGTGAATAGTATGAAGAACTTCCATAACTGAGTTTGTAGGTTTGGGTTTATAGGTATACTTCTTGCTTTTTCCCAATTGGCATGCTGAGAAAAGATGATCCTTTTCATACTTTAGTCTAGGTAAGCCTTTTACTAAGTCCTTTCTGGAAAGATCATTTATGGTGCCGAAGTTCAAGTGATTGAGACGACGATGCCATAACCATGAATTTGTCTTCGAAGCCTTTGACAACAAGCAAATTGGAGAAGACTTCATCATATCTTCGATAGAGATGGTGTATAGGTTTGAACCACGTGTTCCTCTTAAAAGTTCCACACTATCAAGTTCTCTAACAAAACAAGTATGTTTTCAGAAGGCCACTTCTAGATCAGAATCACAGAATTGACCGACTGAAAATAAGTTATGACCAAGACCTTCAACATAATATACCCTGGAGATTACACTATCACCAACAACATAATCTCCATAACCCATAATCTCACCGAAATGGTCGTTCCCGAATCTAACAGTCCCGATGAATTTACTCACGAAGTTCATGAGCCGCGACCGGTCTCCAGTCATATGCTTGGAACAGCCTGAGTCCAGGTACCACAGAACGATTTGAACGATCTGTAGTTGAACACAGACAAGAATGGATAACTGGATAATTGGGAACCCCAAGCAATAATGGGTTCCACTTGGTTAGACAAAGAGATTGGAACAACCACATCAGAAACAGTGTCAATAAAGTCATTAGTGGTAGATGCCGGGCTAGTAGAAACAGTATATCTATTCAAAGCATGTTCACTTCTTAAACGTATAGTTCTACCAGTGGGCATCCATTTCCTAATGGGCATTGACTTAAAAATTTTAGGGCACAACTCATTAAGATTAAATTTGTGGCCAGTAGGTATCCATTGATAACCTATATTACTAAACTTTCTTCCTGTGGGTTTCCAATGTTTTCTAACCTTCTCCTGCCTTTGCTTTCTAGCCTTCTTAGCTTGATTTTTGGCATTAACAATTTTAACTGGGTATTTAACATCATTAATCAAATCATTCACACCACATACATGATTAGTAACAGAAACCAAGCAATCATCATTACATGTTTTGCCAAAAGTAGCAGAATTCGCATTAATTACAGCACACTTAGAGCTAACATTAGAATCAACACGATTTGTTTTATTCAAATTCTTCCTAAGGTGATCTTCTACTCTCTTCCACTGAACATTCCTGGCTTGCGAGGTCCTATCATTCTTTGTGTTGCCTTGAGGCTTTGACCAGCTTGCTTTTGTGTCATTTTCTACTCCTATAGAGGGAATGGGAACATTAGTTGGTTTTGCTACTTTTTGCAATTCAGGTTTAGAAGTGCTGGGATCTGAGCTACTTAAAGGTACATTAACATTCACTTTCTTAATACTGGGTGATTGCGCTCCAGAACAGTCAAGCTTTATCACTCAAGCCTGCCACTTGTGAATGGCAGACCGTAACAAGCTTAAAACGGCTCAGGAACGAACTCAATGAAGATCTGGGGAGTATAGTGTTTCCCCGGGTCGTTATGTCCCAGCGAGCTATGCAATGGATTATCAAACGTATAGTGATCGAGAGATTTGAACGGGAAAGGAGATTGTGATAAGATTATAACTACGGAGAAAGCCAACAAATTACAACGGCTTAAATGCAAATTAAAGGAAATTAAAAAGATAAAAAATATTAAATAAACGCTATCACTATATTTAAAATGATGAACGTTTAAAACTTAAAACTTAAAACTTACGTTTAAATAAAAATTACGTAAACGTACAAAATAAAAAGTGAAGCTTATACAATATAAATCCTAAAAATATGAAAAATACATTTTTACAAACCTAATGATAAAAGAAAATATTTAGAAAAAGAAAATTATTTTTACAACTATTTATCTAATTATTATTAATTGAAAACTATTTTTAACTATTTAATAATTACCTAAAATACAAGAAATTAGGAAATAAAGCTAGAAAAATAAAATTAAGACTTAGAAAAGTCTAAAATAACAAACTAGAATTTTCAAAACTATTTTTGTATTTTTCTGATTATTTTTCTATTTTTTATGAATTAAAAACTATTAAAAACTAATTAAATTACTAAAAATTACCAAATAAACTATGAAAAATCTAGAAAATTACTTTTTTTACTTTTTATATTTATCTAAACCTAAGAAAAATGAAAAATTATTTTTTTGAACCTTTTCTGAATTTTTTGTATTAAAAGCTAATTAAAAATGCTTAGAAACTAATTTAAATTAAGAAAAATAGCAAATCAACTTAGAAAAATCTGAAAATTTCAGGAAAAGTCTAAAATAATATTAGGAATCTAAGAAAAATAGAAAAACAGGTGCATGTGTGCAAGATATTGAAACTGATGAGGAAGTGCTTATTATTAAGCACTCCAAATAAGCCAAATGAGTACCAAAAGCTACCAGCTGTTAACAGAAGCTTAAATATGATAAAAGAACTAAAATGCAACAGGAATCAACAAGCTAATATCACAGAATCACAAGTTTGATCAGATTTGATGTTTGAGCTTTTGGCTAAAATCAGTAAAAGGGTACCAACTTTGGACACAAGCACAAGCCTATAAATAAGCTCAAACTGAAAACTATGATTTGGAACTTGGAAAAGACCTGGGTGAGACCAAGTGTACCAAAAATCAGACCATGATAAGCTCTTATGAGCCCTGTGCATAAGCTGCACAATCTGAGAAAAAGCTCAGTGTACAGGGACTTTACACCCAAAAGAGAGGCCTGTTTGAAGCTTATAAAAAATTTGTAAAATTTAACTAAAATGCTAATAAGTAACAAGACCAGATGAAGTTTATGAAATGCCAATCCTTACTGAAAATGGCTCAAAAATGAAGATGTGAAAAATCCTTGCAGTTGGCTATAAAATAGGTTTTTGCAATTTTTGACTTTTGATAATATTGAAGAACTTTGACCAAAATGGATTTTGAATCCAATTTTATGACTAATGTTGATGTTATAAGGTAGAATAAGCACAATGCAAGCTATGTTTAACACTTTTAAACACTAATCCAGAGATTTCAAATCCAAAATCCACAACAGTAAGCAGTTGAGACAGATTTATATGATTTTTGACTTTTGAGAGTTGCAGGTACATTAAATTGACTGATATGAGTTTATATGGAGCTAATAAACATGAACCAACAAAAAGTAAACACTAAACAAGCCTTAGAGACAGAATAGGCTCTAAACCAAACACCCCTTAATGGACTATTTTGCAAGTGATTCAAGCCAAAACACAAGCTCAAGCCTATTCTATTATTGAAGCAGATTCAAATCACTTAAATGAAGCTAGTTAATCAGTAACAAGCACTACTAATAACATATCTAAATGAAACAGTATATGCTACCATTTATTAAGCTAAAAATGAGATTATGCTAACACTTACAAGAAGTCCAGCCAATGTAGAGCTTAACCCAGAAACAACCTACTCTATCCTAATCTAATCTAACCCAAATGAACCTCTGCAACACCCATTATCAGCACCAAAGCCATTCTTGGTCCAATTTGACTTTTGTTGACCATGTACCACTTTTGTTTGAAACTGAATTACAAGCTCACTAAAAGCTATTAAAAGCTTTAATGAACTAGCTAAGGCTCAGAAATAAGCTAATAACAGATTGTTCATAAGAGTTTGGAACTAAAAATTGCAACAGTGACAAATAACTTGGAACTTAGATAAAAGACTTGGATAGATGTTCAAAACACATTACAAAGATGTTATAACTTAAACTTGATACAGAAAAACTGAAATCACAACATTGTTATTTAAACTAAAACATTTTTAAAGAAAACGACATTAAGGAAAATTTAAAACTAACTAACTACTTTTGCTTGCTTCAATCTTTCTCTTTTATAGCCCTCCTTGCTTCTCTCTCACCTTCTGATTTTATCCCACCATCATTTAGGTCCATTGGATCACTTAAAGTGATCATGGCCCTTCATTCCATTTTTGGCGGGAAAATTGGGTTTAACAGTTTGAGTGAGATAGAGTGTTAGGTGAGGGAAGAATTATTGTTTCTTGGATGTAGGTGTTTGGAGGGGGGGGACAAGGTGAGTGGATAGAGAGGAGATGGAGTGTTGCGGTCTTTGGCGTAAGCAAGTGGGAGAAGAAGAGGATTTTTGTTTTGGCGCGTAGGGTGCTAGTCAAACCACATTTGACCGGTTATTAATAAAAGGTAAGGTCCAAAATGCTAAATGACAGGGGGTCCAAAATTACTTGTGACAAGGGGCCAAGGTTTGCAAAGGTTTAATATCCAAGGACCTAATGTGTAATTTCTGGAAATTGGAGGACCATAGTCGCCAACTCATCAAAGATGTTCCAAGGACTTAAAGTGACAATCTTCAAAAGTACAAGGACCAAACTTGCCATTTTGCAATTTTCCAGGGGCCAATTTTGCCAATTTTCAAACTTGAAGGACCATTCTTGTAATTTTCTCAAACTTTTGACATTTTCACCAAAGGACTAAATTTGACAAGTTATGATATTAAAAGGACCTTTGGTGATTTTTCTTTTGAAATTTTGACTCAGGGACTATTTTTGACAATTTTAGAAACCTGGGGGACTGAAACTGCCAATTATGCAAACTTTGCTCATTTTTCATCTGATTTTAAACATTTTGCATCTGAAACATATAAAATGTAATTTTGGAATATTTTCAGTATTTTGATGCATTTCTGAGCATTTTTAAACGTTTTGCAGTTCAGATTTGACTAAAAATGATGAGTATTTACACACTCATCAATCCCCCACACTAAACTATTGCTAGTCCCTAGCAATCTTTTGAGAAAACATAATGGATTTGAATCTCTTTACCAAAAGCCATTACTTCTGGAGTAGCCAAATGTTTTAGTTCAAGTAAGAACCATGGTACATCGATAACCATGTGATTTTGAGCAAACCACCAGCTTTCAACGGATTTGATTTTGTCTTTACCAGAAGCCGTACCCTTCTGGACTAGCCAACTCTTAGATAAATTATCAATATTATCTTTGGTGAGCTGATTACCAATTATGGTTTTTCCACTGCCTTTACCACAAGCCATAACCTTGCGGGCTAGCCAACTCTTCACTTTTTAGGATATGGTGAGCTGAAAACCATAAAATTTTGGGCAAATTGCAAGCCATGTAAACGGATTTGAGAAATCTTTACCAAGAGCCGTTTGCTCCTGGATTAGCCAATCCTTTTGTCTTTTAGACATGGCGGACTGATAACCAAATGAGTAAGTGTAAAACACTTACTCCAAAAAAAATTTTGGCCAAAAACGGGGGAATTGGGTAGATCATACATGATAAAATTCGCGAGAATTCCCCCCCACACTTAGAAATGAATATTGCCCTCAATATTCAAAGTACCGGTGGTTATGCCGAAACAAAGAACGTAAAAGGGAAATACTACGGCCATTTTTTTTTTTTTTTTTGAAACTTATATACACAACATGTGGGGCAACCCCCCCACACTAGGGTGGTAGAAAATAGAAAGAAGTCAGAAATATGGGTGAAAACCCATATGGTATGCTACTGTTTTTGATTCCCGAGTCGCTAGCTTGACTCGACCCCGAATTAATTTGTTCATGGGGAAGTAAGGTGGAAGAAACAATCTCCATCGGACTTTCATTCAAGATGTTTGGATAAACATTGAAGCACGCGAAAGTTCCACACCGACGAGATATACAGAGAAAGACCCGGCTCACAAATGATAACTAAAAATGCCGGGGTCAAAGATAGTGTCTTCACTCCCGAACGAGTGAAGAAGAGAGGAAGTCACCGAGTAGGTGAAGAAAAGAAGGAAGATCATGATAACAATCATAACTAGATCTTCTTCCTCAAGATCAAGTGCAGTTGCACTCGTTCGGATTATATCGGTTGAGCTCTTAGGCTTGGAAAGCATCTCGGGAGGGAGGGTTGGAAAATTTGTCATAGAAATACAAACTCTCATGATTGAGAATTGTTCCCCCCGATCATGATTTTTGCCATCCAGGCGATCATACTCCGGCGAAGTCATGATATGAGTGAGTTCATCGGCGAACTCCTCATGAAGAGAATCATTCACATGATGTGAATTTGTGAACTCTTGTTCCATTGTGGGCTCATCACTATCCTCGATCTGAGTATCAAAGAGTGGATTCTCAGAAATTAAAGTGAATTCAGAGTCGAATTCAAATAGAGGATTGGTGAAAGTAGCTTTGAATGTTTCGGGAACAAAGTGATCAACATTCTCTATTGGATTGTTGGGATAAGAAGTGAGTGAACGATCATTATCAAGGAAACTTTCAGTCTCTCCCAGATCGGCTTCGAAATCAAAGAGTGGATTGATGTGAGTGAGTTCATCGGAGAACTACTCAAGAAGGGGATCAGCATCAGATTGTGGAAGTGATGCCTCGACATACTCAATGTCTCCATGGGAAGCACAATCATCACTAAAATCGGAGAAAGTTTCCAAATGATCATTTGAACACTCAAGAGGGGAAGAAGAATCACACATATGATCAGAAATTCCCTGTGACTCTCTCGGGATTGGGACAAGGTTCTCAACACTAGACTTTATGAAGTCGTCCGATTCCTTTTCAGGAACAGTGTCAAGATGCTCGTCCCCCATGTTCAGAGAGTGAGTGGGAATATCAGGTGTGATAGCAGTTGTTTGAGATGCAATCTCAACTGCTGGGATATCAACTGACTGAGGAGGTTGAGAAATATTATTTCTAAAAGGATAAAAACCCTCCTCGTCATCATCATATAGAGCTGCCTTAAGAAATTGGGAACGCCTTAGAGCTGCATGCTCTAGGGCTAATAATTCTTCCCTAGATTTGCGGGCCTCTCGCTCTTCGGCAAGCAATTCTCCTATGGTCTTTTCACCACTCACTTGATTCTTAAAATTACTCATCATATCCTCAAGTGTTTTCATTGCGGTTTCAAAATCTTGGGAGGTTTCTTTAGGCAACGGCTCAGGTGGAGTTTGAACCGTATGGTGCTGTGGAGGTTGGAAATTGTCAAAACCGGAAGTATAGTAATTTTGATTCCACGGTTGACATTGAAGATTATCGTGAGGACCTCCACAATCTGTGCAAGAAAAATTCGGTACATTCTGAAACGATGTGTCATTAAAACTTTGATAGCACGGTTCTTGCTCAAATGAATACTGAGGAGGGTGGCTAAAATCGTTTTGAGGATAATTGGAAAAGTTCGGATAAGTGCATGAGTTTTCAGCTTCCGAAGCACAAAACGAACAAAATCCATCCGTAAGATCATTTCCACACCTCTCGCAAGAACATCGTTGACATCGAAAATCAACTAACGGATCCCCACAACCATAGCAATACTGCTGATTGAACGAAAAATTTTGGGGTTGGGGTGGGTAGTCGAAGAAATTTTTCGGCTCATTGAAAAAATTTTGATCATAAGAACATGAATTCCTCGAACCGCAAAACAAACAACTTCCGTTATGAATGTCATTACCGCATCGTTCGCACGTACACCAACGATACGGTAAACCGAAAAGCGGTTCTCCACAACCGACACAAGGAATCGATGATTCCATCGAATAGAAGAAGTTAGAATCAAATGGATAGAGGGTAAAGGGATAAAGAATCAAAAAGGGTAAGAGGGTAAAGAGGAATAGTTTTGGTATTTTTGAAAAACATGATGTAAAAACAAAGAATGAAAATCCTTTTGGGTTTTTGATTTTTAAAAGAAAATATAAACATACAGATGGTATAAACAAAGAGTGAATATCCAAATCACTAATCTGCTAGACGTAAGATAATCAAAGACAGCTCCCGCAGCGGCGCCAAAATTTGATTGCGCTCCAGAACAGCTCAAGCTTTATCACTCAAGCCCGCCACTTGTGAATGGCAGACCGTAACAAGCTTAAAACGGCTCAGGAACGAACTCAATGAAGATCAGAGGAGTATAGTGTTTCCCCGGTCGTTATGTCCCAGCGAGCTATGCAATGGATTATCAAACGTATAGTGATCGAGAGATTTGAACGGGAAAGGAGATTGTGATAAGATTATAACTACGGAGAAAGCCAACAAATTACAACGGCTTAAATGCAAATTAAAGAAAGTTAAAAGATAAAACTATTAAATAAACGCTATCACTATATTTAAAATGATGAACGTTTAAAACTTAAAACTTAAAACTTACGTTTAAATAAAAATTACGTAAACGTACAAAATAAAAAGTGAAGCTTATACAATATAAATCCTAAAAATATGAAAAATACATTTTTACAAACCTAATGATAAAAGAAAATATTTAGAAAAAGAAAATTATTTTTACAACTATTTATCTAATTATTATTAATTGAAAACTATTTTTAACTATTTAATAATTACCTAAAATACAAGAAATTAGGAAATAAAGCTAGAAAATAAAATTAAGACTTAGAAAAGTCTAAAATAACAAACTAGAATTTTCAAAACTATTTTTGTATTTTTCTGATTATTTTTCTATTTTTTATGAATTAAAAACTATTAAAAACTAATTAAATTACTAAAAATTACCAAATAAACTATGAAAAATCTAGAAAATTACTTTTTTTACTTTTTATATTTATCTAAACCTAAGAAAAATGAAAAATTATTTTTTTGAACCTTTTCTGAATTTTTTGTATTAAAAGCTAATTAAAAATGCTTAGAAACTAATTTAAATTAAGAAAAATAGCAAATCAACTTAGAAAAATCTGAAAATTTCAGGAAAAGTCTAAAATAATATTAGGAATCTAAGAAAAATAGAAAAACAGGTGCATGTGTGCAAGATATTGAAACTGATGAGGAAGTGCTTATTATTAAGCACTCCAAATAAGCCAAATGAGTACCAAAAGCTACCAGCTGTTAACAGAAGCTTAAATATGATAAAAGAACTAAAATGCAACAGGAATCAACAAGCTAATATCACAGAATCACAAGTTTGATCAGATTTGATGTTTGAGCTTTTGGCTAAAATCAGTAAAAGGGTACCAACTTTGGACACAAGCACAAGCCTATAAATAAGCTCAAACTGAAAACTATGAATTGGAACTTGGAAAGGACCTGGGTGAGACCAAGTGCACCAAAAATCAGACCATGAGAAGCTCTTATGAGCCCTGTGCATAAGCTGCACAATCTGAGAAAAAGCTCAGTGATACAGGGGACTTTACACCCAAAAGAGAGGCCTGTTTGAAGCTTATAAAAAATTTGTAAAATTTAACTAAAATGCTAATAAGTAACAAGACCAGATGAAGTTTATGAAATGCCAATCCTTACTGAAAATGGCTCAAAAATGAAGATGTGAAAAATCCTTGCAGTTGGCTATAAAACAGGTTTTTGCAATTTTTGACTTTTGATAATATTGAAGAACTTTGACCAAAATGGATTTTGAATCCAATTTTATGACTAATGTTGATGTTATAAGGTAGAATAAGCACAATGCAAGCTATGTTTAACACTTTTAAACACTAATCCAGAGATTTCAAATCCAAAATCCACAACAGTAAGCAGTTGAGACAGATTTATATGATTTTTGACTTTTGAGAGTTGCAGGTACATTAAATTGACTGATATGAGTTTATATGGAGCTAATAAACATGAACCAACAAAAAGTAAACACTAAACAAGCCTTAGAGACAGAATAGGCTCTAAACCAAACACCCCTTAATGGACTATTTTGCAAGTGATTCAAGCCAAAACACAAGCTCAAGCCTATTCTATTATTGAAGCAGATTCAAATCACTTAAATGAAGCTAGTTAATCAGTAACAAGCACTACTAATAACATATCTAAATGAAACAGTATATGCTACCATTTATTAAGCTAAAAATGAGATTATGCTAACACTTACAAGAAGTCCAGCCAATGTAGAGCTTAACCCAGAAACAACCTACTCTATCCTAATCTAATCTAACCCAAATGAACCTCTGCAACACCCATTATCAGCACCAAAGCCATTCTTGGTCCAATTTGACTTTTGTTGACCATGTACCACTTTTGTTTGAAATCAATTACAAGCTCACTAAAAGCTATTAAAAGCTTTAATGAACTAGCTAAGGCTCAGAAATAAGCTAATAACAGATTGTTCATAAGAGTTTGGAACTAAAAATTGCAACAGTGACAAATAACTTGGAACTTAGATAAAAGACTTGGATAGATGTTCAAAACACATTACAAAGATGTTATAACTTAAACTTGATACAGAAAAACTGAAATCACAACATTGTTATTTAAACTAAAACATTTTTAAAGAAAACGACATTAAGGAAAATTTAAAACTAACTAACTACTTTTGCTTGCTTCAATCTTTCTCTTTTATAGCCCTCCTTGCTTCTCTCTCACCTTCTGATTTTATCCCACCATCATTTAGGTCCATTGGATCACTTAAAGTGATCATGGCCCTTCATTCCATTTTTGGCGGGAAAATTGGGTTTAACAGTTTGAGTGAGATAGAGTGTTAGGTGAGGGAAGAATTATTGTTTCTTGGATGTAGGTGTTTGGAGGGGGGGGACAAGGTGAGTGGATAGAGAGGAGATGGAGTGTTGCAGGGTCTTTTGGCAGAAGCAGGTGGGAGAAGAAGAGGATTTTTGTTTTGGCGCGTAGGGTGCTAGTCAAACCACATTTGACCGGTTATTAATAAAAGGTAAGGTCCAAAATGCTAAATGACAGGGGGTCCAAAATTACTTGTGACAAGGGGCCAAGGTTTGCAAATGTTTAATATCCAAGGACCTAATGTGTAATTTCTGGAAATTGGAGGACCATAGCTGCCAACTCATCAAAGATGTTCCAAGGACTTAAAGTGACAATCTTCAAAAGTACAAGGACCAAACTTGCCATTTTGCAATTTTCCAGGGGCCAATTTTGCCAATTTTTAAACTTGAAGGACCATTCTTGTAATTTTCTCAAACTTTTGACATTTTTCACCAAAGGACTAAATTTGACAAGTTATGATATTAAAAGGACCTTTGGTGATTTTTCTTTGGAAATTTTGACTCAGGGACTATTTTTGACAATTTTAGAAACTTGGGGGACTGAAACTGCCAATTATGCAAACTTTGCTCATTTTTCATCTGATTTTAAACATTTTGCATCTGAAACATATAAAATGTAATTTTGGAATATTTTCAGTATTTTGATGCATTTCTGAGCATTTTTAAACGTTTTGCAGTTCAGATTTGACTAAAAATGATGAGTATTTACACACTCATCACTGGGCATGGAAGTGCTGGGATCTGAGCTACTTGAAGACACATTGAAACTCATTTTCTTGATACTGGGCATAGAATGGGTTACATACTTAGCATTAGGCATAGAACAAGGTATCACAGATTATCTTTCTCACATAGGGATTTAGGACATGTTGCTCTTAAGCATTCTAATAGCTCCTGAGATCGTTTGGCTTGAATGCAAGCAAACCTAATTTCACTATTAAGTGGCTTATTTATGTAATCCTCTTCTACAATCTCATGGAGACATTCTAGACTATCCTTAAGGTGAAAGAAATAGTTATAAAACACAAGTTCATTATTTCTAAGATGAGGAGGAATGTATCTAACAGTCACAGTATATTTTGAGTCAGCAGATGACTTTGATGCAACATTCTCATTAAAAACAAGTGGCATTTTCCCTTTTACCTGACTCTTCAGATTCTCAATTTCCTTTTATAACGAAGTTATTTTTTCATTGTTTTTGTCACGAGTAACTTTCATTGAGTCGTATAACTCTTTGAAGTGTCGTTTGACCTTTTCATTTTCTTCTAGAAAACTCTCATTTTCTTATTGTAATGCGTTAATGATGTTTTGAAGATGAAAGTTTTGAGAAACTTGAGAATCTAAAGGAGGAGGCATTTGGGAGCCAGTCACATTGTTTTTTTCACCCTTTAATTGTGAAATTTGGGCTTTCAACTTTCTGATCGTGTTACAGTGAGCTTGAATCTGTACGTCACGTTTGTTTATTTCAAAACCGCATCAAACTCGAACATTTGAGGATGTCTTGATGTTTGAGGTTTTTACATTTTCTTTGAGATGTTGATATTTTAGTTGCAAATCAAAATGTTCAACTTCTAGCTTAGAAAGATGCTTTACCAAATTATCGTGATCATCCTGGTCAATTTTCTCATTTAGTTTGGAGTTTTTGTTTTCAAGCTCAATAACACGATCATGGGAAACTTTCAAAGCAACAGATAATTCATGAAATTGAGAAGCAGTAATAGAATGCTTAGTAACAGTATAAAACACATCTTGAGCCACACAACTCAATACTAAGTTCTCATTTAAGATATGCAGATTCTTCCTTTCAATTTCATTATGTTTGAGTTCCCCGTTCATAATCATTGACCTCAACTATCATTGCATCAAATTCCTTTTCCATTTCTTTAATATCCGAGTCTATCCCTTTTTGAAGGCTCTCAAATTGACCTTTTAATTGTTTAAAGAAAGGTATGACCTCAGTTAAATAGCATTTTTTAATTTGTTCAAAACCTCTCTCCCCTTCAGTTATCCCAGTAGGTGTGATTCTTTTCTTACATGTCTTCTCAAAATCAACGAATAGTTGATAAACAACATACAGGCTGATTAAGGTCTTGCTCTTAGTGGGAATAGATCTAGGAACTAAATGCATTGGTGTATTCGGAGAATACACAGTTGCAGGAGGCATTTTCCTAAGGGGAGTGTTTGTTTCAACAAATGCATTAGCTTTTTGCATATCTATGTCCTTTTTCCAAAAAACTTGTTCTGGGGTTAATAGAGTTTGAGGCTTAAACATGTTCAGGGAAATCCAATTTTCTTTAGTGTAATCATGGGGTTTGAACGTTATGTTTTTCTTTTCACACTCAGGATCTTTTAGCTTCTTATCCATTCTCTCCGTAGAGGCACCTTCTAATTTTCTATCCTCTACCGTGCTTCCAATACATGATGGTTTTTGCCTAGGTTTGAGGATCTCATTACCATCATAAACAATCGTATGGAAAGCTTTAGCCTTTTTGCAATACTCGGGATTCGGTTCCTCTACTAGGGGAATACTATGCTTATCGCTTAAGACATTGTGCTTAGTGATCATGTGAGCAGTCTGAATGGTATTCCCTTGTACGTACAACTTATTCTCAAGCTTGTTCTTCAAAGTTTTTAGGTTGGAAAAATCAGTGAAAAGTTTTGATTCCTTAGCATTAAATTCCTGTTTAATCATCTTAACATTTTCTTGAAGTTCTCGCTTTTGCTTAACAGTTTTTCTTAGTTTGTCTTTTAAGGAATCTGGCTCTTGTTTTAATATTTCTTCCCTAAAATTACTTTTTCTAATAATTGTACGCATTTGGTCATCCATTTCCTGCTCAGGGGTAGTTAACTCAAACTTAGCACGTTGTTCATAAATGGCAACTTGTTCTTTATAGGCATTCAGTTCAGAGATAACAGAATCATCACGGGCACATGCAGTGTATTCATCAAAGACATAGTCATCATTGACTGCTGAAGATGCATCACTTGGTACAATCTCACTTTCACTTTGTATCACATATTGATCATATGGAACAACATTACTGTTACCCACATTATCAATATCTGATTCATTAGTTTCAGGTGATTGTACTTCGTTATGCATCTCTTGCTCATCAAATTCATCGTATAGTTTTAATACCTCTGAGATGATTGAATCTTTGGATGGACCAGCCTGCTGCGGTGATGAAACCTTTGGAGAGACCATTGGTGAAATGCTAGCCATGAAGATTGTCTGGGCAGTTGGTTCATCATCGACATCAGAGTCAAATGCATCATAGTCAGCAACTTGAAAGGCATTTTGATGATTGTGACCTATTTCCTGAATTGGCTACTCATCCACATCAGCATCATAGGTTTTGGCATTTTCCTCAGCAAGAAACAACAACTCTTCTTCATCCAAAACCGCTCCATTGTCCTGATCTTGCACCAGCAGCATCTTATCCCTGAAGTACTCTGCATTTTGAGGGCGTTTTGGAGATGTGCAGTTCCTTGAAATGTGTCCATCACCACCACAGTTGTAGCACTTGATTGGCTTTCCTTGTCCTTGATTTTCATTCCTTCCATGATTCTGATTAGCCAGAAACCCTCCACCTGCTCCAGTATTACCATAACCTGCTCCAATCATCCCTTGTTCATACCGTCTTCCTTGCACATTCTGCACCACTACCTTACCATCTATGACAGTAGTTTGGTTGTGTGGATTGGATGCTGTTCTGAGGTTATTGTTGGTGTGTGGAGTAAAATTCAGATTTTGACTAACCATGAGAGACAATTGATTGAGGAAGTTTTCCATGAGTGTGTTTGGATCTGGAGGCTTATATACTGGATCTGGAATGAGCATGTGGTTACCATTACCAGTGGGTATGACTTGAGATGCTTTGGTGGTTATTCCCACATTGGTGTAAAAGGCTGTTGAATCATTTGATGAACTTGCATTACCAGAATTTGAATTGAATTTATCCAAGATCATTCGTTCAAACATAGCATGTCTCTCATTCTGAAGCAAGTATGCATACAATTGCTCATAGTTGGTGTTCCTCAGACCTTTTGTTAACTTGACTGAAGTGACAAATTTGTCCCATTCGGGATTCATGTTGTTCACAAACTTTGAATTTAGCTGAATATTTGGCGTAGTCATTTTGATATTCCTCATGTCATTCACAAGCTTGTGGAACCTCATGTAGTATTCAGTGACACTTTCTCCTGGTTTCATCTTAAAGTGCTCAAAGTCATCATACAGTTGAGATTCTCTGTCTTCTTTGGTTAATTCAGAACTAGAGAGAAGCATCTTGACATTGTCCTAAACTACTTTGGCTTCAGTGTTGTGATTGATTAGTTTGTAGATGGCATCTTGACATTGTCCTAAACTACTTTGGCTTCAGTGTTGTGATTGATTAGTTTGTAGATGTCCTTTGGTAGACCCTGAAGTACAATGTTAAAAGCCCTGATGTCAGCATCGTATCTCTTTTTCTCCTTATCACTGAGCTCATCATATGTCTTAGGTCTGTCCAATCTTAAGGTCCTTGTACCATCCGCAGCAGTTTCAAGTGTGTCTCTTGTAGTCTCAATCTGATAAGGTCCTTTATCAATTGATTTGAGAATGTTGACCCCATTTTCCTTTCCCAAACAGTACAACCTAATTCGTTCAGCCCATGAGTCATAATCAGTTATGTCAAGCATGGGTGGACGAGTATCTGATCCAGCTGCTTGAACGTCCTCAGCTATAGTAGAAACGATAGTAGGTACGTTGTTAGACATGATTCCCGATTCTACGGGATTTTACTATTCTTTGATTAAACTGTGTAACATATTGGATTTCATAAACACACAAATAAGCTCAACAATGGATCGAATAGTATAGAGTTTAGAGAGAGAAAGTGGGAGCCTTTCTAGAGAGAGAAAGGGAAAGAAAACATAGAAGGTTAGATTAAGATGAATGAAAGGTCCAACCCTCTACCTTGGGAGGTAGAGGGTATTTATAGTTACAAACATAACGACCTCCTATCGGCCTGTGGATCAGGTATACAGTGGGTAATGACCTGTCCTTCCTCCACGGTGTTGCTCTAAACTAAATAGCTAACTAAATAACTAGTAAATAACGTAATGTCTACGAGCTAACATATGCTAGACTATAGTTGGGGTGACCGACTCTTTACTATGGAATTTCCAATTCCTAACAATCTCCCCCTAAGGGAGGTCACCCCATGTTTTACATTTTGAATCTTAGCATTCTATTTTGTCTTCTGTTCTGGGTTCGTAGACTTGAATTCTTCACTTTCACAATCTTTGTGCTTTTGTAGCGATTCTTCAAAGTCCGCATAGTTTTGTACTTTGAGTGGAGGTCTTTGAATTGATCCACATCTTTAATGATCTTTGAGCTTTCTTCGAGATCATCCGCCACAGTAAATCTCTTGATCACCCTTTATAGTGTTGCCATCATGTGATGTTGTGACTTTTGGACCGACATGCTCACACTTTCTGGATCATGACATCATTTCATCAGAGTAGCGAAAGCTTTACTGGCCCATGATATTTGCAGCAGCGTAGCGGAAACATCGTATAAAAATATCAGAGCCAGGTTCTGTAGATATGCACCAGTCATGATTTCTTCAAATTAAGTGTGGATGCTGTGAGCATGAGGCTTTGGATTGACTCCTCAATTCGATCACCGCAATCGTCGGGGTGTACCGCATAACACGCTTAGCAATAAAGCACAAAAAGTGTCTTTGACCACTTTCGTTGAATTGAGGTACACGCCCATGGTTCTCCCGCTGATCAAGTACAAGTGCTGCCTGGATCGTAGGATTCCTAAGAATCTCCTTGATAGGGTTTCGCAGCTGCTCTAGCCGTTCTCAAACCGGAACGTCTCAAAGAAGACAACACGGAGTGAGTGAACCAGCGAATTGAGATTCACTGATTGATGAAAAATGATTTGAAAACAATCGCGTATTGCTTAGAAGAAAGAGTTTTGCAATATGACGAAGGTTTTATGAGAAATATCAATTTTCAATCAAAAATACCTTTTGTATTTGAAAGAGTACACATTCGATGTGCTAGAGAAAAGAAGATTTGTACATCGAACGGTTTTTCCAAAAGTATTTTTTCAATCAGAGATGCTTTTTGAGTTTGAAATATGAATACACATTCGATGCGCTAGAGAAAAGAAGATTTGCACATCGAACGGTTTTTCCAAAAGTATTTGTCAATTCCATTCCTGGACCAAGGTTGATTCAAGATTGAATCTCCCCATCGTTTCTATCCAGTTGTCACAAGCTTGATCTTTTGTAAAATCTCACATGTCACCCACCAAGAGCTTGTTTGATGTTGGCTCTAGAAGGATTTCCATCTTCATTGTGAATATTTTCATATCACTCGGATATTCTGGCAATACCACAAGGATAATGAGTAGGACTCTAAATATATACCTACTTTCCACATTGTGTGAAACAGCATGTCTTCATTAATTTTGTGTCCTAATGAGATATTGTGGATGATCTCTTGGCTCTAGACTCAATCGTGCACATTTGGTTACTATGCCGGAGACTAGGGAGAGGGTCTCCTTCTTCAATATCAACTATCTCTAAAAGAAAGTCGATGGATTATGTAGGTTCCCCGTGAGAATGAAACAAGCCCTTTTAAGAGGAACTTGAGTAACTTGGGAAGTTTAGTGCAGTGCGTCACTGGGTCCATGATGTCTTGTCTTCAATACTGATGTTACCTTGGTAACCACCTGTAGCATATGAATTGAACCCGGTTTCTGCCCTAAGGTAGAATAATTGGAGGGCTATTTCTTTCACCCTTTTTCACATTCAATTCTTTTTCATTCTTCAACCCCTTCAGTGCTTACCGAAACTTCATAACTAGAGCCTTGTTGTGTTTATTCCAGTACTACCTCAGTTTCAGTCCGCACTCTTCCCATATCTCATTTTTCTCCTTTTATCATCATACCTAAGGACTTCTACACTAACTAGTGGATTGTCCCTGGGTAGATCCCTCCGGTTCTAGCGGATAGTGGGAACTAATACCTAACCTCACCATCCTTATAACACCATGCATAAAGTAAATTGGTCGGTCTTTTGGTACAGTTCATTCTTCCTTAAAACCAATTGAAAAATCATTTGGAAAAACAATCAAGGTACTTGTGATACGAGATCAAATCATTTTGCACCTTAATAGTTTTGATCATTTAGAAAACCTCCCCCTCAAAATGTGCATATGATTTAGAAATTGTTTATCACATGGAGGCAAGAGGACTTTGAAATATTTTCTTTGATCACAATTTTCATAGAAAAAGCCATTTGATTTTCTTGGTAAATTCTCTCCCTCAATATGTGCATAGGATAAGAGAAATCATTTTAACACATAGAGGCAAGAGTTCTTTTGAAGCACATCCACGAACACAAAATCCATTTAAGAAACCATTCGCTCCCCCTCAATATGTGCTTCGAGATTCGAAAGCGTTTAGCACATATGAGAGAGCAGCCTGCACAATTGAATCAAAATGATCACTTTTTATCAAATTTCATTATTAAATCACAAATTCTCCCCTGATCAAAAATATCAACCCCTTTGAGATTTTGGATCCCAAGTGATTTAATAAGGTTTAGAAAACATGGGAGAATATGTGCCTTGTTTAAATACTCATCTTGTTTTTGGATAAATGCTCCTCCTCAACATGTGCATTGTATATTTGAAATCGTTTGGCACATGGAGGCAGGAGTGCCTTTAAAGGACTAAAACCAATTCCATTAAAACAAATTTGAGATTTAAATCACGATCTCTCCCCCGATCAAAAATTTCAAACCAATTGAGATATTGGATCCCGATTGATTTAAATCATTTAGAAAATTTGAGGGAAAGACGTGGCAACATTTAATTTTGAAAAAAATGACAGATAAGGACCAGATTTAAGACGTTAAAGATTGTTAGTGTCAGGTATGATTGTTTTATGAGATCTTTAAGTAAAATAAAACAATTTCACAATCAAACAAGAACAGAAAAAAATTCATTTTGAAAGACCTTGATTCAAAAGAAAAATCATACCATGACATAACATTAAATCTTTAGATCACCACTTTATTTCGTACAAAAGGACTTGATAGATGAAATATCGTTTGAAAATATTTTATTTTAAATCACTCTCCCCCTCAATCGATGACCGTAGTCGATGATTGAGTGACTTATAGTGTTGATAAAATGAAGTCCGGTGATTTTCAAAATTTAGTCCAATTAATTTTCAAAAAAATATTTTCCATTTTCAAAAAAATTTATTCAAAATTGTTTAAAAATGGTATCCTGCACAAAGATACATTAGTGGTTGAGAAGCTTTTGTTGTTGTTGTTGAGGGCTGGAAGAAAAACCGTCAAGATGCAAAGGAGACTTCTTACGCTGCAATTTAATGCCAACCGAGGTCAAATTAAGTTCCGCTTCTTCAATCACTTAGAAGAAAACCATCTGCCGATGCAAAGTGACACCTCTTACGTTGCATTTTTCCATGCCAACTCTTCATAGAAGTCCAATTAAGCTCCGTTTCTTCATTTGTCAACCCAAGATATAGTTACCCTTTCCTTTCGTCATCCAAACATCATATTATGTGGGATCCGATTGGGAACATTCTTATACCAAGATACCGCATATGCTAGTGAACACACATACAGATATATGGTGGTCAACAACACCCAAACAGCAATCGACTAATAAAAGTCAATTCAACATATCAATCAGTTCATATAAGGTATGGGAATAATGTGTTTATCAAACTCTAATCATCTAATCCTAGCAATCATATCCTAGGCACCTAGTCCTTCAACATAGGTTAACATCATTTTTAATTAAGCATATTAGGATAATTAGGAAAGCCCTTTAGATGATATAAATTTGAAAACATTCTCCCCCTCAATCAATGATTCATTTTCTAAAAGGTTTAAAAACGCTGAAGTCATTGATTGAGTTTTCAATTTTTACGAAAACTCTGAATCTGATAGATTTTCAAGCAACTCATTTACCACCAATTTTTTAACACAACAAATATTTTTCTGAAGAATTATAGAAGGAAAAATATTTGAGTAGGAACAGCAGTCCTTCGACATACTTTCCTCAAATTTGTTTTAGGATAAGTGAACGAAATATAAGAAAAATGGTTTAGCGTAGCACTTTCCTTTCTTAAAGAGCGGGTTGCTATCTGAAATAATAGCAAACCATAGTTTAAGCTCGGGTTACAGTCTGAAATAACTGCAAGCCATATTTTGAGACATGTTTTGAAAAAAAAATATTTACACCTCCTGCTCGAACTTCATCTATGGTCCCGTGCCATTATTGAATGACATTTCTAAGACCGTAGATGTTATCGATACCAGAAGACATGTCTTTAGAAAAAAATATTTTTGGTCTTTTTCAATTTTCTGATTTGTATATACAAAGATAGAGAAGATGATATAGTTAAAGAAGATGATGATACAAGTACCGAGATAAGGATATCGAGCAGCCCCGTTCTAGAAAGTCATCATCCCTAAAACTTTCACCACCAAAGCTTCCGAGGCTCCTGCATTGAAGAAAGAAATTGAACCATCTGAAAGTGAGACTTTGGCAGCTTCCCCCCAAACCGAAAATCCTTTAGATGAGCAGATTCGAAGCTCTATTTCAAGCTTGCCTTACCCAGGTGCACAAAGAAGCACACCATTATCATAAATCCCGCTGCTCCATTTAAGAACGATAATCGAGGTTCTCCATTCGGGGTTGTATCATCAAGTAGAAGAACAAAGAACGTATCATCCCACATTTGAATACCTCTTCTCAAATTCCTTTCCACTCGAAGTCTAAGCAATCCATTCCAAAGGTGTCAAGAGACCACTTTCCCCACGTAGTTGAAATGATGCAGTCAGTCTCTTAGACTAGAGCTCACGAACCCGAATACACATACCCAAAGACAAAGAAACTTATACCATCGAAGTAGCAGATTAAATCCAATAGCCAAAGAATAACCCCGATGTATACTTTTATCTCCCCTAAAGAAAGTGTATGAAGCTCAAGTACCCGAATGCCCAAAGAGAGAATAACCGATAACATTGAAGAAGCAGGCCGAATCATCGATATCTCTCAAGGGTGACAATCTCTCGGATGTCAACACCGAATAAGTGATTATATCTCTCAATCACGATTAAGCCCTCAAGTAAAACAAATTGAGCATCCCCAATGTACACAATCTTCTCCCCATGATTGTGATAACATCAAAATCATCATACACTTGTGTACCTCTTTTCATCTTCTAAACTAACTCTTCCATCTCTTCCCTACATAGTTGGAATAAGAACACTAAACGCCTTTGATGAGTAAGACCTTGAGTTTCTCTCATGGGTCATGACATTTGTTTTCCCCGGATATCTTCAATCACTTAGAAGAATTAAGTTCATCAAGTTTACTCGCCATGAGTCTAACCTTGAGTTTCTCTCATGTAATAACATTTGTCTTCCCGGGATATCTTCAATTACTTAGAAGTATTAAGTTCATCAATTTTACTCGCATTTAGATACGTGTCTCCTTCCCCTTGGTTTTGATAGTTCGTAATCAGCAACATCTCATCGCCCAAATACTTGAAATCTTTTGAGAAGAACCTTAGAAGTCTTTGTGAGAATCAACTTATCGAAGAATATGAGCAAGTCTAATTGGTGATTAAATCGACATTTCACCCTCCCCAATTAGTGCTCTCCCTAAACCGACAACTGCTTAATAAATGCCCGTGATTAAGAAGAAGTCTTTGATAATCAAATGCAACTCGCCTTTAGTCTTCTAACATATAGCGTAAAATGTAGAACCGATTGTAGACTCGACCTTCTTCAAGATTTTCCAGTTGGGGAATAGATAGTTAACATCTTCAACTCACCAAAACAAGAACATCACCAAAAGCATCCCAATCAACTTACATCTTGCAAATCCCCTTAACTAAAATCCCTCCCAATCAAACAAGAACAGAAAGACGTACATCAAGGAAATCAAGAATCAGCCGCAACGAACACACAAGATGGTAACACCAAACTACCAATCACATCAAACAAGAACAGAGAGATTGTTCGAATCATCATGTTGATGTATACGTGAAGCATTAACCCGAAGCACTTTGTCGATAAACTCATCAATCCGAGTGAAGATGTCAACCAATGGCTCTTAGAAGAAACTCCATGTAAAGATGATCCGATAAGAAGAAGCTCGGTTCTTACATGAGTTAGGAGCTGTATGACCATATATTCTCATAAGTCAATCAACCATGCAGAATTATCACACTTCTTCTCCCCCCTCAAGAATTGCACACGGAGATGCCATTCTTGATTAAACAAGTGAACATCATTCAAATGTAGTCTATTCACACTTCTCCCCCACAAAATTAGCCCATGATGTCGCCATCGTCATTATAGTTGAGCAAGTGGAATAAGAAAACAATCAACATAAGCCCGGTTCACTTGATGACTGAAGCGCATGGAAAAAGTATGAAGCATGTTGATGAGAATGGTCATAATAAGAAGATTTCTCTTCTTCAGAAGATAAAGCGCACTGACACGTACACTTTTCTTTTCATTAGAGTACGAGGCATGAACTGTTGTGTTCATACGTCATAATGTTGAAGTATGAGGCCTGAACTGAAGTGAACAGACGTCATAGCCGAATGAATATCAATGTTGAGTAACTTGAACCCGTGAGTTATGAGATATAAATCCTTTTGTAACACCCCAACCCGATAAGGGTAGAGGTATTATAAAATGGTGTCATATCAAAGCATACATAATGAACATAATAAAGCAGCAGAAGTCTTAAATAAATAACCAAAGGAAATCCAGCCAACACGGCTTAAACGTTACATAAGTTCATCAAAAGAAGAAGGAATAAATCCAAGACATAAATAAGCATAATCCGAGTCTAAATGATGTCAACATAATCAAAGCTAACTAAGATGACTAGAGCCATAGATCCACATAACCACTCATCACTCAAACCCATAGCTAAGATCCCTTTCTAGCTTAATTACCGCCGCATGGAAAGAAAACGCGGCTGAGCTTAAAAAGCCCAAAGGAATGATATATATATATAACAAAACGAATAATCAAAGGGTAAGTAATGAGGATATCATAATCATAAGGTGCAATGGGAAATATCATAAGGCATATCAAAGGATAATAAGAGAAAGGAAATGGAAGGTCAGCCATATACCACGAGCCCATATCATATCAAACACATATCATATCATATCATATCATATCATATCAGTGTATTCGGAGGGGTGACCTCGGAATACCAAATATAATGGAGGGGAGACCTCAAGTAACAGTGGACTGATCAACTCCCAGAAATGTGAAGACACGGATTGAACCCGACATCATTCACCATATAAATCTCCAATCCGATCAAATCCCTCGAAACATATCATATCTAGGATGCATCCATACGCCCCAATGGCTAAATCATATACATATAGTGCTCATAATCATATCATATCATAATAGGGGACGGTGTGTATCATCACTCGTACACCTGAGTCATGCCATTGGTGCATCAATGACACGGTCATGTTACCTTCATGACTTGGAACACATATTTGGCTCTGCATCGATCAAGGGTCAAAGCATATTCATATCATAAGGGTTCGTATCAAAGTTCATATCATAGTTTCATATCAAAGTTTCATATCAAAGGGAGCATAGTAGAGTCATAGGGAAGCCCTAATCATGAGGCTTAGAGTAAAGCGTAACAGTTCAAGCTAATATCGAAAGATGAAATACGAATCATGAGAAACCCCTACTGAAAAGGGATAGAATATCTGTACCTTATTCTGAGCAAATCACAACGAAAGTAAAATCAAGAAAGCAGATCAAACCCGTCGCCCGGAACCTATATGAATTAGATAACGCTCTATAAGAATCAGATCACTAGTTTAAGACGGCTTTCTATTTTTAGCAAGTTTCCACTTTTAGTAATCTTTCCATTTTAAGTACTTTCTATTTTAGGCAACTTTCCATATTTAAAGGTGTTTCCACTTTTAGTAATCTTTCCATTTTAAGTACTTTCTATTTTTAGTAACTTTCCATATTTAGGTGTTTAGTTACTTATCTTAAGTTAAATAGTGAAAATGAGTGTTATTATGATTTAAGGATCAATTATGACAAGTTATAAAAGTTTAGGGTTTAAAATGTCAATATTGCAAAGTTTAGGGTTAAAAGTGTAAATATAGCAAGTTTACTCATTTTACTCATTTAATCCATTTAGTTAACATATTAACAAGTTAATCCATCAAGTTTCATAATTTACAAATTAACCCCTTATCTTTATTAAATCCTTAATTACAAAACCCTAGTTTTTGATTATGATTAACGTATAGGTTTTAACACATGTAGACTCGATTATCATAGATTACGCAACATATTAACCACTATCCATTTTGTACGTGACATCCATTCACCAAGACTATATATGTACGCCCCATATACAAATCAAAACATACTCGTAAATCATTCGTTATCGATTCCATTTATCACATACGTATACGTATAGTTTCACAAGCTCATTTAACCCTTTAATGTAATACATATATGTCGACCAAATGAGAGACCAAAATCAGATTTGTATTAAGATTACATACCATATATCATTCGAATTATATAGGTTTAGAATCATGATTTTATGTAATCCATTTTATCATTTCATGTGACAAACATATTCATTATTTTATGTGTTCCATATTTTCGTATAACAAGCCCTAAGGAGGACTCCCATGGCCACGAATTTAACAAGAAACAAAAAGGAAGAGACGTGAGATGATGATACGTTACCCTAGTAGCGTTTACGTGACAAGGAAACAAGAATTAAACCACCACGATCAAAACCAAGCCTCCTTGGCTTAACAAACCCCACGACCTAAAAATCAAACCCACGTCCAAGCTTCCAAACACTATCACAAGCCCACCAATCGATCACACACGATCACAAGCCTCCTAGGAACACCTTGCTTGTTTGGTTTTCGGATGAGAATGGAGAAAAATAAAGGGTTGCCGCCACTATGGAGAAGGAAAAATAGATCTAGGGTTTACTTGGTGTTTTTGAAATGAAAAGGAAATGTGTAAATGAGATTAAACACAATTGATATGGATAATTATGAGGAGTCAAAAGGTGGCCGGCCATAGAGGAGGGGGGGGGGAGACCAAATCTTAACTTTCCAACTTATCTCTTTATTATGTATATAGTCTCCTTTCTAGACTAGGTGAATTGTGTACATGTTGTAGAGTTATTTGTTACTTTAGGACTTATTTATTTGTGTTCAAATAATTCATAACATAAGTTAATTATTTTCATAATCTGTGTATATTATTAATGATATAACTTGTTAAATGATGTTGACGTGTTTTCCGAGTTTGTATAATTTTAAGTTTGAGGGCAAAATTGTCATTTCACGCGTTTGAGATTTTAGGGTTTTACAACTCTTCCCCTCTAAAAGAAAATTTTCGTCCTCGAAAATTGAAAAGGAAACGAAGCAATAAACGAAGACATACCCGATGATGAAAAGAAATGTGGATAACTAGCTCGCATAGATTCCTCGGTCTCCCAGGTAGCTTCACGCTTTGGGTGATTCTTCCAAAGAATCTTAACAAACGGAATTACTTTGTTTCTCGTGATTCGATCTCATCGATCTAAAATAGCTTCGTTCTTCCTAAGGACATATCCGGTGAATCTGATCCAAAGGATAGGAAACCACGTGCAACGGATGATAGTTGTATCCCCTCAGAGAGATACATGAAACACGCCATGAACATGAGATAACCGAGGAGGTAGAGCTAAACGGTAGGAAACCTCCCCAACACGATCCGAATCTCGAAGGTCCGATGAATCGAGGACTGAGCTTGCCCTTGATTCCAAAACGCTTAATACCACGGGACGGCGAAACTTTCAGAAAAACACGATCACCAGCACGAAACTCCAAGTCGCTACTATGCTTATCAAGATAACTCTTTTGCCGTGAACGAGCCTCCTTCAATCTCTCCCTAGCAACCGCCACCTTCTCATTAGTAATCTCAATGAGTTCCTGACCCTCAATCAACGCCACCTATCTCATCCCAACAAATAGGTGCTCTACATTTCCTCCCATATAACAACTCATATGGTGCTCCTTTGATGCTAGCGTGCGAACTATTGTTGTAGGCAAAATCCACCAAGCACAGATACTCATCCCAGCCCAAGTCCATTCCAATGCACAAGCCCTCAACATGTCCTCAAGAGTTCAATAGTCCTCTCCGTCCGACCATCAGCTTGAGGATGAAAAGCGATCAACTTAAGACGCATGCCCCAAGCTTCCTCGCAGACTCTTCCAAAACTGTGACGGAAGCGGATCTCTATCGGAAACAATAGCAGTAGGAGTACCATGCAATCTAATAATCTCTTGCTGAAAAATCTCCGCCAATCTACTAACGCGATAATCTTTCCGGATAGGTAAGAAATGAGCAGATTTGGTTAGCCGATCAACAACCACCCAAATCGCATCATGTCTTTTCTGAGTAGGAGGCAAACCTCGTGACAAAATCCATGGAGATTTCTTCCCACTTCCATGTAGGAATATCTAACGGCTGCAACAAACCACTAGCCCTTTGATGCTCAATCTTAACCTCTGACAGTGTCATACACCTAGCTACAAACGAAGCCACATCCTACTTCATACCATTCCACCAGAAATGTTGCTTAAGATCCCGATACATCTTGGTAGAACCAGGATGAATAGTGAAAGGGGAACTATGAGCCTCCTACAAAACAGCCACGCAAAGCGTGATCATTAGGAACACAAAGTCGACCCTCATACCATACGACGCCAAAACCATCAACACCGAACTCACCGCTTACCGCCTTGATATTCTGAACTATAGACCAAAGCTCACCATCATCCTTCTGAGCTTCCTTAATCCGCAATATTAGGTTGGACTCTACCTCAAGCTCCCAATAACCATCATAACCCCGAAAACAAAATTCCACATCCATAAGCTCAAGATCGTGAAGAACCCTGGGTTCAATCTCCAAACTAGCAATCATACCCGACTTTCGGCTTAGTGCATCTGCAACCACATTAGCCTTACCCGGATGATACTGAATGTTCGTGTCATAATCCTTAAGAAGCTCTAACCACCTTCGTTGCCTCATATTGAGCTCCTTTTGTGTGAATATATACTTTAAACTTTTGTGGTCAGTAAAGATATCACACGACTCACCGTACAAGTAATGCCTCCAAATCTTTAAGGCAAAAACCACCGCAGCCAACTCCAAATCATGCGTGGGATAATTCTCCTCATACGATTTCAATTGCCTCAAAGCATAGGCAATCACCTTACCATGCTGCATCAATACACAACCCAAACCCTTCTTCGACGCGTCGCAGAATCAAAACCTCCAAACCCGATGGAAGTGTCAAAATAGCGCAGAACCAATCTCCGCTTTCAACTCCTCAAAACTCGTTCACGCCATCCATCCATTCAAACTTTTCTCCTTTCCTCATCAATTGCGTCAAAGGTAACGCCAATCGAGAGAAACCCTCAACAAAAAGACGGTAATAACCAGAAGCCCCGAAAACTTCTAATCTCCGTCACGGTAGTAGGTCTCAGCCATTTTGTGATAGCCTCTACCTTCGATGTGTCCATCTTGATACCATCAGCAGACACAACGTGACCAAGGAAAGCAACTTGGCTCAACCAGAATTCACACTTAGAGAATTTTGCATACAACTTCTGTTGTCGAAGAGTCTCCAATACAATACGAAGGTGCCGCCGTGCTCAGCCTCACTCTTAGAATACACGAGGATGTCGTCGATGAAAACGATCACAAATTTATCGAGGTACTCGTGGAAAACACGATTCATAAGATCCATGAAAACCGCAGCGCATTAGTCAAACCAAAAGGCATAACCAGGAACTCATAATGGCCATAACGAAAGTACGAACGCCGGTCTTAGAAACATCTTGCTCCTTCACACGTAATTGATGATAACCAGCACCGCAGTCAATCTTAGAGAAAAATTTCGCACCTTGCAACTGATCAAACAAGTCGTCGATGCGCGGAAGAGGATAACGGTTACGGATAGTGATACGGTTCAGCTCACGGTAGTCAATACACAACCTCATACTCCCATCTTTCTTCTTAACAAATAACACCGGTGCGCCCCAAGGTGAAACACTGGGCCTAATAAAGCCGTTCTCCAACAGTTCTTGCAACTGTTCCTTCAACTCCTTCAACTCGATCGGTGCCATACGGTAAGGAGCTTTAGAGATAGGTTCGCACCGAATCAAATCGATGCCAAATTCAACTTCCTTGCCGGAGCAATACCGTGAAGTTCATCAGGAAAACGTCGGAAAATTCGCACAACGAAAGACTTTCGATGGTCGGAACTTCAAGAGAAGTATCCTTAATGGATGCCAGAAAACCAAGGCAACCATGCGAAATGAGAGTGCGAGCTTTCATAGCCGAGATGATCTTAACCGACTTAGGCGGTTGAGCACCGTGATAAACGAAATCAGGTTGGTGAATATTACCAAAGATAACAATTCGAGCATAGCAGTCAATGGTAGCCCTATGCAAGGCCAACCAATCCATACCCAGAATAATATCGAAATCAAACATATCCAAAGGAAGAAGATTAGTGAACTAATACCATCATCGAAACATAGGGGACAATCCACATATTTACGATCAATAAGCACTTGGTTTTTCATAGGAGTGGAAATAGAGACTCGGTTTAACAAGGGTGTGGGTGTCATATTTAATTTCCTTACAAACGAAGTAGATATCATAGAATGTATAGCACCGGTATCGAATAAAGTAAAGGCAGTAATATCACCAATATAAAGAATGCCGGTAATGGTACCTGAAGAGTTCGCCGCTTGGTCCCGTAAAAGTAATACACACGCCCTTGGTCGAGCCGGTTTGGCCGTGTTCCCCGGAGTAGTCACTTTCCCTTGAGTGCAATCCTTCACCCTATGAGCAGTAGACCCACATGCATAGCAACCACCTGTGGCCTTGAAGCATACGCCCGGATGAGGCTTACCACAAGTGTTGCAAAGTGGAGGAGGAGGCAAAATCTCAGCTGGCTTCTTATGATATGAAGAACCGAAGAACGGTTCTCGCTGACCACCACGATAAGGTTGATCCCGAACCCGACGCCGACCCCACCATCACGACCCTCGACGGTCGCTTCTCGATCTGTCATACCTCTGGAACCCTGTTCCCGAGTGTCCCGACGCCCACGGTCGATCGCCCCTAAACTCCCGAGTATGGTCATGTCGACCCCGAGGATAAATACGATCACCGTCCCTGTTCCTCTTGTTGAAGCCCTGATCCTCATGTAGCAACTCAATGTTGCGGGCAGCATCCGCAATCGCACCACCTCGTACTCGTTATTAATCACCCTGTCCAACACCCATTTCTTCAACCCCCATTTGTACTTCCGAGCCTGACGACGTGCATCTCCACCAATCTCACCTACAAACCCAACCAACCTCATAAAACGTTGCATGTACGTGGAAGTTTCCCTATCCACTGATGTAAGGCGTTGTACTCTTTCATATCGCTGTTGTTCGATTCAGAAAATATCGCTTTGTAGAAGATGTCCCTAAAAGTATTCCAAACACAAGTATCCATAAAGTTCTCTTCCCTGGACAAGAGATAGGCCTTCCACCGCTAAGGGCATCACCCTCGAATTTGAAGGTCGCTAGTCCGTTTTCACCTCGTCACCACAACCCAAAGACATTGAATAGCTTTTCCATGTGCATAATCCAGTCCTCCGCATCATTAGGTGAAGCTGCCAAGCGAAAAGGGATTGGCTTAAGTTTGTTGAAGCGTTCGATCCAAACATGAATGGGAGTAGGTGGGTTGGCACCCCCACCATCATTTCCGCCGGAGGAGCTAGCACCATTCCGAACGTTATTAGTGATGGTAGCAACAATCTCGGGCATAGCAGAGGCCAGAGCGCGTGCAATCAAAGCTTCGAAGTTAGGATTACCATCCCCGTTATCGTCGCCATTCCTTCGAGTAGTCACCATCCAAGAGTTCATTAAACGATTAGTAAAGGTTAGGAAGTAAGATGGAGATCATGAACGGAAATGATGAAAATGAACCTAGAATCTACCCAAACCTCACCAATCAAATCTTAAGCTCTACGGATCAACGTTTAGGGTCCATATGTTACAGTCCCGACTACAAGTCGTGAACCCTGGGCTCTGATACCATAATTGTAACACCCCAACCCGATAAGGGTATAGGTATTATAAAATGGTGTCATATCAAAGCATACATAATGAACATAATAAAGCAGCGGAAGTCTTAAATAAATAACCAAAGGAAATCCAGCCAACACGGCTTAAACGTTACATAAGTTCATCAAAAGAAGAAGGAATAAATCCAAGACATAAATAAGCATAATCCGAGTCTAAATAATGTCAACATAATCAAGCATAACTAAGATGACTAGAGCCATAGATCCACATAACCGCTCATCACTCAAACCTATAGCTAAGATCCCAAATTTTCTAGCTTAATTACCGCCGCATGGAAAGAAAACGCGGCTGAGCTTAAAAGCCCAAAGGAATGATATATATATATAACAAAACGAATAATCGAAGGGTAAGTAATGAGGATATCATAATCATAAGGTGCAATGGGAAATATCATAAGGCATATCAAAGGATAATAAGAGAAAGGAAATGGAAGGTCAGCCATATACCACGAGCCCATATCATATCAAACACATATCATATCATATCATATCGTATTCTAGGGTGACCTCGAATACCAAATATAATGGAGGGGAGACCTCAAGTAACAATGGAGTGATCAACTCCCAGAAATGTGAAGACACGGATTGAACCCGACATCATTCACCATATAAATCTCCAATCAGATCAAATCCCTCGAAACATATCATATCTAGGATGCATCCATACGCCCCCCAGTGGCTAAATCATATACATATAGTGCTCATAATCATATCATATCATAATAGGGGACGGTGTGTATCATCACTCGTACACACCGGAGTCATGCCATTGGTGCATCAATGACACGGTCAGGTTACCTTCTTGACTAGGAACACATATTTGGCTCGGGTATCAGACTGAAGGGTCAAAGCATATTCATATCATAAGGGTTCGTATCAAAGTTCATATCATAGTTTCATATCAAAGTTTCATATCAAAGGGAGCATAGTAGAGTCATAGGGAAGCCCTAATCATGAGGCTTAGAGTAAAGCGTAACAGTTCAAGCTAATATCGAAAGATGAAATACGAATCATGAGAAACCCCTACTGAAAAGGGATAGAATATCTGTACCTTATTCTGAGCAAATCACAACGAAAGTAAAATCAATAAAGCAGATCAAACCCCGCCCGAACCTATATGAATTAGATAACGTTCTATAAGAATCAGATCACTAGTTTAAGACGGCTTTCTATTTTTAGCAGGTTTCCACTTTTAGTAATCTTTCCATTTTAAGTACTTTCTATTTTAGGCAACTTTCCATATTTAGCAGGTTTCCACTTTTAGTAATCTTTCCATTTTAAGTACTTTCTATTTTAGGCAACTTTCCATATTTAGCAGGTTTAGTTACTTATCTTAAGTTAAATAGTGAAAATGAGTGTTATTATGATTTAAGGATCAATTATGACAAGTTATAAAAGTTTAGGGTTTAAAATGTCAATATTGCAAAGTTTAGGGTTAAAAGTGTAAATATAGCAAGTTTACTCATTTTACTCATTTAATCCATTTAGTTAACATATTAACAAGTTAATCCATCAAGTTTCATAATTTACAAATTAACCCCTTATCTTTATTAAATCCTTAATTACAAAACCCTAGTTTTTGATTATGATTAACGTATAGGTTTTAACACATGTAGACTCGATTATCATAGATTACGCAACATATTAACCACTATCCATTTTGTACGTGACATCCCTTCACCAAGACTATATATCTACGCCCCATATACAAATCAAAACATACTCGTAAATCATTCGTTATCGATTCCATTTATCACATACGTATACGTATAGTTTCACAAGCTCATTTAACCCTTTAATGTAATACATATATGTTGACCAAATGAGAGACCAAAATCAGATTTGTATTAAGATTACATACCATATATCATTCGAATTATATAGGTTTAGAATCATGATTTTATGTAATCCATTTTATCATTTCATGTGACAAACATATTCATTATTTTATGTGTTCCATATTTTCGTATAACAAGCCCTAAGGAGGACTCCCATGGCCACGAATTGAACAAGAAACAAAAAGGAAGAGACGTGAGATGATGATACGTTACCCTAGTAGCGTGTACGTGACAAGGAAATCAAACCCCACGTCCAAGCTTCCAAACACTATCACAAGCCCACCAATCAATCACACACGATCACAAGCCTCCTAGGAACACCTTGCTTGTTTGGTTTTCGGATGAGAATGGAGAAAAATAAAGGGTTGCCGCCACTATGGAGAAGGAAAAATAGATCTAGGGTTTACTTGGTGTTTTTGAAATGAAAAGGAAATGTGTAAATGAGATTAAACACAATTGATATGGATAATTATGAGGAGTCAAAAGGTGGCTGGCCATAGAGGAGGGGGGGGGGAGACCAAATCTTAACTTTCCAACTTATCTCTTTATTATGTATATAGTCTCCTTTCTAGACTAGGTGAATTGTGTACATGTTGTAGAGTTATTTGTTACTTTAGGACTTATTTATTTGTGTTCAAATAATTCATAACATAAGTTAATTATTTTCATAATCTGTGTATATTATTAATGATATAACTTGTTAAATGATGTTGACGTGTTTTCCGAGTTTGTATAATTTTAAGTTTGAGGGCAAAATTGTCATTTCACGCGTTTGAGATTTTAGGGTTTTACACCTTTTGTTATCCATACTTTAAGCCAGTCCATGTATTGAAGGATCGAAGTATCTGCAACTGAGTAAGGACTACCTGCACTAATATTACAAACTTGATTGCATATATTTTGGTTAGTGACATCAGTATCCAAACCCTTTGGGGTTTCACAGTCAACTTTGAGATTTCCATTGGTAAACATATTTCCTGTAGGTATCCGCCTAAGTCCAGCATCCTTAAAAATTCTACCAGATGGTATCCACTTATGGCAAGGTCTAGGATTGTTAGGCTTCTTATGCATAGTGAGAGACTTATCCTTATACCTAGTTTCCAAAGATTTAGCAGTTTGTAACCATCTAGGTGAGGCTTTCGGTTTCATTTGCTTCATATGCACTGTGGATGACTTAGTGTAAATCCTAGACTTAACAGGTTGTACCATTGCATGAGCATTTACTTTCTTCGGGGATTTTGTGAAACATTTATCATGATTAGCATTAAAGATACATTTCAGACACTTTGAGCAAACAGCTTGTTTGGATTCAGAAATACATCTAGATTTCTTAGAGTGATCTGCTATGGGAATAGCTTTAATCGAGACGCAACTACTCTTAGATGTACGCCAATCCCTAGTCTTTAGATTAGTGTTCCTAGGTAATGGTTTAGAACTACTAGCCGTTCCTTGAAATCTTGAAGAATTCATCATCCTAGGTCTTGCACCTAAAATTCCGTCTTTGCGATTCTCTGCCTTCTTTCTAGCCATTTCAAGATAAGAGTTCTTATACAAGTCATTCATATCAATTTTCCTAGGCAAGTGAGGTGAAGTGACTGGTTTTGTCAAAACTTGTTTCGCATCAACTTGGGAGGCAAACCGCGTTTTTGAAAATTTTGGTCATTCAGATCTAAACGCATTCGGTTGTCTAATAACTGGTTTCCCCAAGTTTGATGGTCTTGAAAACTGAGTGTTCACATTATTCCTTGTTGTTTTTCTGAGCTTATTTTTTAAAGCAACAATGGCGAAACTCTTTTCCTGAAGTTGAGCTTTGAGATCATCAATTTTAGCTATCAAAGAGTTTGTTTGTTCCATTAATGTAGTTCTAGCTTCTTTGATAGAGTCACTTAGTTCTATGTGATGCTTTCTCAAAGACTCATTTTTCTTTAGTAATTTGGCCACACAAACCGCTAATTCATCATTTCTCATTTGAATATCATCAATAGCATTAATATCATAATTACTTGTAACCAAATTACTTTTCACATGCATATCAGAAATATGTTTCTTCAAATTTTTGATGGTTGAGTCTTTGTCTTGAAGTTGAGCTTTCAAAGTGTTCATTTCAAAAAGTTCACGGAATTCAGGAAGTTTCGGATTTTTACATGGTTTGTTAATTTGGAAACTTTCTTCTTTACTTTGTATCGCAATTTCAAGTGAAATGCAATGTTTTTCAAGATTTGAGAGTTTGTTTGAAAGTTCATCAAAAGCCTTTTTATCAACCATATCATTTGTTTTGAAATTATTAGACTCAGACTCAACCAAGGAACAAGCTTATCGTAATCATGTTCAACATTGAGATCAGTTTGTTTAGGTACATTAGCAGATGCACTATGTTGAAAAGATAAGGGTACCTCATCACATGAAACCTGTTCATTTATCGGTCTGATATCTGCATCCATATCATGTGTAACAAGAGTCATCAACTGGCTGTTTCAAGCTTATCTGCTCGAGCCTATGTATTCAGTACCAACTGATCCATCATCTGATGCTTTACCCATCTCAACACTACAATCTCTTGATTGCACTTGACATTCATTCACCAAACATTCATTCACCTCTCTGATTACCGTATCCACATCTTGTCTGACATGAGTTACTGAACAATTTGTAGCATCATTCTTTGTTGTCTCAGTTATTCTGCATTCAGCAACATCCGATCTTTCAACTGATACATTACCCAACTCATCACAACAATCTCTTAACGCACTGCAGACACACATCCACTTTTTCATCTTTCTCGAAAGTAACTTCCTCAATATACTTCTCTACATTATGTAAGATATGAATAAGTGTCTCAATGAACATGCTAATTTCCATTCCAAAGGTGTCTCTTTGAAAGATATTTCAGTCAAGTCTTGATCATAATCGATGAATATTCCCATTGATGAATGGCTCAAATTGTTTGTGGATCACATGAAGTGCAAAGACTGAACAATCCTTTTGAACCTTTTCTTTATCAAGTTGTTGTTCTAATTGTTCTAAGTTCAATTGTAATGTTCCCGTTAAAGTGGATAAATCTTGACGGAAAAGGGCAATGCATGTTCGTTCCATAGTTGTAGATGTGAGTAACATGAGGTGTGAATGAAGTTGTCGATAAGGTTCAATGCAACTTTCCTTACCTTTTGCAAGAGCATTCTGTAACCTTGACTGGTGCATTTCTCTCTCTTTAGATTCTAAACACGAAGATTTCACACTCATTGATTGATTCCATCATTTTTAACCGCTCAAGTAGCATACATTATCATTGTTGTCCACAAGATCATACAGTTTAAGTACTTCGAAATGACCAGGGTCAAGAGTATAAGACATGATGTTGTAATATACACAGGATTTTACATGTCTATGATTTAAACCGAGAAATAGATTCTTTCGCGGGATTTTACTAAAATCAAGACCAAACCGTTAAGCAATGACCAATGGAACGTGTTAAGATGACTGATGGATTGTCACAATGATATACAATTGTGTGTTAGGACTTAGGATTGTTTGTAGGATTAGCAGAGATGTTGTTTGGTTGAGATTTGGATTGGTTTATGCTCGTTTTTTACGGAGAAATTTAGGTCTAAAAACATAAAAACCTCAATAACTTCAGTTTGGAGCGGATTTAGGCCTCAAAGGTTTGCATGCCATTCACCTCGTTCTCACGGTCGTTTTGATCGGTAGAACGCTGAAAACGGAGTTACGAATCAAAAGTTATAGCCGTTTGAAGTTTTGTCGGGAAAAGTCAACAAGTGGCTAAGAATTCTTGAACCAAGTCGCTAAGACCCAAGTCGCTGGACACAAGTCGCTAAAGCACCAAGTCGCTACACAGTCAAGTAGCTAAAGAGCAACTCGCTAAGGTCCAAGTCGCTAGTATCAAGTCGCTAACAATTTACACTACAACTCGCTAACAATTTCTGAAGCAAGTCGATAACCTTACCAAGTCACTAGCCGTAGTGGAGAATTCACTAACTTGTACTATTTGTCGGCTTGTCTCAATAGACAAGTCGCTAGGACTCAAATCTCTACCACTTCAACTACAAGTCGCTACCAAATAACAAAGCAAGTCGCTACGAAGAAAATTAATCCGAGAACCAAGTCGCTAGGAAGAAATGTTCAAAAAACACCACTTTTCAATCCAAAAACAACCCAACCATAGTGATTCAAGCCTTCCAAATCAAAACCTAAACACTTATGATGATTCTAAACACGAAAGTACAATCAAAATCCAAACTTTAACACTAGAAATGATCCAAATGATGTAAACTACTCTAAACTCATTCAAACCCAAAAACCTTATGAAAACCACTAGAAATCCAAGAACATGAAATATGAGTGATCAAACCATGGCTCTTGATACCATTTGTAACATATTGGATTTCATAAACACACAAATAAGCTCAACAATGGATTGACTAGTATAGAGTTTAGAGAGAGAAAGTGGGAGCCTTTCTAGAGAGATAAAGTGAAAGAAAACATAGAAGGTTAGATTGAGATGAATGAAAGGTCCAACCCTCTACCTTGGGAGGTAGAGGGTATTTATAGTTACAAACATAACGACCTCCTATCGGCCTGTAGATCAGGTATACAGTGGGTAAAGACCCGTCATTCCTCCACGGTGTAGCTCTAAACTAAATAGCTAACTAAATAACTAGTAAATAACGTAATGTCTACGAGCTAACATATGCTAGACTATAGTTGGGGTGACCGACTCTTTACTATGGAATTTCCAATTCCTAACAATCTCCCCCTAAGGGAGGTCACCCCATGTTTTACATTTCGAATCTTAGCATTCTATTTTGTCTTCTGTTCTGAGTTCATAGACTTGAATGGAGGTCTTTGAATTGATCCACATCTTTAATGATCTTTGAGCTTTCTTCGAGATCATCCGCCACAGTAAATCTCTTGATCACCCTTTATAGTGTTGCCATCATGTGATGTTGTATTCTTTGGACCGATTATGTTTCACACTTCTCGATCATGACATCATTTCATCGTAGTAGCTGAAGCTTTACAGCCCATGATATTTGCAGCACAGAAGGAAACATCGTGATAAAAATATCAGAGCCAAATTTGTAGATATGCACCATGATTTCTTCAAATTAAGTGTGGATGCTGTGAGCACAGCGGCTTTGATTGACTCACTGATCACCGCAATCGTCTGGGTGTACCTGCATACCTACGCTAGCAATAATTCGTTGAGCCCATGAGTCATAATCGCTATGTCAAGAATGGGTGGACGAATATCCGATCCAAATTGCTGAACGTCCTCGCCTATAGTAGAAACGATAGTAGGTACGTTTGTTAGACATGATTCCATTCTACGGATTTTACTATTCTTTGATTAAACCGTGTAACATATTGGATTTCATAAACACACAAATAAGCTCAACAATGGATCGAATAGTATAGAGTTTAGAGAGAGAAAGTGGGAGCCTTTCTAGAGAGAGAAAGGGAAAGAAAACATAGAAGGTTAGATTAAGATGAATGAAAGGTCCAACCCTCTACCTGGGAGGTAGAGGGTATTTATAGTTACAACATAACGACCTCCTATCGGCCTCGCTGGATCGTGTATACAGTGGGTAAAGACCCGTCCTTCCTCCACGGTGTTGCTCTAAACTAAATAGCTAACTAAATAACTAGTAAATAACGTAATGTCTACGAGCTAACATATGCTAGACTATAGTTGGGGTGACCAACTCTTTACTATGGAGTTTCCAATTCCTAACAAACCAGGAAATTGATTCTTTCACAGGATTTTACAAAATCAAAAGAACAACCGTAAAACGTAGCACGAAGAAGTGACAAGTCTCAAGAGACAAGTAGTGTTTGACAAGTCGCACCCTAACCAACTCGCTTAAAGATCAACTCGCTTAGTGGACAAGTCGCATAAATGGACAACTCGCCATCGTACCAAGTCGCATAAACCAAACTCGCTAATAGACAAGTCGCTTAAAACCCAAGTCACATAAAGATACAACTCGCCATATCAAGTCGCTTTAAAACCCAAGTCACTTAAAGAATAAACTCGCTTTAATTGCCAAGTCGATAAACCAACTCTTCCAAGAAAACTCGCTAGTGTCAACTCGATAAACCAACTCGCTTAATAACAAAGCAACTCGCCTTTAGAAACGCAATACCGATGTTCAACTCGCTTCGCATAAATATTCAAAACAACCACTTTATCAATCAAAAACAACCCAACCATGATGATTCAAGCCTTCCAATTCAAAACCTAAACACATATAATGATCATAAACACAAAAGTACAATCAAAATTCAAACTTTAACAGTAGAAATTGACCAAATGATTCAAACTCTTCTAAACACTTATAACCTCAAAAACCTTATGAAATCCACCAAAACAAAGAGCATGAAAGATGAGTGATCAAACCATGGCTCTTGATACCAATTGTAACGTATAGGATTTCACAAACACATTAAACCATAATCAAATGGGGCGTATACAAGGTTTAGAGAGAGAAAGTTCTAGAGAGAGAAAGATATGAGAGTTGGGAACTATGTGAAACAAAAAAAGATGGTATTGAAGCTCCAACCCTCTACCCTGGGAGATAGAGGGTATTATAGTTTTTCATTAGACTCGCCACCTACGGGCTATGGATCGCATAAAGACCCGTCCGTCCTCCCGTTACAAAACTAAATACTTACACACATTAAATAAATACGACTACGAGCTTTCTAACGATTACATATACTTGAGATGACCGACACTTTAACGACTGGATTTTCTAAATCCTAACATAAGTATATTGAAGACTGGCGCGCAACTAATTAATGTTATGCCGAACTCATCAGCATCTAGTGCAAAATGATGGAATTGATGGTTACGATGCGAACTCTTATATTAGTTACTACGCCAGAACCCGACTGCCTATAATACCCTACTTAATTCCATCATTTCTAATCATCCCATCCATACACAACAAACCGAAGAGGGGAAAGCTAAAGGCGTGTCTAGATGAGCATAACGTGAGTCGCTTCCAAGGAGAAATCACTCCCCATGATAAGCATTAGCATTTTATCTTTTCACTTTGATTCATGGCTTTGTACCTGAATATTGAATTGATTTGTATGGTTATGAGTGCTAAGCACCTCTGGTGCCGCCTATGATTTTTAATTGTTTTGTTTCATAAGCACATTACTCTCAGATAATTATTGGTAGCAATTTGTTTCGGTAGTTTATTGGTAGCTACCCTGTTTCGTAGTTTTGAATGGCCGAGAGGCCGCTGTCTAGAAGATATGACCAACTCAACCCTAGGTGAGCGGACCGGTATCGGAAGGGTAAGATATGCACCAACGGACGAATTTTCTTACTATGTGCGACGGTACCAACCTGACACCTACCATTTGGATGAACTTAAGAATTAGGGGTGAGTGTTGTTGCTAACGCCGGCACTCACTATTATAATCTAACATGTAGCGTACTTAATGACTTGGCTTAGGGACCAGGAACAACAGACTTATGTGGGACCTGACTCTCCTGTGGTGGCATCTTTGCTAATAGGTTAGCTAATTGACCAAATGTCATCTCTCGACTTCTTGACCCCACCAAGTAATTGAAAGTAAGTAGATGTAGACATTACTGAAGGAGGAATAACTAGGTTAGCACCACTATCCTCTATTGATTTATCCTTTACCTTTATTTGCTTTTGTCTACTTTAGTAGTTTAATAATTAATTTATCAAAACCATTATTAGATATTGTGACACTTATACTTAGTAATAATCCAACAAACATAGCTCTTGGGACGACCTCGGTTTTACCAAATACTACACTACACACTAATCGGGTACACGCCTGTTAGGCATTAGTGGAGACCATGGTATAACGAGACTTTATAAATATTAAAACCTCGTCAAGAAAACGGTATCGTCTGCTTACCAAATGCCATTTAAGATTGAGAAATTTTCATCACTATCCAAATTTGAAAAAATTTAAGCTATTCAGATACTATAGGAATGAGGAGGATAGGAAGAGAGGAGAGATTACATGAATAAGATATTTGGGTTCTATAAGGATTGTTTAAAATTAGGACCGGAATATAGAACCAACTGGGGAAGATGACTTTTAGAAAGATGCAATTATAGACATAACTATACCATGGAAAACCCCATTGGGATCGCCGCCAGGAAGAAGATGACAAGGAAGTCAATGTCAGAGCACGACTTCAGTCTAGCTACAAAGACTCATAAATAAAGAAAAGCACTTCGGGAGGCAAACCCATGCTTAATTGTTTGCTTGTTTCAGGTCTTATACTTTTTTCATGGTTGTTTATTCATGTTAGACTTTTAGAAAATGCTTTATTTTGTCCTTAACCTCGCCTTAATTACATATAAAGGTATTTTTACAAAAATATGTGTAGGGAAGATCACATACGTTTCTAAGAACATGAGCATGAGAATTACAATTAGTGAAATTGATATATATGTGTGTTTGTTAGAGTCAAATACTTGTATCGAGTAATAATGGATGTTTTGCAAGAATTTTTCCAGGTTTTAAAGATGTAATTTTTCCAGAAAAACACAGCAGAATCACTTTCTGTTAAGACACCACTCGTCAGATTAAATCCCGACGACGCCAAGCTATGCAAGTAAACAGATTATCGGGCTTTTCATAAGCTACTAAAAACTTTGAAAATTCTTAATCTTCCGTAAAAACGAACATTCATTCTCAAGAAGCATATTCTTACTTTCTAGTGTAGTTGTGTCATATATAGTTTTATTAATTTTACGAATGTTTCTGCTTGTTCTCTTATAAGCGATGTTATATTTGACAAGAAAAGAAACATAATTGAGAAGCTTATTACTCATGCATTCTTCTGGAAAATAATTTAACCCAACTTCACGTATCCTACCGAAGCCAACGTGGAGTACTAGTTTCTTTTCCTTACTTACCTTCCTTTATCATAACTTTGATACTTTGGGGAACATTGGGGACAATGTTTAGTTTAAGTGTAGGGAGGGAGAATAAAACAGGAACTTAGAAACTATTCACTCACTTGATCATTTGTCTTGTCCTTGGTAATTTGTGTAATAAACTATGAGAAATATTTTTAGTGCAATTTTAGCACCAAATATAAATTTTTTATGACATTTACTTAGCTAAACTTTAGTCTTAATAAAGCTCTCATGGATAGGAATTATATGACTAGCATAAAACCGCTTATTACTCAAATTCCACCCTAAAAAATGCAGGTTCGCCCCTAGATCTTTAGGAATAAAAGCATTTACCTTTAATGCTTAGAGAGTGTATCGGTAGTATAATAAATTCTAGAACTTGTTTTGTGATGCATTCCGAGATCAAGTAGGAGACTACACTTGTGTAGTTAGGAATAACTAAATGATAAGAGCATTAGGATAACCCTTGTTTGAAACCTGTATTATAATTACTTCTTCCACATCGGTTGAGTAATCACCCTACACCCTTGCGAAGTACTCATCTTTAGTACACGATACCCCTACACCCTTCCGAAATATCAATGAAGAGCATAGTTTACAATCCACCCCCAAATGTACACCCAAATCGCCTTAGCCTACCTTGTTTGCACTCACCTTTAGTGCATTATTGCTATCATTACTAAACCCTTAGTTCAAATATCTATATTTCTGCATGGTTCTAAGTCGAGTCATATCTTTATACACTTGGGACGATTGGGACTCATGGGTAAAAGTAATATTTTATGGAGTAACGGGAAATAACAATAAATTAAATTTCCTTTGTTAACGAATTAAATACTCCAAGTGTTTTGATCTTATCAAATCCAGGTAATTAATGTTAGCGAAATAAAAACTCAAGTGTAGGAATGCTCCTATAAATCCCTTATATTTTGATGTTATCTTAGAGGATGGTAGAGTAAAAATGTATGAAAAAAAAATCGAAAAAAGAGAGTGTTCAAAGAAAATAATATATATATATATATATATATATATATATATATATATATATGTATATATAATGGCTACCATTATACATCTATCTTTATGTTTATGTTTTTAAATTTATGTTTGTTTTGTTTCAAGTTATCTAGAGTTAGTGAGTTGAGTCTTGGCTTAGCAACGCCATGCATTTCATGCTTGTAACATAAGATTTTTGACTTGCCACCACTATATATCCCCTATCCAACAATACCCTTTGTTTCCCTACCATAAGCCTAACGTTACAACCCTTGTAAAGACCTCTTAGATAGTTATTCCTAGGTGCTTACGCCAAAGCGGTAGAGGTTTGATCTAGTCTCAAGCTTATGGTAATCTATGAACTATGCTAGGTAATGAGTGTTTATCTTCCATTTCCATTTATTATAATTCATATAAACACGAGAGATGAGAGAATCTAAACACCCTTATGAGGTGCTACTGTATAATTTCCGTTCTTGTTATGACTATTGTGGCACTTTTACTTGTTATGAACTATTTTAAACCAATGCTTCATGCCCCCTAACTTATAAATTGATTGGCCAAAAGCACATTTGCTTGAGGACAAGCAAATACCAAGTGTTGGGATATTTGATAAGGATTTAAAACGTACGCTTTTAGGAGGTCATTTAAGCCCTAAATCGAACAATTTTATCTTCCTTATCGCTTAATTTCGTTCCTTTCACTTTTAAGTCTTTTGGAAGCAAAATGCTGGAATGAAACACATTTAGACGAAAAGGAGCAAATACATGAAGAAAATGGCAAAGTCAAAATCGAAGCCACTCAAAGCCGACAACAAGACTGACGGCCCCAATCAAAGCGGGCTTACGCCATTCTCTATGATGACTTGATCAAAACATGCACGCGACGCTCGCTGGAAATTTCGTCACATAACCCACGACGCCACGCTTAATAATGGAGGGGGTCACTCACATTTTTCATCTCAGACGGCCCAGATCTAGAATCAAGACGACGTCCCAACTGAAGACCGACGACGTCCCAACTCTAAGGTGACGTTGTCCCATCGATGCCTTGGCCCAGATAAAACCCTAATGATGGCGAGCTGACGGCGTCCCATGCAAAAGGTGACGCTGTCGCAATTGTAAATCTATATATAGAATTTGATTTTTTTGTATTTTAAGAGGTAGACTTTTAGAGAAAAAACCCGAAATCATTTGTAGTCCGAATTGGACAGTATCTTAGGATCCCATACCCTATTTTACACATCGAGATAAGTATTTTGATCCAAAGTATCATTATGTCTATCCTGTATTCGATTGATTGTGTGTATGCTAGCTTGTTTACCATGTCTAGCTAAATTTCTT
>OU343216.1:141698212-141770752 GCA_910596185.1 Chrysanthemum makinoi | reverse complement strand
ACATACTAGGTTTGGACCGATCTGTACTATTTAGGTCGACATGTTTTGGGCGGTGGCTGGATTTGGATTATGTTGACAATGAAGAGGGTCTTATACATTTTATGCTTCAGAAGCAAGTCTTCTCTGATAATGATCACTATGATTTACTCCTCATTTATAATGTTAACAATCATTTGCTACACTTTGGTCGTCGTGAATTTTGCCTCATAACTACATTCAAGTTTAGGATGGTCAGTTTCCGCAAGTTTAGGGAGGGTGATATCAGTTTTCGTGATCGTGTATTTCCGGAGAAGATAGGTCGCTATGTTAAAAACATAGATCTTCTATCTGTGATTGAGGATGAAGAGTGTTTCACGAAACTATCAGATGAAGACTCAATACGAGTTTGTCTTTTGTTATCTTTGGAAGTTATATTTATGGGTCGTGAGTTAGGATCTGTTGTTGATGATGTATATCTAAGGATGGTAGAAAATCTGGATGCTTGGGATGAGTTTGCTTGGGGAGAGCACATCTGGCGGGAGTTATACGCTGCCATTAGAAATGTGAACTCAAATCATAAGGATGAGCACCATAAAGCATTGGAAAAAGACCCAAAGTTTGTTCCATCGTATTCATTGTCTGGATTTATTCTGTGTTTCAAGGTCTGTATTTTTAGTCAAAATCATTGTCAAGTTATTTTATGCTAATATTTTGTTTGTCATTTGACTTATTCATTAATTTTATGTAGATATGGATTCTAGAGTCTTCATCTCAGACACAGCGTTGGTGGATTAATGACCCTGATGTGATCCTGAGAGGATGTTCCTGGTCGAAGCATTTTCCATTTCAAAATTGGGAGCTATACAGCCAACTTTTTCCTGAGGTTAGTTAATGCGTATATGCCAACTTTTTTGCTAAATGTAATTGCATATATGCCAACTTTTTTCCTTTGATTGTAAGATTTGTAAGATATATATGCTTAACATGTTTTATGCTTATCTAAGATGTTTTGCAATCTTAAATGCTTATCTAGTCTGTAAATTAGTTTATTTATTTGTTTCTAAAGTTTATTTGTAATCTTAAATGCCTTAGGCCAAAAATCCAAATTATGACCTATATCCCAATATTGCTGAGGGCCAATCAGAATGGTTTAGACAAAGCCAAATTTTTTTTAAGTGGTATACACCAAGAGCACCTCCTCATGTTGAATACGGGGGGGTTTTTGGTGAATATCTAAAAAAATTGTCATCAGCTCGCACAGCTAAGGACAAAGATAGAGAGCTACATCCACTTAGGCAGAGTTGTATGCTTCGGGTTAAGGCTTTGGAGCGTTTATGTGACAGTTTGTTGATTCTACCTAAAGAGATCAAGAGTTTGAAAGAACGTGTCTACAAACTGGAGAGTATTATTCATGTTAGTCTTGACACAAACCCTTTTCTACGTATGCCCCAATTTAACTAATGTCTAATTATCATGTTTTGAAAAATACTTTGTGATGCAGTATATTACTCGGAAAACAAAAGTCGGACACGAGCACAAAGTTACCTCATCTATTTAAAAGGTATACATATATACATATATATTTATCTTTTCTTGTCATTTACTTAGTTTGTGCACACATGTTACAGGATAACGTGGAGTGTGATCTGGGTGACGAGTATTGTAGTAATCTAGATGGTGATTTTTTTGAATTATTTGATTCGCCTATTCGAACATCCAACAAACACACTGCCAATGGATTTGTAGATGGTTTGGATAATTTCTCTCAGAAAGTTTATGTGGTAATTGATTTCTACAACTTTCAAATTATTCTTATTTGTCTTGTACCTTTCATTATAACTTCTTTCATAACTTTACAGAGAATGGTGGGGTTGAAGTGGACAAATTGTCTGATGAAGATTTATCTGAGGTGATCACAGACATGTTTTCAAGAATATATTAACTGTTTTCAAGACTTATATTAGGTAATAACAATGATTTTTGTGATGTAATTGCAGGATGATTGTGTGAAGGCTGAAAAGCAAGCTGCTGAGATTTATAGGGTGGCAGAGCAGAGGAAACAGAGGATGAAACTGATTTTGTAAGAAGAAAAAAGGATGAAGAGTATAGAGCATAGTAATTCCAGTCACATGAAACTTGCTTTACAGCTATGTGGAACTTTCAAGAGGAGGTATGTGAACGTGGTCAGGCCGCAGATGGAACCATGGGAGGAGTTATTACCTTTATACGTCCCTAGCATGGATGCACTAAAGAAACGTACAAATGTCCTTGATGCATTCATGATTCAAAGGTGTGAAGATCTCGAACCGTGGAAAGAGGTATTACCTTTATGAATCTGCAACTACAGCATCAGATATTGGCTCAATTAAGTCTTATAATTCAACTTAACCTGTTTTGTTTAGGAACCAAGCCGTCCATTCAAATGTATCGATAAAATTTCATGTACTTTTGAGTTGGAGAAGTTTCTGATTATCCCTGGGCAGACTCGTTGCAAGTTTCCTTGGTATAGTGACGTTACTGTTGATCGTACTTTCTGGGATGCTTTAGTTGGGCTTGACGATAAACGTGTAGGTTGGTTACTTGACGAGGTACGTTAAAATAACCATTTACAGTATATTTTGGATAAAACTATTTTTCGCTATATGTAAAGTTTTTGTTGAATTCTGTATTTTTATTGCCTACAGCACATTGAACTTTGGGTATGGTATATGTGGTATTTCAGACCATCTTCCGCAGATTGGTCAATGGTTAGTTGCTACTTTTTAACGCTTCTACTTCAGGACTCAATGCCACTGTTTTATGCAACCGATGATATTTACCCATTTGCGTGGAGGAATGTGGAACAGGTATTCATTGGTAACCAATCTTTTAGAATATGATAGTTTAATTATGTGGATTATATCAATTTTTTTTTTAAACATTGTAGGTCTTCATACCCATAAATGAACCCAAGGAACATTGGTCCCTAGCGCAGTTTGACATTAAAACTGGAATCGTTACATTCTATGACAGTAAAGGATATCAAGAACCTGAAACTCGTCCGTGGTATTTGAATATGAGGAGGTGTTTGGAGTGTAAGCTTCCGGTAGTTCTAGAGAAGACTGATGTGTTTGCAAGCAAAGGAATCAATCCCCTAGAATACAGCATTAAGTTTAGGAATGCACGTAACGTCCCCAAGCAGGGTAGGGTATTTGGTGAATGCGGCGTCTTTGTATGCTTATTTCTTTACAGGTTAGTTATGTAGGCTATTTCTTTACATAGTTTTAAGCCTTATTTCTTTAATGTTGTCTTTAATAGTCTCTAGGTAAATGATGTAGGCTAGTGTTTTTCCTACTTAGTTTGGAATTCATAACCTGTACTTAACAGTTAACCTGTAGTTGACTCACAACTTGTAGTGTTACTTAAACCAACTGCATACATACATCATATATTCATACATGTAACCATCAGTGTTGCATAAGCATAAAACATTTCATTAATAGATTTGGTTACAACAGTTTTATTAAATTTGGTTTAAGTGATACTTAAACCAACTGCATACATACATCATATATTCATACATGTAACCAGACACATCACTTTCAGGAACTAGGAAATCACATTTAGTCTCTTTTTCCTTTTTTCTTTGGATCATCATTACACTCGTGCAAAATGGTTGACTTGCCTGTTAGATTCTCATTCTTTTTAGGTTGCTTCCCAACAATAGTGTTAATGCTACTAGGACGCAAATTGCCAATGTGGTTGCTTAAGTTTAACACCGCCACTTGGTTCTATAACTTCTTCTTGTTCCCATCGTATATCTGTCTTCTTAGTTCTTCTAGCACTTCAGCTTGTAATCGGTAACTTGGTTCAGCATTTGGTCCATACAATTCATATATCTCAGGAAACATTACCTCTCTTGCTACCTTTATTGACCACTCCCTATCTTCATGATTATGCTCAAACGTAACTCTTTTACCACTCATTTTTTTCAGTTATTTGTTTTTTGTTATAGATGTGTGATGAAAATGCAATTGAAATTGTGGCCTTATATATTGTAGGATCAAATTGTTTTTAGTCACTATTTTAGTCAAAAAACGGCTTTTCATGACTGCTACTTTTGCATCATCAATGCCTGCATCATGACTGCAAATAATTTTGCATAAATATTTGAGTCATTTTAACTGTTACTTGTGAGTCAACTACAGGTTAACTGTTACTTGTTAGTCCAATACAGGTTATCTTTATGCATGATTTTAATTTGTTGTTTCTTGTTCTCTAAACAGATTATCTCATGGGATGCCATTGGTTGTTGAAGATGCCGTTCAGACAGCCCTTGCATATCGAGAACAGATGGCCCATTTCTATTTCAAGTACAAGATATTTGTGTAGGTGTGATTGCTGTTGTGACCTGTTACCTTTGGGCAAAAGCTACATTCTGTTTTGTGTTTGTTAACTGTTGCTTTTTGGGCAAAAAACTTATTTGTGTTGCTTTTGGGTATGATATGTTTGTTAACTGTGATATTGAAAGTTTTATGACTGTGTTTGTGCTTTCAATTGAACCATGTAGCAAATAATCAGCTTTTAAAGCGCAAAACTTGCAACTTTCATTAAAAGTCTAATGTTGTTTTCCATACACACTAGAAAAAACTAAAGTATGCCACTCTATGGGTCATCCAAATTAACAGCTTGTGAGTAGACTTGTTCTTCTTGTGAGCTTGGCATTGCTTGCTATGAGCTTCTTCTAGCAGGTAGCTTTGCCTAAAAATTGTGTAAATCAATTTATGAGTTAATAATATGTATCCTAAATAATGAGCTTTAAATAACAATACATAATTACTTTTTTCTTTGGCAATGTTTTCTCAAATTTTGTCGGGTGTGTCCAACATTACCGCACCTTCCACACTTAACGGTACGGTTCCTCTCCTTGGGATATAATACGATCTTTGTTCTTGGGTCTACCAGATTGGGGTTTAGCCATAAGTGGTGGCTTAACAACTTGCAAGTAACTAGGACACTGCCAACTTGAAACTTCTCCAACAGGATATACCAAGTCTTGGTACGTAGCTTTAAGCTCAATTTTCCTAAACCATGCTTTTGCCAAATGATTACAATCCGTCATTCCCATAACTCTACAAACCGCTAAAACATGACCACAAGGCAAAGCAGAAACTTGCCATTTTCTACATGTGCATGAACGTTGACCTAAATCCACTATATGTATTTTTTTGTCGATCATCGACCTGGTAAATCCTGTTCATCTCAATCCCACACACCCAATGAGCTCTTTAACATTCGGTCTGTTATTTTTGCAGTTGCCCAATCACTTAGTTCATCCATTTGTGCATCTAAATTATAATATTCGTTAGTATTTTTTGATTGGAAAACAATAAATAAGGTAAATAGTTTACTTTTAGGAAAAAATTACATAAACCGCGTACCTTTATATTTTTCTCGACGATTGAAGTACCACTTTTGGACAAGGGCTATGTACCACTCCATTAGGTTAGTGATGGGTACTTTTCGAACATCTCTTGTTAACGAATTGATTGACTCAGCGCTATTAGATTTCATGTAATTGTAACGATTACCAGCGGAACATGCCCTAGACCACCTTTCAACCCCAGCTTCGATCAGTTTGTCGTAGGCTTGTTTTTTTTTGCCCTTAACCTCTTCTAATGCTCTATTAAAATCATCGATTAAGTAGGCTTTGCACATCTTCCAATATAAAGCCTTATGCTTTTTACTCTTCAAGTTACAATTCATCATCAAATGCCTACAACAATGCCCATGGAATGCATTCGGGAAAACAGATTCACATGCAGATTGTATTGCTACATGTCGATCAGATATGATAGTTAAATCTGGAACTTCACCAATGCATTCTCTCAATTTTGACAAAAACCGTGTCCACGATTCACCGTCTCACCTCGAGACACACCCAAGGTAACATGTATAATTTGATTATTCTCGTCCATTCCAACTGCCAGCAGATTTGTTCCAAGGTAAGTACCTTTAAGATGAGCTACATCAATTATTAACAATGGTCGCATATGGTGCGAAAGCTTCAATCTAATTAATTATTAAACGATTAGTTATATGATAATAATACTCAACAAAAATAAACTTAATAGTAAAAATATATATATATATGCTTACCGTTACACCAAAAGCTATGAAAACCATCTTAAACCGGTCTTCATCATCAGTATCAATATGTGTTACAGTACCGTCATTTGTCAATTCTAAATTATGACAATAAACCGGTAACTGTTCAAAAGATGCTTTCGGGCAACCTTCAAGCGTATCCAATGCCACATTCTTCGATCTCCATGCTTGTTTGTAACTAATATCGATGTTGAATTCTAGGTTTATGTCATTTTGTATGTCCTTTGCCGTATATATACGGCTGTTGTCTTTGAACTTAGGTACTAGTAAATGACCCAACAAGTTTTTCATAGCATTACGGTGATGCATACCTATTTTTGTTTTTGAACAAGTGTGATGGTCGTTCACCATTTCTAATTCCCATTCACTACTAAATTTGCACTTACTTGAAATTATTTTCCATTCGCAACCCTCATGCACACAAATTACATCATACCTTACCGGATCTGATTTTCTAACCTTAAATTCATAACCATCTAAAAGAGCTTTATAACCAATTTTATTCATAACACATTTTTTATTATCAAATCTTTCACCCGTTTCCAAAATACATCTAGCATGATCAATTTTTCCTTTTGGAGTTTTTATAATAGGTTGTGGATCTGGTGGATTGTGAATGTTGTTTAAAGTATTCATTTGCCAATTATGCTCAAACTTTTCTCTTGCCATAAAATCATTATGGCAATCAAAATTTTCTTTTTTGGGTAATTTTGAATCATTGTAAATATTGTATTGTTGGTTTAAATTACGGTGATTTTTGAAATATTCTTGTTTTGGTATTCGGGAATCATTGTAAACAGTGTATTGTGGGTTTAAATCGAAAGGAGATAAAGGAACGTTAATATCTATACCCAAAGAACTAGAAGAAGAAGGATTTCCCACAGAGCATTGCTCAATCTTTGCAATAAAAATAGTATGTGGCGTACCTTTTCCTTTGCAAATTTCGTTTGTGTAAAATCTCACATCATCATCGTCTACAATGTGGACACACTTTGTACCAACTTTGTACGTAAACATGAGGTTGCACGTATCGTTAAACTTGTACTTTTTCTTCACAATAGCTACCAGTTGATTGTAAGTAATATTTCTTTTAAGGCAAACACCAAAAGTCACATCTCCGTAAACCAAATATACACTAAATTCAGTACCCGACTCTCCCATTTCTTTTGAGTGAACAATCTAATTCGTTCTAATAAGTACATTAATATATATAGCTCTTTGGTGTATATTATGTATGTTAGTTGTATGACGTAAAATAAATGTAGTATTTAAGTTAGTAGATACTCGACTACTGGACCGACGGTTACTCGACCTATAGTAATTAATTGTACACATTAATATGCATTTAATATTGCATCTACTACATATGTGTGTTAGTTCTGAATTTAAATAATATGAATAAATGTAAGTTTGGTTGTAAAACCTAATGTAGTAATTAATGTATTGGATACTCGACTACTCGACCGACGGCTACTCGACCTGTGGTTGGGTAGATGTAGTAATTAATTGTACACATTAATATGCATTTAATATTGCATCTACTACATATGTGTGTTAGTTGTGAATTTAAATGATATGAATAAATGTAGAATAGTGGACATCATCACATAATACCAACACCACAATGGATGTATCAGAGATCTTCTATTTGCTGATGATCTCAAAAGCTGGCCTAACATTATTATCACGTGGATCAGGAAAAGACCTCCACTTGGATTAACCAAACATGCAATGAGTGGAATCAATGACTACGAGCTTCCGAGCAAAGTACTACATCAAGAATGCAAGATCAATTGTTAATGTAATATCCGATTGTATTCAATGTCATTTTAGTATATGTTTGAGGTGACCTCCCTTAGGGGAGATTGTTAGGAATTAGAAATTCCCCGTATTAAAGAGTCGGTCACCTCAAGTATATGTAATCGTTAGAATGCTCGTAGTCATAGTTATATTTAGTTAAGTAGTATTTTGTTAAGTAACAGCGTGGAGGACGGACGTCTTTACCTTGTATGCCCGATCCACGTTCCCGTGTGTGTATTTATGTAAGACTATAAATACTCTCTACCTCCCAAGGTAGAGAGTTGGAGCTCATAATAATATTTTTTTTTTCTCTCACTAAGTTCCCTAAACCTCTAACTTTCTCTCTCTAGAACTCACCATTATACACCCACTTTGTGTTATGGTTTGATGTGTATGTGAAATCCAATATCCAACAATTGGTATCAAGAGCCATGGTTAGATCATATCTTGCACATCTTTGGATTTCTAGTGGTTTTTAGGTGGTTTTTGAGTTTGAAAAAGTTTAGTGGTTTGTGCATCATTTGGTTGATTTCTTGTGTTAAAGCTTGGATTTTGTTAGTACTTTTATGTTTAGAATCATCACAAGTGTTTAGGTTTTCATTTGGTAAGCTTGAATCATCTTGGTTGGGTTGTTTTTGGATTGAAAAGTGATGTTTATGTGGTTTTTCTTGCTAGCGACTTGATATACGGATCTCTTTCTTCCTAGCGACTTGCTTCACAATTTTGTAGCGAGTTACAGTTTTGGAGCTAGCGACTTAGACCTAGCGATTAACAATACAAGTAGTGGACTCTCCACTACGGTAGCTTGACTGGTGGTAGCGACTTGGTCTTTAGCGAGTTGCTCTTTAGCGACTTGAAGTTTTAGCGACTTGAGTAGCGAATTGCTGCCAAAATTTTGCTAGCGATTTGAGGCTTAGCGAGTTACTACTTAGTGACTTGCATTTGTCTAGCGACTTGGGACTTTAGCGACTTGGGGGTGTAGCGAATTAGGTGTTAGCGACTTGGTGCTTAGCGATTTGGTGATTTAGCGAGTTGCTACTTAGCGACTTGGTGCTTAGAAACTTGGTTCAAGGGTTATAGCGACTTGGTTGATTTTTACGAATAAGAGGTTTGACCAAAGTTGACTTTTACTTCAAAACTTCAAACGCCATAACTTTTGATCCGTAATCTCGTTTTCAGCGAAATACCTGTCAAAACGATCGGAACAGCCTGAATATTGTGAGGTTTCACCACGATGTCATGAAACGAATTTTTCGAGGCCAAAATCCTCTCCGAAAGGAAGTTATTGAGCTTTTAAGATTTTAGATCTAAATTTCTCCATAAAATCGTGCAACAACCAACCCAAATCACAACCAAACAACATCTCTGCTTATCCCACAAACAATCATAAGACCTAACACACAATTGTCTATCATTGTGTCGATCCATCAGTCATCTTAACACATTCCATTGGTCATTGCTTAACGGTTTGGTCTTGATTTTAGTAAAATCCCGCGAAAGATTCTATTTCTCGGTTTAAATCATAGACTTGTAAAATCCCGTGCATTCCACCAAATCATGTCTTACTCTCTACCAGTGATTTCGAAGTGCTTAAATTGTATGATCGTGGACAATAATGTTAATGAGTGCTACACTGAACGATTAAAGATGTTTGAATTAAACAATGAGGATGTGAGATCTTCATGTTCTGAGTACAATAAGAATGAATTGCACTCGCCTGAGAATGCCATGCAAATGGAATGCAGCATTGAGCCCTATCAGCTACTTCATCCGCACCTCATACAAATTGTTATCCATAGCTGGGGATCGAACATGTAGTGCTCTTTTTCCGCCAGACTTACCTACATTGACAAGAAGCTTGTTGTTGAACTTAGAACATTTAAAGCTGCAACTTACCAATGAAGAGGTTCAAAAGGATGGTTCCAGTACAGCTCTTCAAGTAATCTACAAACAATTTCACCATTCATCGTGGGGAATATTCACAGATTGATCAACATTTGACTGGAATTTCCTTCAAAAACATACTGGAATGGAAATTCAGGAATTCATTGAGACATTTATCCAACTCATGGATAATGTGAAAAAGTACATTGAAGAATTTGCTCAAAAGAATGAAGACGTGAATGAGTGTCGTGCAGTTGAAAGATTGTTGTGATAAGTTGGGTAATGTTTCGTTGAAGTATCGGGTGTTCTTTGAATGCGAATGTCGTGACAACAAAAATTGATGAGTCGGATAATGCAAAATGGAATCTTCGTGCTCAAATTCACAAGAGAGAGAGGTGCACCGGACACAACCATGCAAGTTAATGCAAAGGAACACTCCATGGAAGCTTCGGATGTACCCAAGATAGAGATGCACCCTTCACACCGTGCATGTCAATGCTTGAGGTAAGTTGCATGGAAGTTTCTACTGTACCTAGTTGTGCATCTTCTACTCATAATGATGATTATGAACTGCATGAGTACGTTGCATTTGTGCTTGATGATTCCCTTACCACTGAGCTTAACATATATAAGGATGAGGTTGCTATTTATGAACAACGTGCTAAATTTGAGTTGACCACTCGTGGGCAGGAAATGGATGACCAAATGCGTACAACTATTAGAAAAAGTAGGTTTAGAGAAGAAGTATTAAAACAAGAGTTAAACTCCTTACAAGAAAAGCTTTCTAAAACCGCTAAGCAAAAACAAGAACTTCAAGAAAATGTTAAAATGCTTAAGCAAGAATTTAGTGCTAAGGAATCAAAACTTTTGAATGATTTTTCTAATCTAAAAACTTTGAAAAACAAGCTTGAAAATAAGTTGTGCGTACAAGGAAACACCATTTAGACTGCTCACATGATCACTAAGCATAGAGTTCTAAGTGACAAACATAGTGTTGCCTTAGTTGATGAACCAAACCCTGAGGCTTGTAAAAGGCTAGAGAAGCTCATAAGGTACTGTATGATGGTAATGAGATCCTTAAGCCAAGGCAGAAACCTAGTTGCTGAGTGCGAGGAAGATAAGAAATCGATGAAGTCACTAGGAGAAAATGAATAAGAAGCTAGAAGATCCCGAGTGTAAAAGAACAAGATAACGATAAAACCCCATGATTACACTAAGGAAAATTGGATATCCTTAAACATGTTTAAGCCTCGGACTCTATTGACCCCTGAACAAGTGTTCTGGAAAAAGGATATGGACTTGCAAAAGTTGAAAATCTTGTTGAAAAGAATCCCCCTTGTAGGAAATTCCCTAAAGCGAATGTGTATCCTCCAAATACACCAATGCATTTAGTTCCTAGAACTATTGCCACTAAGAGCAAGACCTTAATCAATCAATATGTTATTCTTCAACTATTTGTCGATTTTGAGAAAACTTGTAAGAAAAGGATCACACCCAATGGGATAAGCGAAGGGAAAGGGGTTTTGAGCAAACAAAAGAATGCTATCTAACCGAGGTCATGCCTTTCTTTAAACAACTAAAAGATCATTTTGAGAGTCTTAAAAGGGGATAAAATCAGATATTAAAGAAATGGAAAAGGAATTTGATGCAATGATAGTTGAGGTTAGTAACTATGAGCGAGAATTAAAATATAATGAGATTGAGAGGAAGAACTTGCATACCTTGAATGAGAATCTTATTTCTGAATGTATTGCTTAAGATGTGTTTTACATCGCTTAATTGTTCCATTAATGCTTCTCAATTTCATGAATTATCTGTTGCTCTGAAAGTCTCCCATGATCGTGTCATTGAGCTTGAAAAAACTAATTCTAAATTGCATGAGAAAATTGAACAGGATGATCATGATAACCTGGTGAAACATTTTTCTAAATTGGAAGTTGAGCATCTTGCTTTGCAATTAAAATATCAACATCTAAAAGAAAATGCTAAAACCTCAAATATCAAGACATCCTTGGATGCTCCTGAATTTGATGCAGTTTTGAAATTAGCAAACGTGATGAACAGATTCGAGCTCATTGTAACACGATCAAAAGATTGAAAACCCAAGTCTCACAACTAAAGGTGAAAAGAAGGAAGTGACTGGATCCCAAATGCCTCCTCCTTTAGATTCTCAGTACTCTCAAACTTTTCATCTTCAAAACTTAGTCAATGCATTACAAAAGGAAAACAAGAGTTTTCTCGAAGAAAATGAAAAGTTAAACGACACTTTAAAGAGTTATATGATTCAATGAAAGTCACCCGTGACCAAAACAACGAAAAATAACGTCTTTACAAAAGGAAATTGAGAATCTGAGAAGTCAGGGAAATGGGAAACCGCCACTTGTTTTCAATAAGAATGTTGTCTCAAAGTCACCCTCAGATGCAAATACATGAGTTAAATATATTCCTCCTCATCTTAGGAATAATGAACATGCTTTTCATGACTACTGTGCTTACCTTAAGGATAGTCTAGAATGTCTCCGTGAGATTGTCGAAGAAGATTTCATTAACAAACCTCTTGATAGTGAAATTAGGTTTGCTTGCCTGTGCCAAACGATCTCAAGAGTTGCTAGAATGTGTAATTGCAACATGTCCTAAATCCTTATCCTTAGGTGCAAAAGGCAAAGCTGTGATGCCTTGTTCTATGCCTAAAGCCAAGCATGTGACCCTTGATATGCCTTGTTCCATGTCTAAATTCAAGCAAGCAACCCGTGATGTGCCTCCTAGAATTTCAGATCCCAGCACTTCTAGACCAGGAATGCAGAAAGTAGTGAAGCCATGTAATGTTCCCATCGTTACTTCTAGAGATGTTAAGATTGACACTAAAGTTAGCGGGTCAAAACCTAGAAGCTATGCAAAGAAGGATAGGATTACGCAAACTAAAAGTGATCATGATAAGGAAGTGAAAGAACACCATAGGGACAAGAAGTTTGATTTGAACAAAAGAATCGTGTTAGTTCTAGTATTAGCTCCAAGCTTACTAAAATTAATTCGAGGCCTTATCTTTGTCGCAAAACATGCAAAAATGTTTAATTTCTGGTAATCATGATAAATGTGATGTGTTATTTCGAGGTCTAAGATTCATAACCCAGTTAAGAAAGTTTGGAGAGCGAAACAGATTAAGCAATCATGGAAACCTACAGGGAAGGTTTTTACCAATGTAGGAATTTAGTGGAAGCCAACAGTCGAATATTCACGAATGGCAAACCTTGCCCCTTAACTAGACCCACTATGCCTAGAGTAGTGCCTGTTAAGGTTTGGAAGCCAACCGGTAGAATAATCCCATTAAGCACAAAATGTCCCTCGACTAAGTCTGATGCTTCTACTAGTTCAGCTCCTAGTGACAATGACATTGCACCTAGGGTTTCTGCTGATTCAAAGATTGTTTGTGCTAACCAAAAGGACCCCATGAGCACGTGGGGATCCAATGTTTCCAATTCTCTGTCTTCGTCTGTTGTCCTAAGCAGGTCGTACAAAGTCGCCCTTGGTATTTGGATTCGGGCGGCTCTAAACATATAACTGGGCTCTAAACAATGACGTCTGTTCACATCAGTTCAGGCCTCGTTCTTCATCATTATGGCGTCTGCAGATAACACTTCAGGCCCCGTTCCTCAAAGAAAAGAAAAGTGTACGCTTCAGTGCGCTTTATCTTTAGAAGAAGAGAAATCTTCATGTTTATGACCATTCTCATCGACATTCTTCATCAACAAGCTTCATGTTTCTCCCATGCTCATTCAGTCATCAAGTGGATCTACATTCATTAATGTATATTCTTATTCACTTGCTAAATCAAAATGGCAACTTCGGATGCAATTTTTGAGAGGGAGAAGAGTGAATATACTAAATGATGATGGATGTTTGAATAATGGTTATACGACTTAAAGTTTGATGACTCTCACTCACTAAGGATAAATGGGATTTATGAGAAGAGTGAATATACTAAATGATGATGGATGTTTGAATAATGGTTATACGACTTAAAGTTTGATGACTCTCCTCCCACGCCTAATGTTTCACTCACTAAGGATAAATGGGATTTATTGTTTGGGATTCATTGGTTCAAGATATGTTTGATGAGTATTTACAACCGCTAGCGAATATTTGATGATCATCAAAGAATATGTGATTCATGAGTTCAAGATATGTTTGATGATCATCAATGAAGTACAACTCAGACTACTCAAAAAGCCCTATCTCCGTTATTCCTCAAGCGTTGATAATGATTATCATAATATTGCAGTTGCACTCATGAATAATGATCCGCTCTTTGGTATTCCTTTGCCAAATCTTCACGGATTATTGTTCATGAATAATGATCCACTCTTTGGTATTCCTTTGCCAAATCTTCATGGATTATTTTTCCTCACATCGTTCATGCTATAAATCAACCACATGAACTTCAAGGAAAATGTCTACCTCATCCGCTCGAAGTTATTGGTGTATCCTCCAGATCCGTCTCTACATGAATACTTTTAGGAAGAATACATTGATGTTGAGGCATCAGTTGTTCCGGTTCATTCTGGGTGAATGTACATCCGGTTGTATGTTTATTCACATGTTGGGCATTTGACACAAGTTGATTACTTCTGAGTTAATCATTTATCACTTATTTGAGATTGAAGTTGACCTTCACAAAGGCGTGTTCTTATTTGATAACTTGCTCGGGCTTAAGAATTTGAGTTGAAGGTTTGGTTTATCTAGTTACGGCGGAGTGGATGGTTGAAGACCTGGTTAACTATCACTATTAGGAGTTACGTTGTTTTACTCGGTGTCACATGCAGATGACGATGTGGATAATATCAAGAGGTGTTAATGTCTCATACCTTGTTTGAGTGTGAGTACTTAGAGATTTGCTTGAAGCATAGATTCTCTACACCGTTCTTCCATCTTTAAGTGCAAGCTTAAGACACAAATGCGGGAATTGACTTCGTTTCAAGTTTGGTATATTGGGTTTTTCTTCAACAAGTGGTCACTTCAAATTGTCTACATATGGGTTGATAAAGATAGTCAGAGAGAGTTTATGTAGCAGTTGATTCTCACAAGATTCATTTGGGCTATTTGAGTTCTTCTCACAAGATTTCAAGTTTATGGTTATATTATGTTTTGCTTTGATTACGAGGTATCAAAACCATTTGGGGAAGGATATATTATTCCAACTATTTGGGGAAGTGGTCTCACGGAGACCTTTGGTTTATGTTACTTAGTGTTCATTGGAAGAAATGTGAGAAGAATATTTGGAACGTGAGATGATACTGCCTATCGACATCTTATATACGGTTTATGATAAAGTGCCTTCGGTTATATGCACAACATGTTCACTTGATCGAGCTAATTCAGTTATTTTAGAGTTGACATCCACAGAGATGATTAGTAACTCAACATGTTACATGGATGTCATTGTCTCTACTCTTGTTGGGTACATGTGTACATTATGTGTTGATTGGTTATATGTTATATAACTGGAATGCACTTGGTAAAATGAAGATGTTGATATATTGTTCCCCTAAATAGACAACTGGTCAATCTTGAAGAGTAAGGTGTACATCGGGGATGCACAACAGGTTCATGTGATCGGTCGTGATCAGTTAATCCGGATTTGATAACCAGGAGACGATCAATGTTTCAACTTGTTACTTTCGGTGTTCTCGTTCTTCAGTGAGTGCCTTTGAGCTTCAATCAATGAGACCGCTTTGTATTCAACTCTACTTCTTAAGGAAATGGTCTTTATTCGATGTTTGTCGGTTTGGGGGGAAGCTACCAAAGATTCAAATTGAGAAGGCTCATGTCCCGACGATTTTCTTAGAAGCCTCGAATGCTTTGGTGGCGAAAGTTTAAGAGATGTTGATTCATTTCTTCTACAACGTCTTTGAACGATATCTTTATCTCGGTACTCATTTCATCATTCTCTTAAACTAATTTATCTCTTGTAAATATTTATTCGTAAAACAAAATACAAAATTATAAAACCTTCAAAAAATCAAATAGAAAAATATAAAACTTTCAAAATCCATAAAAATCTGAAAAATTCGAAAAATCTTCAAAAAATATTGTCAATTTGTCATGTTTTTCTCGGTTCGATAATATCTACGGTCTTTGATGTTGTCATTCGAAGAATGACACGGGACTTTAGATGTTGTTCGAATTTAAAAAAAAAAAAAATCAAAAATCAAAAATCAAAAATTATTTTTGGGAGAAAGCGAAACAATGGTTTATTGTCATTTCAGCAAGAACCCGCTTTTCAAAGAAAGAACGAGCCATACTTTATCATGTTTTCAAAATTCCATGCTCTGATTCTTTAAACATTTATCGGCTGAAAACTAACTGCTTTGAAAAATAACTCAGTCTCTATTTTTGATAATCATCTGGACTTATTTGTCAAAATATCAATCTCTCAATCAACAACCTATGTCATTGATTGAGGGAGAATGATTTCAATTAAATTAAAAAGTTATTTGGCATTCAATTGTTTTCAAAAGATATTCAAGCATGTTTTATCAATGGAGTCTAAAGTCTTAAAATCCGATCATTATCCGTTAAAACGCTTTCATAATCAAGTCACAATTCTCCTTAAAAGCTTTCAAAATCAATTTAAATCTATAAGAGATCACAAATCTCAAATGATTTGATAATTGTGATCGGGGAGAATGTGTGATTTAAATTGGATTTAAACTGATAATTCGGTAAATGGTTTTATAAGGATGTACAAGCTCTCCTTCCCACATATGACAAACGATTTCAAATTTTCCATGCACATGTTGAGGGGAGCATCTATCTTAAACCTATGATTTGAAACGTGATAACTTATCTTAAGGTGTGTTCCTCTAGTATGTGTAAAACTCTTTTCAAATCTCGAGGCACATATTGAGGGGAGCAAAATCATGAAAACCTCATCCTTCCCCAAAATGCTTTATATACTTGATTCGATTAGGGAAGTGATGTTGATATTTTTTTTAAATGGTAATCAAAGAAGTTAATTCTTTCTCTTGCCTCCGTGTGGAAAACTATTTCAAATATTTGATTCACATGTTGAGGGGGGGTTCTTCTTCTAAAAATATCAAAAACAATTCAGGTACAAAATGCTTTGATAAAATATCATAAGTATCCGGATTGATTTTCAAATGGTTTTCAATTGGTTCCTATGGCCGATGAACAATACCAAAAAGACCGACCAACTTTACATTATGTATGGTGATATAAGGACGATAAGGTTAGGTATGTTTTCCCATGATCCGCCATCGAGGGATCTAGAGACTATCCACTAGTTAGTGTAGAGTTCTTAGGTATGATGATAAAAGGAGAAAATTGAGATATGGGAAGAGTCGGACTGAGACGAGCTAGTCTTGGAATAAACCCAACAAGGTTCTAGTTATGAAGTCTCGGTAAGCACTGAAGGGGTTGAAGAATGAAAAGAATTGAATGTGAAAAAGGGTGAAAACAAATAGCCCTCCATTTATTCAACCTTAGGGCAGAAACCGGGTTCAATTCATATGCTACTAGTGGTTACTAAGGTAACATTGGTATTGAAGACAAGATGTCATGGACCCAGTGGACGCTGCACTAAACTTCCCAAGCTACTCAAGTTCCTCTTAAAAGGACTTGTTTCATTCTCACGGGAACCGACTATTATCTATCAACTTTCTCTTAGAGATTGTTGATATTGAAGAAGGAGACCCTCTCCCTAGTCTCCGACATAGGATCCAAATATGCACAATTGAGTCTAGAGCCACGAGATCATCAATAAATCTCATTAGGACACTTTAATGAAGACTTCTCATTTCACACAATGTGGAAAGTAAGTTTATATATTAAGAGTCCTACACATTATCCTTGTGGTATTGCCGAACATCCGAAAGTGATATGCATACATATTCACAATGAAGATGGAAAGCCATCCGAGCCAACATCAAACAAGCTCCTGGTAGGTGGCATGTGAGATCTATTCTTCAACCATGTGACAAGCGGATAAACGATGGGGCAATTCACTCGTGAATCAACCTTGGTCCATGAAATGGATTGACGGATGCTTTTGGAAAAACCGTTCGATGTGCAAATCTTTTCTTTTCTCTAGCACGTCGAATGTGTACTTATGTTTTCAAACTCAAAAGTATCTCTGATTGAAAAAATACTTTTGGAAAAATCGTTCGATGTGCAAATTTCTTCTTTTCTCTAGCACCTCGAATGTGTACTCTTTTCAAATACAAAAAGTATTTTTGATTGAAAATTGATCTTTCTCATAAAATCTTCGTTGTATTGCAAAACTCTTTCTTCTAAGCAATACGCGATTGTTTTTCAAATCATTTTTCAACAATCAGTGAATCTCATTTGGTTCACTCATTCTCGTGTTGTCTTCTTTGAGACGCTCCGGTTTGAAACAGCTAGAACATGCTTATAAACCACTGTCAAGGAGATTCTTCGAATCCTACGATCCAGCGATTACTTGTACTGATCAACGGGGAACCGTGGGCGTGTACCTCAATTCAACGAAAGTGATCAAAGACACTTTCGTGTGCTTTTATTGCTAACTGTTGTTTTGCGGTACATTTGGACTGTTGCGTACCGATCGTAATTGAGGAGTCATTCCAAAGCCGCATGCTCACAGCATCCTCACTTAATTTGAAGAAATCATGACTGGTGCATATCTACATAATGCTCGATATTTCATACTATGCTTACGCCTCGCTGCCAATATCATGAACCAATAAGGCTTCCGCTACTCTGATGGAAAGATGTCATGATTCAAAAGTGTGAGCATGTCGGTCCGAAAGTCACAACTTCACATGATGGCCACACAATAAAGGGTGATCCGAGATTTATCGTGGTGATGATCTCAATGAAAGCTCAAAGATCATCAAAGATGTGGATCAATTAAAGGCCTCCACTAAAAGTACAAATCAATGCGGACTTTGAAGAATCGCTACAAAAGCACAAAGATTGCGGAACTTGAAGAATTGAAGTCTACGAGCTCAGAACAAAGTCAAGAATAGAATGCTAGGATTCGAAATGTAAAACATGGGGTGACCTCCCTTAGGGGGAGATTGTTAGGAATTAGAAAATTCCATAGTGAAGAGTCGGTCACCCCAAATGTTATCTAGCATAAGTTAGCTCATAGACTTGTAGTTATTTACATTATTATGTCGTTATTTAGTTACTCAGTAGCGTAGAATAGTTTAGGAATTAGGTATGATGATCGGATTTTAAGACTTTAAACTCCATTGATAGAACATGCCTGAATATCTTTTGAAAACAATTGAATGCCAAATAACTTTTTAATTTCATTGAAATCATTCTCCCCCTCAATCAATGACATAGGTTGTTGATTGAGAGATTGATATTTTGACAAATAAGTCCAGATGATTATCAAAAATAGAGATCGAGTTATTTTTCAAAGCATTTAGTTTTCAGCAGATAAATGATTAAAGAATTAGAGCATGGAATTTTGAAAACATGATAAAGTATGGCTCTGTTCTTTTTTTTGAAAAGCGGGTTCGCCTAAAATGACAATAAACCATTGTTTCTCTTTCTCCCAAAAATATTTTTTGATTTTTTGATTTTTGATTTTTTTTAAATTCGAACAACATCTAAAGTCCCGTGTCATTCTTTGAATGACAGCACAAAGACCGTAGATATAATCGAACTGAGAAAAACATGACAAATAGACAATATTTTTTGAAGATTTTTTGAATTTTTCAAATTTTTATGGATTTTGAAAGTTTTATATTTTTCTATTTGGTTTTATAGGGTTTTATAATTTTGTATTTTATTTTTGAATAAATATTTACAAGAGATAAATTAGTTTAAGAGAATGATGAAATGAGTACCGAGATAAAGATATCGTTAAGCACGTTGTAGAAGAAAGGAATCAACATCTCTTAAACTTTCGCCACCAAAGCATTCGAGGCTTCTAAGAAAATCGTCTGGACATGAGCCTTCTCAATTTGAATCTTTGGTAGCTTCTCCCCAAACCGACAAACATCGAATAAAGACCATTTCCCTAAGAAGTAGAGTTGAATACAAAGCGGTCTCATTGATTGAAGCTAAGCACCCTGAAGAACACGAGAACACCGAAGTAACAAGTTGAAACATTGATCGTCTCATTGGTTATCAAATCCGGATTAACTGATTACGACCGATCACATGAACCTGTTGTGCATCCCGATGTACACCTTACTCTTTGAGATTGACCAGTTGTCTATTTTGGGGAACAATATATCAACATCTTCATTTTACCAAGTGCATTCCGGTTATATAACATATAACCAATCAGCACATAATGTACACATGTACCCAACAAGAGTAGAGACGATGACGTCCATGTAACATGTTGAGTCACTAATCATCTCTGTGGATGTCACCTCTGAAATAACTGAATTAGCTTGATCAAGTGAACATGTTGTGCATATAACCGGAAGCACTTTATCATAAACCGTATATAAGATGTCGATAGGCCGTATCATCTCACGTTCCAAATATTCTTCTCACATTTCTTCCAACTGAACACGGAAGTAACATAAACCAAAGGTCTCCAGAGACCACTTCCCCCAAATAGTTGGAATAATATATCCTTCCCCAAATGGTTTTGATACCTCAGAATCAGCAAAACATAATATATCCATAAACTTGAAATCTTGTGAGAAGAACTCAAATAGCCCAAATGAATCCTGTGAGAATCAACTGCTACATAAACTCTCTCTGACTATCTTTATCAACCCATATGTAGACAATTTGAAGTGACCACTTGTTGAAGAAAAACCCAATATACCAAACTTGAAACTGAAGTCAAATTCCCCGCATTTGTGTCTTAAGCTTGCACTTAAAGATGGAAGAACGGTGTCGAGAATCTATGCTTCAAGCAAATCTCTAAGTACTCACACTCAAACAAGGTATGAGACATTAACACCTCTTGATCTTATCCACATCGTCATCGCATTTGACGGTAAAACAACGTAACTCCTAATAGTGATAGTTAACCGGTCTTCAACCATCCACCATTCTGCTGTAACTAGATAAACCAAGCCTTCAACTCAAATTCTTAAGCCCGAGCAAGTTATCAAATAAGAACACGCCTTTGTGAAAGTCAACTTCAATCTCAAATAAGTGATAAATGATTAACTCTGAAGTAATCAACTTGTGTCAAATGCCCAACATGTGAATAAACATACAACCGGATGTACATTCACCCACTGAATGAACCGGAACAAATGATGCCTCAACATCAATGTATTCTTCCTAAAAGTATTCATGTAGAGACTGATATGGAGGATACACCAATAACTTCGAGCGGATGAGGTAGACATTTTCCTTGAAGTTCATGTGGTTGATTTATAGCATGCACGATGAGAGGAATAATAATCCATGAAGATTTGGCAAAGGAATACCAAAGAGTGGATCATTATTCATGAACAATAATCCGTGAAGATTTGGCAAAGGAATACCAAAGAGCGGATCATTATTCATGAGTGCAACTACAATATTATGATAATCATTATCAACGCCTTGAGGAATAACTGGAGATAGGGCTTTTTGAGTAGTCTGAGTTGTACTTCTTTGATGATCATCAAACATATCTTGAACTCATGAATCCCAAACAATAAATCCCATTTATCCTTAGTGAGTGAAACATTAGGCGTTGGAGGAGAGTCATCAAACTTTAAGTCGTATAACCATTATTCAAACATCCATCATCATTTAGTATATTCACTCTTCTCATAAATCCCATTTATCCTTGGTGAGTGAGAGTCATCAAACTTTAAGTCGTATAACCATTATTCAAACATCCATCATCATTTAGTATATTCACTCTTCTCCCCTCAAAAATTGCATCCGAAGTTGCCATTTTGATTTAGCAAGTGAATAAGAATATACATTAATGAATGTAGATCCCCTTGATGACTGAATGAGCATGGGAGAAACATGAAGCTTGTTGATGAAGAATGTCGATGAGAATGGTCATAAACATGAAGATTTCTCTTCTTACGAAGATAAAGCGCGTACACTTTTCTTTTCTTTGAGGAACGGGGCCTTAAGAGTTATCTGCAGACGCCATAATGATGAAGTACGAGGCCTGAATGATGTGAACGAGCGTCATTGTTTAGAGCCCAGTTATATGTTTAGAGCCGCCCGAATCCAAATACCAAGTAACGACTTGTACGACCGCTTTGGATAAATGACGAAGAAAGAGAATTGGAAACATTGGATCCCCACATGCTCATGGGGTCCTTTTGGTTAGCACAAACAATCTTTGAATTAGCGAGAAACCCTAGGTGCAATGTCATTGTCACTAGGAGCTGAACTAGTAGAAGCATCAGACTTAGTCGAGGGACATTTTGTGCTTAATGGGATTATTCTACCTGTTGGCTTCCAAACCGCGGCAGGCACTACTCTAGGCATAGTGGATCTAGTTAAGGGGCAATGTTTGCCATTCGTGAATATTCGACCTGTTGGCTTCCACTGAAATCCTACATTGATAAAACCTTCCTGTAGGTTTCGTGATTGCTTAATCTGTTTCGCTCTCCAAACTTTCTTAACCGGGTTATGAATCTTAGACCTCAGAAATAACACATCACATTTATCATGATTACCAGAAATTAAACATTTTTGCATGTTTTGCAGACAGCATAAGGCCTCGAATTAATTTTAGTAAGCTTGGAGCTAATACTAGAACTAACACGATTCTTTTGTTCAAATCAAACTTCTTGTCCCTATGGTGTTCTTTCACTTCCTTATCATGATCACTTTTAGTTTGCGTAATCCTATCCTTCTTTGCATAGCTTCTAGGTTTTGACCGCTAACTTTAGTGTCAATCTTAACATCTGTAGAAGTAACGATGGGAACATTACATAGCTTCACTACTTTCTCGCATTCCTGTCTAGAAGTGTGATATGAAATTCTAGGAGGCACATCACAGGTTGCTTGCTTGAATTTTGACATGGAACAAGGCATATCAAGGGTCACATGCTTGGCTTTAGGCATAGAACAAGGCATCACAGCTTTGCCTTTTGCACCTAAGGATAAGGATTTAGGACATGTTGCAATTACACATTCTAGCAGCTCTTGAGATCGTTTGGCATGGAGGCAAGCAAACCTAACTTCACTATCAAGAGGTTTGTTAATGAAATCTTCTTCGATAATCTCACGGAGACATTCTAGACTATCCTTAAGGTAAGCACAGTAGTCATGAAAAGCATGTTCATTATTCCTAAGATGGGGAGGAATATATTTACATGTCACAGATGTATTTGCAATCACGAGGGTGACTTTGAGACAACATTCTTATTGAAAACAAGTGGCAGTTTCCCATTTCCTTGACTTCTCAGATTCTCAATTTCCTTTTGTAAAGACGTTATTTTTCGTTGTTTTGGTCACGGGTGACTTTCATTGAATCATATAACTCTTTAAAGTGTCGTTTAACTTTTTCATTTTCTTCGAAAAAACTCTCGTTTTCCTTTTGTAATGCATTGACTAAGTTTTGAAGATGAAAAGTTTGAGAGTACTGAGAATCTAAAGAATGAGGCATTTGGGATCGATCACTTCCTTCTTTTCACCTTTAATTTGTGAGACTTGGGTTTTCAATCTTCTCGATCGTGTTACAATGAGCTCGAATATGTTCATCACGTTTGCTAATTTCAAAAGCGCATCAAATTCAGGAGCATCCAAGGATGTCTTGATATTTGAGGTTTTAACATTTTCTTTAGATGTTGATATTTTAATTGCAAAGCAAGATGCTCAACTTCCAATTTAGAAAACTGTTTCAACAGGTTATCATGATCATCCTGTTCAATTTTCTCATGCAATTTAGAATTAGTTTTCTCAAGCTTAATGACACGATCATGGGAGACTTTCAGAGGAACAGATAATTCATGAAATTGAGAAGCATTAATGGAACAATTCGTAGCGTAAAAAACACATCTTGAGTAATACATTTAGAAATAAGATTCTCATTCAAGGTATGCAAGTTCTTCCTCTCAATTTTATTATATTTTAATTCGCTCATAGTCACTAACCTCAACTATCATTGCATCAAATTCCTTTTCCATTTCTTTAATATCTGATTTTATCCCCTTTTAAGACTCTCAAAATGATCTTTTAGTTGTTTAAAGAAAGGCATGACCTCAGTTAGATAGCATTCTTTTGTTTGTTCAAAACCCCTTTCCCTTCGAGTTATCCCGAGTGGGTGTGATCCTTTTCTTACAAGTTTTCTCAAAATCGACAAATAGTTGAAGAATAACATATTGACTGATTAAGGTCTTGCTCTTAGTGGCAATAGTTCTAGGAACTAAATGCATTGGTTTATTTGGAGGATACACGATCGCTTTAGGAATTTCCTACAAGGGATTCTTTTCAACAAGATTTTCAGCTTTTTGCAAGTCCATATCCTTTTTCCAGAACACTTGTTCAAGGGTCAATAGAGTCTGAGGCTTAAACATGTTTAAGGATATCCAATTTTCCTTAGTGTAATCATGGGGTTTTATCGTTATCTTGTTCTTTTTACACTCAGGATCTTCTAGCTTCTTATTCATTTTCTCCCTAGTGACTTCATATAATTTCTTATCTTCCTCGATTGCACTCAGCAACTAGGTTTGTCTAGGCTTAAGGATCTCATTACCATCATACAGTACCTTATGAGCTTTTCTAGCCTTTTTACAAGCCTCGTGGTTTGGTTCATCAACTAAGGCAACACTATGTTTGTCACTTAGAACTCTATTCTTAGTGATCATGTGAAAATAATGGTGTTTCCTTGTATGCATAACTTATTTTCAAGCTTGTTTTTCAAAGTTTTTAGATTAGAAAAATCATTCAAAATTTTTGATTCCTTAGCACTAAATTCTTGCTTAAGCATTTTAACATTTTCTTGAAGTTCTTGTTTTTGCTTATTAGTTTTAGAAAGCTTTTTTGGAGTTTAACTCTTGTTTTAATACTTCTTCTCTAAACCTACTTTTTCTAATAGTTGTACGGATTTGGTCATCCATTTCCTGCTCACGAGTGGTCAACTCAAATTTAGCACGTTGTTCATAAATAGCAACCTGCTCCTTATATATGTTAAGCTCGTGGTACGGAATCATCAGAGCACAAATGCAGCGTACTCATGCAGTTCATAATCATCATTTTGAGTAGAAGATGCACAACTAGGTACAGCAGAAACTTCCATGCAACTTACCTCGGCATTGACATGCACTGCGGTACGTGAAGGGTGCATCTCTATCTTGGGTACATCCGAAGCTTCCATGGAGTGTTCCTTTGCATTCACTTGCACAGGTTGTGTGCTGGGCACCTCTCTCTCTTGTGAATTTGAGCACGAAGATTCCATTTTTGCATTATCCGACTCATAAATTTTTGTTGTCACGACATTGCATTCAAAGACAACACCCAGATACTTCAACAGAAACATTACCCAACCTATCACAACAATCTTTCAACTGTACCTGACACTCATTCACGTTTTCATTCTTTTGAGCAGATTCTTCAATGTACTTTTTCACATTATCCATGAGTTGGATAAATGTCTCAATGAAATCCTGAATTTCCATTCCAGTATGTTTTTGAAGGAAATTCCGTCAAATGTTGATCGTGTCTGCTGAATATTCCCACGATGAATGGTGAAATTGTTTGTAGATTACTTGAAGAGTCTGCACCTGGAACCATCCTTTTGAACCTCTTCATTGGTAAGTTGCGACTTTAAATGTTCTAAGTTCAACACAAGCTTCTTGTCAATGTAGGTAAGTCCTGGCGGAAAAGAGCACTACATGTTCGATCCCCAGCTATGGATAACAACTGTATGAGGTGTCAGATGAAGTAGTGATAGGGCTCAATGCTGCATTCCATTTGCATGGCATTCTCAGAAGCAGTGTGCAATTCATTCTCATTGTACTCAGAACATGAAGATCTCACATCCTCATTGTTTAATTCAAACATCTTTAATCGTTCAGTGTAGCACTCATTAACATTATTGTCCACAGCATCATACAATTTAAGCACTTCTGAAATCACTGGGTCAGTAGAGTAAGACATGATGTGGTGGAATGCACGGGATTTTACAAGTCTATGATTTAAACCGAGAAATAGAATCTTTCGCGGGATTTTACTAAAATCAAGACCAAACCGTTAAGCAATGACCAATGGAATGTGTGAAGATCGTTGTAAGCTCTTAGACGAGGTCTAATATTATATCTAGGAACACATAATAACGAAAGCGGAATATTCAATAAGAATTAACGTTATAATGAACAAGGTTTTTCATTCACCATCTCTAACTAAACAATAATAAAGCTCAAAGACTTGATCTAACACTAACTAACTAAACCACTAAACCCTAGGCGTTTTCCCAATCCCTACGCCTAGGTTCTCACACACACACACCTTTAGACGTCTACATCTTGTACGTCCGTACTAAAACTAATGACCCTATGTCTCTTTATATACTAGAGACATCTAGGGTTTACAAGAGGAATCATAATACAATTAGGAAACTAAATATTCTTTTAAGTATATCTTATAGAATCTTCCAAATCCTCCATCTTTTTGTAGTTTCCCTTCTTGTCACTTTAAGTCCTTCATGTTTCATTCTTCTTGTTTTGTATCATCAAATCTATAATAGACCCAACAGAATGTGTTAAGATGACTGATGGATCGACACAATGATAGACAATTGTGTGTTAGGTCTTATGATTGTTTGTGGGATAAGCAGAGATGTTGTTTGGTTGTGATTTGGGTTGGTTGTTGCACGATTTTATGGAGAAATTTAGATCTAAAATCTTAAAAGCTCAATAACTTCCTTTCGGAGAGGATTTGGGCCTCGAAAAATTCATTTCACGACATCGTGGTGAAACCTCACAATATTCAGGCTGTTCGGTCGTTTTGCAATTATTTGTGAAAACGGAGTTACGGATCAAAAGTTATGGCGTTTGAAGTTTTGACGTAAAAGTCAACTTAGGTCAAACCTCTTCTTCAGTAAAAATCAACCAAGTCGCTATAACCCTTGAACCAGTCGCTAAGTCACCAATTCGCTAATACCAAGTCGCTAAGCACCAAAGTCGCTAAGCACCAAGTCGCTAAGAACCAAGTAGCTAAAGAGCAACTCGCTAAAGTATCCAAGTCGCTAAGACACAGTCAGAGTTGCTAAAGAACAACTTCGCTAAGCACCAAGTCGCATTAGCAAAATTTTGGCAAAGAATTGCTACTCAAGTCGCTAAAACTTCAAGTCGCTAAAGAGCAACTCACTACAGGCAAGTCGCTACCACCAAGTAAGCTACCAGAGTGGAGAGTCCACTACTTGTACTGTAATCGCTAGGATTCTAAATTCGCTAGCTCCAAACTGCGTAACTCGCTACAAAATTGTGAAGCAAGTCGCTACGAAGAAAGAGATCCGTATATCAAGTAAGCTAGCAAGAAAACCACATAAACATCACTTTTCAATCCAAAAACAACCCAACCCAGATGATTCAAGCTTACCAAATGAAAACCTAAACACTTGTGATGATTCTAAACATAAAAGTACTAACAAAATCCAAGCTTTAACACAAGAAATCAACCAAATGATGCACAAACCACTAAACTTTTTCAAATCAAAAAACCACCTAAAAACCACTAGAAATCCAAAGATGTGCAAGATATGATCTAACCATGGCTCTTGATACCAATTATTGGATATTGGATTTCACTTACACATCAAACCATAACACAAAGTGGGCGTATAAGTGGAATTCTAGAGAGAGAAAGTTAGAGGTTTAGGGAACTTAGTGAGAGAAAGTGAAATTATTATTATTATGAGCCCAACTCTACTGGGAGGTAGAGAGTATTTATAGTCTTACATAAATAAGCCACACAACAGCTGTGGATCGGGCATACAGGGTAAAGACCCGTCCGGTCCTCCCACGGTGTTACTTAACACAATACTACTTCACTAAATATAACTATGACTACGAGCATTCTAACGATTACATATACTTGAGGTGACCGACTCTTTAATATCGGAAATTTCTAATTCCTAACAATCTCCCCTAAGGAGGTCACCTCAACCATATACTAAAATGACATTGAATACAATCAGATATTACATTAACAATTGATCTTGCATTCTTGATGTAGTACTTTGTTTCGAAGCTCGTAGTCATTGATTCCACTCATTGCATGTTTGGTTAATCCAAGTGGAGGTCTTTACTGATCCACGTGATAATAATGTTGAGCGAGCTTTTGAGATCATCAGCTAATAGAAAATCTCTGATACATCCATTGTGGTGTTGGTATTGTGTGATGTTGTGACTTTCGGACCGACATGCTCACATTTTGGATCATGATATCTTCTCATTAGAGTAGCGGAAGCATTCGTTGATTCATGATATTGGCGCAGCGTAGCGAAGCATGGAGTTAGAATATCAGAATCATTGATGCACCAATCATGATATCTTTTGATATGAATGTGTTGTGTGAGCATGCAACTATGGATTGACCGCCCATTCTCGATCACAAACGTCGGGGTGTACTTTTACGCATACAACAGGTTAGCAATAAATCGCGAAAGTGTCTTTGATCACTTTCGTTGAATTGAGTACCGGCCCACGGTTCCCGTTGATCGATACAATCGCTTACTGTGATCGGAATAATTACGAAGAATTTCCTTGACAGGTTTAATGCTCTAAATTTGTTCTCAAACCGGAACGTCTCAAAGAAGACAACATGGAGTGAGTGAACCAGCGAATTTAAGTCCACTGATTGATGAAAAGAGATTTGAAAAACAATCGTGTATTGCTCAATAGAAATTGTTTTTGCAATATAACAAAGGTTTTAATGAAAATCAATTATCAATCATAAAACACCTTTTGATTTGAAAAATTAGTACACGGTCGACGTGCTTAATGAAAGGAGTTTTAAAGCACAAAGACCGGTTTTTCAAAGGTATCCGTCAATCCATAACCTGAACCAGGATTGATTCAAAGAATGAATCGCCCCATTGTTTCTGTTCAGTTGTCACATGGTTGATCTGTATAATAGATCTCACATGCCACCTACCAGGAGCTTGTTAGATGTTGGCTCTAGAAGGCTTTCCATCTTCATTGTGAGTATGTTTGCATATCACTCAGATGTTCTGGCAATACCACAAGGATAATGCGTAGGACTCAAGATATAATCTCTCTTTCCACATTGTGTGAAACAGAGAGTCTTCATTGAAAGTGTCCTAATGAGATTTATTGATGATCTCGTGGCACTAGACTCAATTTGTGCATATTTGGATCCTTTATCGGAGACTAGGGAGAGGGTCTCCTCCTTCAATATCAACAATCTCTAAGAGAAAGTTGATAGATAATGTCGGTTCCCCGTGAGAATGAAACAAGTCCTTTTAAGAGGAACTTGAGTGGTTTGGAAAGTTGAAGTGCAGTGCGTCACTGGGTCCATGACGTCTTGTCTTCAATACCGATGTTACCATCTGTAGCATTTGAATTGAACCCGGTTTCTGCCCTAAGGTTGAATATATGGAGGGCTATTTGTTTTCACCTTTTTCTCATTCATTTCTTTTTCATTCTTCAACCCCTTCAGTGCTTACCGAGACTTCATAGCAAGAACCTTGTTGGGTTTATTCCAGTACTAGCTCAGTCTCAGTCCGCACTCTTCCCATATCTCATTTTTCTCCTTTTATCATCATACCTAAGAACTCTACACTAACTAGTGGATAGTCCCTAGGTAGATCCCTCCGGTTCTGGCGGATCATGGGAACACATACCTAACCTTATCGTCCTTATATCACCATACATAATGTAAAGTTGGTCGGTCTTTTGGTATTGTTCATCTGCCATAGGAACCAATTGAAAAACCATTTGAAAATCAATCCAGATACTTATGATATTTTATCAAAGCATTTTGTACCTGAATTGTTTTTGATATTTTTAGAAGAAGAACTCCCCCTCAACATGTGAATCAAGTATTTGAAATAGTTTTCCACACGGAGGCAAGAGAAAGAATTAACTTCTTTGATAACCATTTTTTTTAAAAAAATATCAACATCACTTCCCTAATCGAATCAAGTAGATAAAGCATTTTGGGGAAGGATGAGGTTTTCATGATTTTGCTCCCCCTCAATATGTGCCTCGAGATTTATAAAGAGTTTTGCACATTGGAGGAATTTGCACCTTAAAATAAGTTATCACGTTTCAAATCATAGGTTTAAGATAGATGCTCCCCTCAACATGTGCATGGAAAATTTGAAATCGTTTGTCACATGTGGGAAGGAGAGCTTGTACATCCTTATAAAACCATTTACCGAATTATCAGTTTAAATCCAATTTAAATCACACATTCTCCCCCGATCATAATTGTTACACTAAACTATTTAAACTACATATGTGTGTTAGTTGTGAATTTAAATGATAGTGTATTATGACGTCTGTTCACATCAGTTCAGGCCTCGTACTTCAATATTATGACGTTTGAACACATCAGTTCAATCCTCGTTCTCTAAAGAAAAGAAAAGTGTACGTCTCAGTGCGCTTTATCTTAGAAAGAAGAGAAATCTTCTTATGACGTATGAACACATCAGTTCATGCCTCGTACTCTAAAGAAAAGAAAAGTGTACGTGTCAGTGCGCTTTATCTTCAATAGAAGAGAAATCTTCTAATGACGTATGAACACAACAGTTCATGCCTCGTTCTCCAAAGAAAAGAAATGTGTACGTTTCAGTGCGCATTATCTTCTAAAGAAGAGAAATCTTCGTATGACGTATGAACACAAACTTGTTCATGCCTCGTACTCTAAAAAGAAAGAAAAGTGTACGTCTGGAGTCGCATTATCTTCTAAAGAAGAGAAATCTTCTTATGACGTATGAACACAACAGTTCATGCCTCGTACTCTAAAGGAAAGAAAAGTGTATGCGGTTCAAGATGCGCTTTATCTCTCAAGAAGAGAAATCTTCTTATGACGTATGAACACAACAGTTCATGCCTCGTTCTCTAAAGAAAAGAAAAGTGTACGTTTCAGTGCGCTTTATCTTTTGAAGAAGAGAAATCTTCTTTTTAATGACCATTCTCATCAACATGCTTCATACTTTTTCCATGCGCCATCAAGTGAACCGGGCTACCATTGATTGTTTTTCTTATTCCACTTGCTCAACTATAATGACGATGGCGACATCATGTGCTAATTTTGCGGGGAGAAGTGTGAATAGAATACTTTTGAATGATTTCACTTATTTAGTCAAGAATGGCATCTCCGTATGCAATTCTTGAGGGGAGAAAAGTGTGAATTTTTGCATTGTTGATTGATACTTGAGAAAATATATGGTCATACGGCTCTAAACTCATGTAAGAACCGAGCTTCTTCTTATCGGGTCATCTTCACATGGAGTTTTTCTTCTAAGAGCCGTTGGTTGACATCTTCACAAGCTGATATGAGTTTATTGACAAAGTGCTTCCGGTTAATGCTTCACGTGCCCATCAACATGATGATTCGAACAACCTTCGTTCTTGTTTGATGTGATTGTTTGCTTGGTGTTACCATTTCGTGTGTTCGATTGCGGCCCGATTGCTAATTTCCTTGATGAACATCTTTCTGTTCTTGTTTGATTGGGAGGGATTTTTGTTAAGGGGATTTGCAAGATGAAAGTTAATTGGGATGATCTTAGTATGATGAAGATGTTAACTATCTATTCCCCAACCGACAATCTTGAAGAAGGTCGAGTCTACAGTGATTCTACATTCTCTCGCTACATAGAAGACTAAAGACGAGCTGCATTTGACTATCTAAAGACTTATTCTTAATCTGGGCATTTATCAATCAGATTGTCGGTTTAGGTGAGAGCACTAATTGGGTAGAGTTATAAGTCAGATTCAATTCCCAATTAGACTTGCTCATATTATTTAGCAAGTTGATTCCCACAAAGACTTCAAGCGATCTTCTCAACAGATTTCAAGTATTTGGGCTGATAAAGTGTTGCTGATTTTGAAGTGTCAAAACCAATAAGGGGGAAGGAGACACATATCTAAACGCGAGTAAACTTGATGAACTTAATACTTCTATTTAATTGAAGATATCCCGGGAAGACAAATGTTATTACCGCAGAGAAACTCAAGGTTTGACTCATGGCGAGTAAACTTGATGAGCTTAATACTTCTAAGTGATTGAAGATATCCCGGGAAAACATATGTCATGACCGCAGAGAAACTCAAGGTTTTACTCATCAAAGCGTTTAGTGTTATTATTCCAACTACGTGGGGAAGTGATGTAATAGAAAGTTTCTGAAGATAAAAGAGGTACACAAGTGTGTGATGATTTTGATGTTATCGCAATCATCAGGGGAGAGAGGATTGTGTATATTGGGATGCTCAATTGTTTCACTTGAGTGCTTAATCAGCGATTCAGAGATATAATCACTTATTCCCGAGTTGAAATCCGCAGAGATAGTCCTCCGCAGAGATAATCAGTGATTCGACCTGTTTCTTCAATGTTATCGGTTATTCTCTCTTTGGGCATTGGTACTTCGGTTTTGAGCTTCATACACTTTCTTCAGGGAGAGAAAAGTATACATCGGGGTTATTCTTTGGCTATTGGACTTAATCGCATACTCGATGGTATAAGTTTCTTTGTCTTCGAGTATGTGTATTCTGGTTCGTGAGCTCTAGTCTAAGAGACTGACTGCATCAATTCAACTACTCGGGGTAAGTGGTCTCTTGACACCTTTTGGAATGGATTACGTCGACTTCGTGGTTATGAAATTTGAGAAGAATTTTAAAGAGTGGGATGATACGTTGTTGTTCTTGTTGATGATATAACCCCGAACGGAGACTTACAATGATCCTTCTTAATGAGAGCAAGATCGATGATAATGGTGTGCTTCTTGTGCACCGCTAAGCAAGCTTGAAAAAAGCTTAGAATCGCTCAATAAGAAGATTTCGGTTTGGGGAAGCTACCAAAGTCTCACTTTCAGATGGTTCAATTTCTTTCTTTAATGCAAGAGCCTCGGAAGCTTTGGTGGTGAAAGTTTTAGGGATGATAACTTCTATCTTCTACAACGGGCTTTCGATATCCTTATCTCGGTACTCGTATCATCATCTTCTTTAACTATATCATCTATTCTATCTTTGTATATATTTATCAAAAACAAAATACAAAAATATAAAACCAACAAAAAGAAAATAGAAAAATATAAAATCAACAAAAACCCATAAAAATTAGAAAATTTCAAAAATACCAAAAATATGTTTTCCAAAGACATGTCTTCTGATATCGATAACATCTACGGTCTTAGAAATGTCATTCAATAATGGCACGGGACTTTAGATGAAGTTCGAGCAGGAGGTGTAAATATTTTTTTCAAAACATGTCTCAAAATATGGCTTGCAGTTACTTCAGACTGCAACCCGTGCTTAAACTATGGTTTGCTATTATTTCAGATAGCAACCCGTTCTTCAAGAAAGGAAAGTGCTACGCTAAACCATTTTTCAAATATTTCGTGCACTTATCCTAAAAACAAATTTGAGGAAAGTATGTCGAAGGACTGCTGTTCCTACACAAATGTTTTTCCGTCTAAAATTCTTCAGAAAAATATTTGCTGTTTTCAAAAATGGTGGTAAATGAGTTGCTTGAAAATCAATCAGAATCAAGTTTTCATAAAATTGCAAAAAAACTCAATCAATGATTTCAGCGCTTTTAAAACTTTTTAGAAAATGAGTCATTGATTGAGGGGATAATGTTATTCAAATTTACATCATCTAACGGACTTTCTTAATTATCCTACGTGCTTAATTAAAAATATATAATTGCCTATGTTGAAGGACTAGGTTTCTAGGATGTGATTGTTAGGTTTAGATGATTATAGTTTGATGAACACATTATTTCCATACCTTATATGAACTGATTGATATGTTGAATTGACTTGAATTAGTCGATTGTTGTTTGGGTGATGTCGACCACCATATATTTGTATGTGTGTTCACTAACGTATGCAGGTATATTGGTATAAAAGAATGTTCCCAATCCGGATCCCACAATTGAAGATGATTGGATGCCGAAAGGAAAGGGTAACTATTTCTTGGGTTGACAAATGAAGAAACGGAGCTTAATTGGACTTCTATGGAGAGTTGGCATAAATGCAACGTAAGAGGTCTCACTGCATCAGCAGATGGTTTTCTTCTAAGTGATTGAAGAAACGGCGCTTAATTTGACATCAGTTGGCATTCAAAATGCAACGTAAGAAGAAGTCTCACCGCATCGCAGATGGTTTTTCTTCCAAACCCTACAAAGAACAAAAACGAAGCTTCTCAACCACCTAACGATCTTTGTGCGGGATAATTGTGATTATACCATTTTTTTAAACAATTTTAAATAATATTGTTTTGAAAATGGAAAAATATTGTTTTGAAAATAAATTGGACTTAATTTTGAAAATCACCGGACTTCATTTTTATCAAAACCTAAGTCACTCAATCAACGACTACGGTCATCGATTGAGGGGGAGAGTGATTTAAAATAAATTATTTTCAATCAATATTGCTTCACAAAAGTTCCGTCTTGTGCGATAATAAGTGGTGATCTAAAGATTTAATGTTATGTCATGGTATGATTTTTTCTTTAGAATCAAGGTCTTTCAAAATGAAATTTTTTCTGTTCTTGTTTGATTGTGAAATTGTTTTGTTTTACTTAAAAGATCTCTTAAAAACTATCATACATGACACTAACAATATTTAGTGTCTTAAAATGGTCCTTATCTGTCATTTTTCAAAGTTAAATCAAGCCACGTCTTTCCCCAAAATCTTTTAAATGATTTAAATCAATTGGGATCACAAATCTCAAAAGGTTTGAAATTTTGATCGGGGTAGAGATCGTGATTTAAATCTCTTATCTGCTTAAATGGAATTGGTTTTAGTCCTTTAAAGGCACTCCTGCCTCCATGTGCCAAACGATTTCATACACAATGCACATGTTGAGGAGGAGGATTTATCCAAAACATGATGAGTATTTAAACCAGGCCACATATTCTCCCATGTTTTTTAAACCGTATTAAATCACTTGGGATCCAAAATCTCAAAGGGTTTGATATTTTTGATCGGGGGAGAATTTATGATTTAATAATGAAATTTGATAAAAGGTGATCGTTTTGATTTAATTGTGCAGGCTGCTCTCTCATATGTGCTAAACGCTTTCGAATCTCGAAGCACATATTGAGGGGAGCAAATAAACTATCGAGGTACGAAAGTTTTTTAAAGTACCTTGATTGAGTTTTCAAATGGTTTCTTAATGGCTCTTTTGATTGTGGATGTGCTTCAAAAGAACTCTTGCCTCTATGTGTTAAAATGATTTCAAAAATCCTATGCACATATTGAGGGGGAGAATTTTATCAAGAAAATCAAATGGATTTTTCGTATGAAAATCGTGATCAAAGAAAATATTTCAAAGTCCTCTTGCCTCCATGTGATAAACAAATTCTAAATCATATGCACATGTTGAGGGGGAGGTTTTCTAAATGATCAAAACTATTAAGGTACAAAATGCTTTGATCTCGTATCACAAGTACCTTGATTGGTTTTTCCAAATGATTTTTCAATTGGTTTCATGAGGGAATGAACTGTACCAAAAGACCGACCATTTTACTTTATGTATGGAGTTATAAGGATGGTGAGGTTAGGTATTCGTTCCCACGATCCGCCAGAACCGGAGGGATCTACCCAGGGACAATCCACTAGATAGTGTAGAGTCCTTAGGTATGTTGAAAAAAGGAGAAAAATGAGAAATGGGAAGAGTGCGGACCGAGACAGAGCTAGTACTGGAATAAACCCAACAAGGTTCTAGTAATGAAGTCTCGGTAAGCACTGAAGGGGTTGAAGAATGGAAAAGAACTGAATGTGAAAAAGGGTGAAAAGAAATAGCCCTCCATCAATTCAACCTTAGGGCAGAAACCGGGTTCAATACATATGATAATGGTTGTTACCAAGGTAACACTGGTATTGAAGACAAGACGTCATGGACCCAGTGACGCACTACACTAAAACTTCCCAGCTACTCAAGTTCCTCTTAAAAGGGCTTGTTTCATTCTCACGGGGAACCGACATAATCTATCGACTTTCTCTTAGAGATTGTTGATATTGAAGAAGGAGACCCTCTCCCTAGTCTCCGACATAGGAACCAAATGTGCACGATTGAGTCTAGAGCCAAGAGATCATCCACAATATCTCATTAGGACACAAAATTAATGAAGACTTGTTGTTTCACACAATGTGGAAAGTAAGTATATATTTAGAGTCCTTCGCATTATCCTTGTGGTATTGCCAGAACATCTGAGTGATATGCATACATATTCACAATGAAGATGGAAAGCCTTCTGGAGCCAACATCAAACAAGCTCCTGGTAGGTGGCATGTGAGATCTTTTCTAAATATCAAGCTTGTGACAACTGGATTGAAACAATGGGGCGATTCACTCTTGAATCAACCTTGGTCCAGGAATGGAATTGACGAATGCTTTTGGAAAAACCATTCGATGTGCAAACCTTATTTTCTCTAGCACGTCGAATGTGTACTCTTTTAAATACAAAAAGTATTTTTGATTGAAAATTGATCTTTCTCATAAAACCTTCGTCGTATTGCAAAACTCTTTCTTCTAAGCAATACGCGATTGTTTTTCAAATCATTTTTCATCAATCGGTGAATCTCAATTTGCTGGTTCACTCACTCCGTGTTGTCTTCTTTGAGACGCTCCGGTTTGAGAACAGCTAGAACACTGCGAAACCCCTGTCAAGGAGATTCTTCGAATCCTACCGATCACAGCAAGACTTGTACTGATCAACGGGGAACCGTGGGCGTGTACCTCAATTCAACGAAAGTGGTCAAAGACACTTTCGTGTGTTTTATTGCTTACCGTTGTTTGCGGGTACATTTGGACGGTTGTACTGATCGAATGAGGAGTCATTCCAAAGCCGCATGCTCACAGCATCCACACTTAGTTTGAAGAAATCATGACTGGTGCATATCTACATAACTGCTCGATATTTCTATACTATGTTCGTGCTACTGCCGCAAATATCTTGAACCAGTAAGGCTTCCGCTACTCTGTTGGAAAGATGTCATGATTCAAAAGTGTGAGCATGTCGGTCCAAAAGTCACAACTTCACATGATGGCAACACAATAAAGGGTGATCCAGAGATTTGTTGTGGCTGATGATCTCAATGAAAGCTCGAAGATCATCAAAATGTGGATCAGTTTAAAGGCCTCCACTTAAAGTACAAATCTATGCGGACTTTGAAGAATCGCTACACAAGCACAAAGAATGCAGAATTTGAAGAATTGAAGTCTACGAGCTTGGAACTAAAGACAAAGATAGAATGCTAGGATGCAAAATGTATTTCATGGGGTGACCTCCCTTAGGGGGAGATTGTTAGGAATTATAAAATTCCATGTTAAAGTGTCGGTCACCCCAATTATAAGTCTAGCATATGTTAGCTCGTAGACGTGTCGTTTGTTACGGTATTTAGTAGTTTATTTGTTTGTCAGTAGCGTAGAATAGTTTAGTGTAACACCGTGGAGGAAGGACGGGTCTTTACCCACTGTATGCCTGATCCACAGGCCGATAGGAGGTCGTGTATTTGTAACTATAAATACCCCTTCCATCCATGGAAGGGGTGGTGCTTCATTCAATCTAACCTTTTACATTTGAGAACCAAGTCTCTAGCAAGAACACCCTCTCTACTTTCTCTCTCTAAATATGGCAAACATGTATTTTGATCATCAAAGACCACCCGAATCATCAACACAATAATATTTGGATCCTAACAATTTAATATTGCATCTACTACATATGTGTGTTAGTTGTGAATTTAAATGATATGAATAAATGTAAAACCTAATGTAGTAATTAATGCATTGTATACTCGACCTATGGTTGGGTAGATGTAGTAATTAATTGTACACATTAATATGCATTTAATATTGCATCTACTACATATGTGTGTTAGTTGTGAATTTAAATGATATGAATAAATGTAAAACCTAATGTAGTAATTAATGCATTGGATCATCGACTACTCGACCGACGGCTACTCAACCTGTGGTTGGGTAGATGTAGTAATTAATTGTACACATTAATATGCATTTAATATTGTATCTACTACATATGTGCGTTAGTTGTGAATTTAAATGATATGAATAAATGTAAAACCTAATGTAGTAATTAATGCATTGGATACTCGACTACTCGACCGACGGCTACTCGACCTATGGTTGGGTAGATGTAGTAATTAATTGTACACATTAATATGCATTTAATATTTCATCTACTACATATGTGTGTTAGTTGTGAATTTAAATGATATGAATAAATGTAAAACCTAACGTAGTAATTAATGCATTGATACCTGACTACCGGCCACGGCTACTCGACCTATGGTTGGGTAGATGTAGTAATTAATTGTACAAATTAATATGTATTTAATATTGCATCTACTACATATGTGTCTAAGTTGAAGGGTATTTTAGTCATTCAATATTCCAAAGTCACTTTTTGTTTTCGTATTACATAAATACGCACCCCCACCCACACACAAAATACATCTTATTCTTCTACGTTTCTTATCTTCGATTTTAGAGTAAACTTTTGCAGATTCTAGAGCCATGATGCATTGTTTTTAAGGTAGAAGAACTTAACGTTATTACATCTTGGACAAATGAAAACCCCGAAAGACGTTTTTATGGATGCCCAGATCATGTAAGTGTTATTTTGTAAAAAGTAGGGTTACAATTTGAAATCATTAATATGTTACCTTTCTTGTTTACTAGGGTATAGTAGATTGGCTTGATCCCCCGATGTGCCATCGTGCTGTAACAATTATTCCAGGTCTATTGAGAGCAAGAAACATGCAAGAAGCTCAATTGTTAGAAGTACAAAGGGGAAAGCAAAGAATGAAGAAGTTGTTGGTTTTGTCATGGTTATCATTTATAGCTTTTGAATTTTTCAAGTTGTTTGGTTAATTTAGTGGTTGTATTTTTCAACAAAGAATTAAGAAGTTGTATATGTTAATTTTAATGTTTGTATTGTCAAGTTGTTTGGTTAATGTATGAATTTGTTTGTTGTTGGATTCAAGTTCAAATTTAAAAAACTAGCCTATAAATACCCATTCAAGTCATACAATCATGTCATACACTTAACACATACACAACTCATATACTCAACTCACACACGGATTTTCAAAATGTCACACAAAGATTTCTCTCAACAATTCCCTAGTCCACCACAAAATGAGCATGATTTTGACGCTTCACCTGAATATCTCTTCCCGGTATTCACAAATAAAAATGAAGTAGCAAACGTTCAACCGCAAGTTCCGTTACCGGTAATCCCAAATGAAAATGAAGCGGCAAACATCCCACTTGAAAAGGACCCGGCAAATAACCCACCTTTGGATTACGATCCCAATCCATTTGGGTTAACTGAGGATCAACTTCGACTACTTGAACAAGATATGGAAGTACTCATTGAGTTTGAACTAGTCGAGGAACGTGAGGAAGCTCGCCGTAGGGAGCTGGAAGCGTCGTAGGGAGCGGAACAACGAGAATTTGAATACCGATGGGAAATGGGGCTTGACCTCGAAAGCAATCATATACTTCAAGTGACGAGGGTTGGGTCTCGGATGATTCCTTTTTTTAATTTGTTGTTTTATTTTGTGAACAATGTATTTCATGTCCTATCATCTAATTTCATGTCCGTTAATCTAGTTATTAAATAAATTGTTAGTGTTTGTGAGAAATATTTGAATATAAGTGGGTCGAGTAGTCGAAAGTATCCAGGCATTAATTACTACATTAATTATTAAATCAAACACATATTTATTCATATAACTTAATATCAAAACTACACACACAGTAGTAGGTGCAACACTAAATGCATATTTATTTGGACATTTAATTACCACATCTTCCCAACCATAGGTCGAGTAGCCGTCGGTCGAGTAGTCGAGTATCAAGTGCATTAATTACTATATTAATTATTAAACCAAAATTTCGAATTAATGTATAGTTGATGCACATTTCGAATTAATGAGTAAATTTGTTATATGTAAAAACTAAAATTTCGAATTAATTGATTTACTACAACATAAGTTATACTACAACCAAACTAGAAACTAGACACATAACAAACTACATTCGTTAAGTGAAAATACATTCGATCAAATACCAAGGGTTACATAAATATTCCACTTCCAGTACCACCATCACCGTTGCCACTTTCAAGAACCTCATCCTTGGATAAAACCTTGACCAAAATTTTTATTGTGATGTTAAGATAATGATTGCCAGATTGTTTGGGAGAAAATACAGAAACATTTTGAAGTATCAAGACAGTTCCGGCGGTAAATTGGTTTTTAAACCTCTCATCATTAACAACTTTGTGATGTATTGTACCTAAAATAAACCCTAAACGCCTTTCAATGTTACTTTAGATCACCCAAAACATTCAGAGTACAAGACTTGATTATAGCAACAACCTTTTCAAGTTTCCCTTTTTTTAAGAAATTTTTGATATCGGCAAAACAACCAACAATGATCCCGCCATCAAAGATTCATAAACTCAACCGCGTTAACCCATGGACCACTTTTAAAATCCAAATCCTCAACCAAATCGTCAACAACTTTCCTAATAAACTCCGTGGTGATCATTACACCATCGTCCATACCATCCCGAATACCGCAGACCGGTATTTTTCTAATGGCTTTTCAACAAAATTATCAACTTGAGAGGATATTGTGTTTTGTGTTGTGGCGGATAATCGGAGATCAGAGTCGTCTATATTAAGTAATTCTTCCCATTAATAATTTGGTGGTGAATTCATTGCATAGCTTTTAAGGTTTGGTAATCTTATCATATGTTTCTCACCTCTATTTATATAATTATCATATACCCCATCACATTAATTATATTATGTGTTAGTTAGGAAAAGGTTAATTGTTGTAATTAATACATCAATATTAATGTAATCAATTAATAGGTGTTAGTTGTTGTAATTAATACATGTTAGGATACTCGACCATCAGCTACTCGACCACTCGACTTTGAATTAGATCTATTATCCATTAGGTAATATCCATTCAGATCACTATATTAATCCTTTTTTTGTTATTTACACACTTCATGTGTGTTTGTTCACTAATACTAGAAGAATTTGTGTACACTTCACTAATATTTCGGTAACGTTCACGCATTTATTTTTGGCTGAATTTATTTTTGTTTATTCGGATTTTTTCAATTAAAACAAGATGTCTAATATTTCTAATGATATTTTATTCGATGTTTTCAATAAAAGCATATTCTACGTCTTTCCCCTAAGGTACGCATGTGGAAAAATTATTGAAATTAAACTATCTATGTCTAAAACGTTGTCGTATTCCCAAATGTGTGACATGTTGTTAGAAAAAATAAAAGAGGATATTTGGGCTTGGTTTTATTGTATACCAAAATGTAGCTTGGAAGAAGGTTTGACTATAGTGGAAAGTGATACGTATGTTAAGAAGATGTATGAATTGGCTCAACTACACGGGAAAATTGAGGTATATGTTTCCCATACTCCTCAAGCATTCCTAGTTGATTACTATCACAAAAACTTGTGTAAAGATGAGTTTGATGAGGAGGTGACAACACAATTAAAAAACCATGATAAAAGAAAGAAAGATTTTGATCAGATGTCATTGGAAGAGGTTAGTGCATGGGAAAATGAAGAATCTCAATCACCGGCTTACTTAAGATCACCGCATGAAAAGCCGTTTAAAGAAGCTAGTCTATTTACACCAAGGATGCTTTTGATGATTTTGAGGATGCAAATTTCATGATGAATTTGATGAAGGTTCTAGTGCTCTTCCTTATGTGTCCAATAATGGTGATAACAATAATTTATGATGGGCCTTTTTTTATTGTAATTTATGATGGTTATGTTTCATTGCCTTGTTTGTTGTAATTTAGGTTCTAGTGCTTTTAGTTAACATGTGTTAATTCTTGTGGGTCATCCAAGATCGTGTAATGTATTAGTTGGTATTTAATGTTATCACTATATTATGGTCTCTAACAAGGATTATAGTTAAAAAAGATTGAAGCGGACATTATACTCTTTTTTTTTCGTTTTTGGTTGTATATAGAAAATTTGGGGAGGAGGGGAGGGGGGCGGGTTTGAAAGTAATTGAAATATAAGGTTATTTGTGTCATTATTTTATTTTTGTATTAGTTCATACTTCATAGTGTAAGGATTTTCTATTGTAAGTTTCATTTTTTTTTTTCAAATGCTGTGGTTTCAGTTATCTTTTGTAATCATTCTCTTCGATCACGGTTTTATGCTTTAATTAATTTTGGGGAGAGTAAAAATGTGTTGGATTTGTCTATTTATACGCGTAATAATAATTGAACCCCTACCTAATCTCTTAATTTTAATTTATTTTTACTGTACACATAACCCCAAATCCCAAATCACCGCCTTGCAAAATCAATGGCAAACCAAACCCCAAATCTAGATTAATTGCGTAGCGCCAGTGGTTCCGATGATATTGCAACCATGTTCAAGCATCTCTTTAACAGTGAAGTGATGGAAGCACAAGCTCGCCTAGTCAAATTGGAAGTAATATGCAGAGAATTAGGCGATGTGCTTGCGAAGCGTGAAGGAACAGTTAGGGAGCTCCATTATCTTGGCCCAAACCATGAGAAAGGGGTGGATGCTTTATCATGTCTGGTGAAGATGAATGTAGATGATCGTGATATTTTGCAAGGGCTTCAAGCTTCTGTTGATTTGATTCGTGATGGGATTGAGCAGAAGCAAGATAACGTGACCCTCATGGAGATTGATGAAGACTTGACTGGTGTTTAGTGACATCATCACTTTTGTGTTGAAGCTTTTTGGTTTTCAAGTGGTCTAACTATGTGAATGTCTTTTGGGTATGGATCATTAGTAAGTAATTTGGTTTCTATGGTATATTTATATATAACTCTTATGTAAATATAGTTTGGGTTATGGTTTCTGAATATGCTGGTAATGAAGTTATGTACTTATCTGGATGATAATTAGTCGACTGAAGTTATGTACTGAAATGATTATGCTGGTAATGAATCGTTATGGTATTTAGTTTATCCTTATTGATTTTGTTGCCATTTTGTATACGCAATTCTAGTGTAGATGTTTTTCAGTTTTGTTAATCACATTGTAATGGAATTTGGTTTTAATGGTCAATTTTAGGCACTTGTGGGTCAATTTTAGAAAGTTGGTTTGACAACATGGATTAATATAGGGAGTTGGTCAATTTTAGAAAGTCTTGTATTTTTATGTCGTTTAAGGGTCACTTTTAGAAATGACATGTTGCTGTTCTAAAGTGGGTCAATTTTAGGAAGTGGGTAAGTTTTTAGATTTTGTTTTAGTGGTCACTTTTAAATGTGCCTAAAATGGGTCACTTTTAGGAACTTGTGGGTCATGTATTGATCATACATAAATAAAAAATATAGCTTGTTAATATGGTTAGCAATATTTTCAGAACTAAAGACAGACATTTCACTTGCATACCATAGTTAAGAATCTTATGTCGGACGACAAACCTTTTGTACCAATCTGCTATAGAATGCACATATATGCTTTTGAAGAATCTAATGCAATTTTTGACTTTGCATGTACAAAACTTTGATTTGGAAACTTTTATGCAATCAATAAAAGTATAGAAAAGAGACAAACCCGACAACTAAAGCAACACAGGCTGCAGCGCTAGAACTACCAGGACCAACCAGCTTTTTGAATTCCTTACCTTCGATCTCATAGTTTTTTTTCATCTGCAATAATGCATATAAATTTGATGTTTAGTAATCATAACTAATTCTGAATTTCTACCGAGTAGGGCAAAAGATTTAGATATAATGTTTTGATTCCAATTCATAAAGCTGCAACAACATTTTGAAAAATGCATATCCAAAAAACCGGAACAGATTTTGCAGACAGATCCTGTTGATGCAGATCAGTAGCTGTAAGAAAATGTGAGAGAACAAAAAAAGAAAGTATACTAACAGCATTCTCAATCGAGTCAAGCCTTCACATTAAGTTAAACCACAACATTATTTTCTACACCTGAGTTCGAGTAAACCTTGACTACTTTGCAGCCTTATTTAGTTACTAGTCTACTTATCACATCACAAAAAGTGATTATCAGTGTTTTTCCGCAATACAGAAAACGCAATCTCCAACACCTAACCTAACAATAAGAATGTTACATGCAATAGTATATCATTATTTACAAAACCTAATTTCGGATCGTCATATAATTTCACCTCGTTAATGGTAACAACATATATGTCACATTGAATGAGACAAACAGATTTAACTGGATGAGATGATTAAACAAAATTGTTTTCAACAATACATATGTCACACTGGTTTACAAAACATACAACATTCGTTTACAATAAATTATGCTCAGTTTCCTACTACCAACTACTACAGTTTTGACAACGAAAGTACAAAATACATTTGCAACTACTAGTACAGTTTCAACTACCAAAGTACCAAACTACTACCAAAGTACCAAAGTTTTGCCAAACTACAAAATACATTTGAAACTACCAGTTGAGTTATTTGAACTTGTACATCAATGAGATATTTCTACCAACTACTACAGCTTCTCACCTTTCAGCGCCACATTTCAACCCCAGCTTCAATCAGTTTGTGCCAAAGGTAGTTCAATCTTGTACTTCCAAAAGAAATCTACCAAACGCTCCCTATATGCCAAAGCTGCCAAAGTAGTATTATCGACCGCCAATGGAAGATTATTCGACAACCTATACAAGTTTATCATCACCCAGATACCGCAGTCACCATAAAGAGGGCCTTGCTTTGGCACATTATCCGCATACCGGAAGGTGATGGAGTAATGTTTTGGATCAATGCCCTTTTTTTCCATTACTTCGGTTTGTTGTAAAAACTTTGGAATTTTATATTCAAAACATCTCCTCATATTGACCCACCATACTCGATTTTCAACTAGAGGCCAGGAGAGGCTGTCATAGATTGTTATGACACCGGAGCGTAGATGGAGTTCTCCCAGAACCCAATGTACATTACCTTCATTGATAGGAAAATAGACCTACAATATTGGTGAACAAACATAAGACAACAAAAACTATATTGTATTTAAAATTTTGTATCCAAGGGTTCAGATTTGCTCCAAAGAAGCACACTCAGCTCCCAAGCTCCATTTGTCTCTCCAAAGAAACTCACACAAGGGGCTGTTTGGGTCAAGGCTGTGAAATGGTGAAATAATTGTTTTTAACCCTTTTGACTTACCTAGTCAAACTTCTTTTAGGAGTCTTAGGTTAGTGTGAATGTTAGAGAAAGGTTGCATAAGTTTTGGTAGGATTTGGTAAAAAAAGAGCGTAACTGTTTTTCTCAGACTGGCACAGGACAACAACATTACTGCTGTTATGGGCCCTTTTTTCTTAGTCTAATTGGTACTCAAATTGTGCAAACTTTGTTTTATTAAATCCTTGTATGCCCATCTAATTTTAGTTTCAGTTTAGTGCACTATAACCACCCCCAGCATAGTATAAAGTCGAGTTAAAAATCTGTTTTTGCACAACTTCATGTTCTGCATCAGTAAGAAAATGGCCCTAAAACACACAGCAACAACTTATTTTTAATCTGTGTAGATGCCCTTTCAAGCACAAGTTACTTTTTTAGGATTACCACTACTCTAACTTTGTTGTTGTAGTTTGCTTTTGGTTTTGAAAGTCTTTTTTCAGCTAGAAAATAAGCTCCAAAAACAGCCTCACATTACCTTATTTAGGAATTTCCTTACACTACTAGAAAATGACTTTTCAACCATATACAGTAACAGCTTATGTGTGATCATTGCGAAAAGTAAATGTTAGTTATTATGGTCATGCCTGATTGTGATATAAGAAATACTACATATCAATTAGAACCATGAAATACTACTATACAAGTATCAAAAATTTCTTAAACACACCTTTTCCACAGATTCAGCAAACCAGGGGAGAGCATAAGTTACTCCGTCACATAAAAACCGCATCATGTTGGTAAGAATCATGGAGCTAAAAATGGACCGCCATTGCCCAATCAGCATCGGCAGGTCTAAAGTGCCATAGAAACATTATCCATAGATCAAGATGCTGCCAAAATAAAAAAAAATAAAAAAAATTTAGCTAAGTAGTTAACATTATCCATAAATCTTAAAAATTGTTAACATGAAATTTACCGTATTAGAAAGCCATCCATTTCTATACTTCCTGATGCCCAACAACCTTTCCCAAAAATTATGATATGCATATATCCCATCTCCTCCCCATGGAAAATAAAATCTCCTGTCCTCCTTTTCATTCAAAAAATCCATAATTTCTTTTGGCACAATCACTCTTAATTGTCGCGAACCTGTAGGACGAGTTAGATCCTGCAGATATATCATACAGAATTGTCTAGTCCAAAGTACTTAAACAACGTTACAAAATCTGAAATAAATAATAAGTAAAATAAGTTACCTCATTCCACGGGGGAATCACTTCACCACCATGTGAAACCAACGGCTGAAAACGCTTAACACATTTCTTCTTCCTAGCACGGACTTTAGGCTTTTGTGGAGTGGTTGAAGGCTGGTTCATGTACGGGTCTTGAAGATACTTGCTCGCTCTAGTCTCTCGGGCAAAATGAACCGGTATCTTTTTATAGATGCCCGCCCGTCCACCAGAACAGTAGATATCAACTAATTTCTCATTATCGTCATTGCTAGGGGTACAATCTGGATCATTCATTGCTGATTTATCCTGATCATCATTGCTAGGAACAGAATCGGGATGCTTCGTTGCTAATTTCTCCTTATCATCATTACTAGGAATAGAATCTCGATCCTTCATTGAAAGAGACTGCAAATCATTGTCTTTTTCATATATTAAAAAAAATTAGAATAAAAATATTGGGTTATTTGATTTTAAAACCAAAAAACTTAATGTTAAATTTACCTTTTCAGGAGTATTAAATACACATATTTGCATAAGAGTCTCCACTGCCATTAAATCTTGTTCTCGGCGGATAACCCGTATTCTTCAATGCCCCTTCTTCCTCTTGTTCCACTACTACCTGTAGAAATACAAGTAATCAAGCCATTCTATTTAAGTAAACGGATATATGATCAAATAAACATGTTACGGTGTGTCAAACGGTGAATATGGTTAAAACTGACTACCTGATTATCAAACGGTGTGTCAAACATGTTTTTATATTCTGAATCAAATAATTCAGGTTCAGCTTCGTTGATTCCACCATTATAATATTCCATTTCCTTTGGATCATGTTGAATATCCATGTCAGGATGCAATTTGACATCATTATCAAATGCATTTGAGGGCTGCATAAGAAGTATAAATAAAATATAACGTTATTGTATGACGAGTGTTATGTAATAATATCCATAGTCTCGTTATGTAATAATATTACCTTTTCTTCATTTGCATTGTCAAGTTCAAGAGAGGGCTTGCATACATATAAATAAGAGAAAGAAACAAAATTAAAGTAATATTACCTTTTCTTCATTTGCAGTGGGCTCCACATTATCGTTAAAGCTGTTCTCAACCTTTCCACTAGTGGCCTCCACACTATCATTAAACCTGTTCTTGACCTTTACACTAGTGGGCTCCAAAGTCTCGTTCACAGAGGGCTCCAAAGTCTCGTTCACAGAGGGCTGCAAAAATTCAACTAATGTTAGCCCTTAACAACCTTCTTGTAATAATATACGCCATGTTGATAAGGAAACAAAATTAAAGAACTTACCTTTTCTTGATTTGCAGTATTAACAACATTTGGTTCATGATCATGTACACTACAAGGCTCCATAGTCTCGTTAGTGCCATTCTTAACGTGTTGCTCAAGTGATGTTAAACGTCTCCCAAAGAATGCTTCAATATACTCAATCTTCTTTATAAGCTCACCTCGAGGTTCAGAAGGTTCTGATAATCTACTAGAGGACTGCAAAAATAAGGTAATATATAATAATCTTATTTACACATTCAATGTAAAAATAAAAATTTTGTTTATAAACAACAAACCTTTGAGTCTTGATCAACTTCACTAGGATTATCAGATACACTCGACATCTCCTTGGGAGGTTTCACATATTTCTCAAGTGCACTTAAACGACTCCCAAATGCACGCTCAATATCCTCAACCTTCTTTGCAAGCGCTGGGTCATCCAATCCTTCATAGCTATGCACCTCAGTGCGAACATATACCTCACGGTGAACCTCACATGTGAACCTCCGTGTGAACATGTGTACGCGGAATAACCTTCCTCTTTTTTAAAGGTCTATGAGATGCATCTTCTGTTGACCCATTCTTGAAATAGTCTAAACTACATGTCCACCATGATGTATTGATCTCCTTTTCGGTGGGGACAAGTGTATTAATTGACTCTCTAGAATAGAATAGCCTCTCACAATCACCTTTTGTAAATGTTATACCATTACTCCACGAAACACAACGGGGTTCAACATCATCGTCTTTGTGCCACCAATTTGTAGCATTTGGAAAAAGTTCCAATAACCAGATCTGTAAAGTTTTTAAAACAATTAATGTTAAATAAATAAACTAACTTAATGGCTAAATAAATATCAGTTAATTATAATCTGTCAACATAACAAGTTGTATATGCCAACGTAACAAAGATATATCAAACTTCAGCTACAAGTTTGCGCTTAATATGAACATGTTGTGTTTCAGCAACTATTAGTCAAGCATCTGTTTCTAATCTAAGAGTTTCGGATGAGGAAACATCACAAATCTGTGTACTTCAAAAGTCAGACAAAATTGCGTCACTGCATTATGTTATTAGATTCATATAAATGTCACAATAAATGAGGTATTTTATTCCATATTACCACATATTCTGATAACAATGTAGTTGCAATATAGAGTTGATTAAAACCAAACTTAAAAGTAGATTTGGGGAGTCAAACATAGCATTTAGATACAAAAGGCTGGGTTGGGTCAACATTTATGGTATGGGTGGGTTGGGTCAACATTTATGGTATGGGTGGGTTGGGTCAACATTTACACTGCAATGACATAAATGAGACAAGCAATACATGAGACAAGCAATAAATGAGAAAAGCATGCAAACCTTAAAGACGAACAAACCGCTCAAAGAATATTGAGGCTTGTATTTTTTCCCGTGTGTTGCAATTTTTTTCAAAATATCCTTACGGTGTCTTGAATCAACATTATACACCCTAAGGTGAAGCTCGTGCCAAATATATTGTCCCCAAGGGAAAGCATCAAAAGCAGACAAATCATCCGCTAGAGCCAAAATCTCATTTGGTATAACGTGCCTAAGCTCGTTACCCATGAATACATACTCTAAAGCTAGCAACAGACAAACACGGACTGAATCATCATGAGATAGCTTTTTAAAATGCTTATCTGTCTCAAGAAGTGCTTTAAGATCATCAACCTTTATTCTTGGTAGAGTAGGAAATACACGGTTATGGAAATTTGAGACGTTGTTACTCAAATGGTCTAAAGAAGGATTTCCAAATTTGAAACCGGTTAACAAACAAAATTCCCTCCTACCAAACTCTAATGTATTGTGACCAATATCGAAAATAAAAGGCATGTCAGTACTAGCATCTTTGATAATCCTTTGGTGTTGAAGCAAAAAGTTCAGGACACGATTATCATGGTCCTCCGTTCTAATATCCAACCAAGGACCAAAAACACTACTTTTAAACTTGTTATACCTTTCCTCTTTTTGAGCCAACTTCTTTGCTATTGTTTTCAGAAGGTGTAGCTTAGTTCTCAAACTAACCTTCGAATCATAAACCTAGGTTAACGAAAAACAAAATATTAAAAATAAAACTAATTTATACATGATACTAGCTACAAGATTATTCAGTCTTAATGGGTATATTGTGTTACTGGTACAAAAAATACAAGATACCAACTATTTTCAACCAAAATTGATATACCCAAAAGACTTGATCATTAAAGTACAATATGATTTGTAACAATCCCAAACCTAACTAAAGGATTAAACACTTATTACATCTAAATATGATACTTACATCAACGCGATGAAAGGGTGAATCCATTGGACATAAACAAAAATCCTATATACTCAATCGGTGACAATATATGTTGTTTTGTGTTTGTGTTTGTGTTTAAGTTTGAGAATGATAATCAGATTTGGATTGATAATCATGTATCGATGAATTCTTGTGTATGATCCGATGGTTATTGCATTCGATCGGGTTTCCATGTACATTGGAAAAGAAAGAAGGAGGTACACCGGTTAAAAGTAGTTTTGTACTTTTTTTTTTTTTTTTTTACTTTTTGTACTTTTTGCACGTGGATAAATGCAAGTCGAGTAAAAGTAGGTTGAGTAACCGTCGGTTGCGCAAATTTGGTGGTTATTTGGGTAGAATAAAAAGTAAAAACTGTACTTTCCTTATGACACGTGTCACATTTTTGGTGGAGTTGCGGAGTCGAGTGGCTGCGCATGACCATTTTGGAGATTTAAGGAAAAATTGACTACAAAGGGGACTACCCAAAAGATTTTGGCACTTTTTGGTACTTTTCTCTTAAAAAAAACCCACTTTCAGCATTTTTTTTCAAATATAAATATCTTTCAAACCGTTAATCGTCAAGCGAAAAAAAATATACCATTACGACAAGCATTTAATTATCTTTTTATAGATACGCACTTTGATATACTTTCGACAAAAAAAAAAAATCGTGTTTTTCACCTTTTTTTTAAAGTTTTTTTCCTTTTTTTACGTTACTGAAATTTGCATAAAAAATCATATATGATTTAACACTAATTTGAATACCACATGTGATATTAGTGTTAAATCATATATGATATGTATATCATATGTGATTTATCATATATGATTTAACACTAGTATTACATATAATATTATATCTCATATGTGATTTAACACTAATATCACATGTGATCTTCAAATTAGTGTTAAATCATTTAAGATATTTCATGGAAATTCCAGTTTTGAAGAAAAACGAAAAAAAGACGAAAAAACGTGAAAAAATGATTTTTTTTTCTTTTTTCGAAAGTATATCAAAGTGCCCGTCTATAGAAAGATAATTAAATGCTCGTCGCGATGTTGTAATTATTTTTGCTTAACGATTAACGGTTTAAGAGATATTTAAATTATAAAAAATATGTGAAATAATAAAATAGTTTTAATCTCAGCCATTGATTTCTTTTTAAATGGATGATGGAGATAGGTCATTTGGTATGTAAAAAAAATTTGGTATGTAAAATAACTCTCCTCATATAGTTGTTAAACTCTTAATAGAATTTGAAAGATATAGATGTGGTAGTGAATATTCCATTGTGAACCATACATTTGTTTTTGGGCATGACTTGATTAAACACTTAGGAAGTAAAAGATCCTATTGGAGTTATCCCGCGTTCAATTCTTACAAGTTAAAGATTTTGTTACCCTGTTGTTCGAACTTTCAAATTAAAAGAAATACCTTTTGAGCAGCAGTGGCTATTATTCAGCTTAATGCTTGGGCTTCTTAGCAAACTGGCAGGACCAAACCGAGCTAACATTAACATACATCGAGCTTAGCTGGCAAGTTCCATATTGCACATCTTATTGGGCTCAAGTGGTTGTTTCAACGTTCATTCTTTTGAACTTGCTTTAGAGTTTAGACAGTCGACGAAATAAATGTATCAAAGTCATGAATATCCCATTTCGTTTTTCAATCCTCTGGGTATTATCTTCAGGAGATTAAATTAAATGACCCTAACTGATACTCGCAATTTGATAGAGTTAACGTTAAATGGATAACGTATTTGATGTAATATTTTTAACGTTTTTTGAACTTTCTACCTCATTACACTACTAGTTGAATAAAAATAAAAATATATTTAAAACATTATTCCGTATAAATTGTGGTTAAGTTCGTATAACGTTAATGTCGTGTAATTTGTGATAAAGAGAAGTTTTGGTGTAACAAAAAGGATATACAGTATATCAATATGACAAACAATATATAATATAATGGTCAATGTGACTACTATATATACTAATTTTATATGGGTGTTGATACTCACATTTTTTTTTTATAGTTACACCACTTTGTACAAGTTGTATAACATAGCGTATAACACTGAAATGCGCAGATTGTAGGGAAAAGTATAAATAAGGGAAGTGATTTGTACACTCCCAATAATGATTGGGACACTCAAAATATGAGTGTTTGGACATTTATACCCTTACAGGATAAACATAACTAGAAATAATATGATGGTATAAATGTCAAAACACTCATATTTTGAGTGTCCCAATCATATTTAAGAGTGTACAAATCATCTCCCTATAAATAGATGTAGTGTGAGTATCAGCACTCATTTTTTTTTTTTGAACTTAGTATCAGCACTCATTTTACATCCATCAGATATGCATGTTAATTTTGGGTTGGCAAATAATCGAAGTACGAGTAATCATTGTTAGAATTAAATGATTATTGATGTCTACAACTTGCAAAAATAAAATACATAAATAGAAAGAGACAAAGGAGATGCATGAACGCATAACATTTGGCAGGAGATCCATATGTTCTCGATCATATCCCAACAATTTTTTCCATTTCTCTAATTCTTTTATCTATTTTTGGCAACTTTCAGTCTCAACTCTCAAGATACATATCTAGGGTTTTTGGCAACTTTCAGTCTCAAGATACATATCTAGGGGGTGTTTGGAATTGCGATTGGAAATAGATTATTTGATTATTGCGTTTTGAAAACACAAATTAATACATTTTTGGTGTTTGGTAAACAAGTTCAATAATCAATTATCTACGTTATATAGCTCTCAAAATAACATTTTGAAACTGCAGATGGCCTCATACTTTTTGAAAACGTGGTTTTATAAAACGAAAATAATCAATTTTATATAGCTCCCAAAAACCCTCCTAATACTTCCAATGTCTCACAATAATTGTCACGACAAAAAAAAAGCAGTTTAAAAATAACATAATTATTACTGTTTTATCTCTCTTATTTTTTACAAAATGTTAGTTTTACTCTAAACTAATCAATTAATTTCCTTTTTAAAGTTTTTAATATTAAAAATTCAACCAAAGGTAACATAGTAAACTCGATCAAACTTTTTTTTATTTATTTTTAGTAATGAATAATTAAATTGAAACAACCTGAAAAAAAAACGTGTGCTATAAAGTTTAAGACAAAAAGAGTAGGTTCGAGTTCTATATATTTAAGTTCAAAAAGAAAGTTTCATATATCTTATATACTAAAAGATTCAGTGCCAAAATTGAATGTAAAGGCATGATGATAAAATGTGGGTAGTGTTGAAAGCAATTTTTACACGCCTCAATAATGGCGAATTGAATGTAAGAATCAATTGCAGCCAAATGACTAATATAAATTAGCATATATGAATATGAAGTGTTGCTCGATTTTATTCTAAGAAGGCCAATAGATCGATGTTTACAATAAAAGTTTACCGGTTACATTAAGAATAAGCCTATAAATAAAGCGTACATTTCTCAAACATGCCACACCTCCCAATTGATCCACCATCATATGACTATCCTAAAACCTATTCAATCTCATTCCATCTCCATCACTAGACAACAAATAAAACCGATAATTTAAAATAAAGATCTCATGTTACCACTTATTTCAAAATCATTCAAGATTTTATAAGTAGGAAGTACATAACCCATCATAGATCTATTCGAGCATAACTTTTTAATATATTTAAAATTAAAGAAAGAACAAAACAAATTTGTTTCAACCTTTCTTTAATTTCATTTGGTAAGAACACAAAAACATAACAAGTACCTACCCGAGACCTTTTTCAAGATCTAGAAGCCAATAGTTGTGAAAAGAAACCACGAAGCATAACTTCTTTTTAATATACGAAAATTAAAAAGAAAGAACAAAACAAATTTGTTTCAACCTTTCTTTAATTTCATTCGGTAAGAAAACAAAAACATAACAAGTACCTACCCGAGACCTTTTTCAAGATCTAGAAGCCAATAGTTGTGAAAAGAAACCACGTTATGAACTGAGTTAGTATTTTGATAACTCATGTTGTGTGTTTTGAGTTTCGGATGATTTGATATGTAGATGGGTGATGCACGGATGCGTTTTTTTTAAAGACAGGTGATGCGTTAGATGAGCATGTGTTTTGCGTTTGGGGGTGTGACTGCGAATGTATGAGGATATTAGGGTTATGAGTATTTTAGGGTTAAGAGTTGCTTATATAATTAGACTTGGAGATGGGCTCATATCTAATATGGTTGTATGGGCTGGGATTTAATTTTAAATGGTAAACAATCCATTAAAATGAATAGCAATAGATACGAGTATACGAGCTAAACTTTTATTAAAATCAAGTAACAATTTTAGTTTTAAATACTTTGAATTACGGATAGTTTACAAATGATACGAGCTTGAGTTCAGACGTTATTTATGATATATCTTTTCACATCATGTTAGTTAAGATTTTTTGTTTGTGTTTTGGGCAAGATGTTTGTTCGTCTTGAAAAATTCTGGACTTTACATACATAAAAAGTCAATGCTCATGAATGGACGTAGTCGTTACCCTCAAAAACTCAAGCGTTTGTTGTTAACGAAGGTAATTACCCGAAAACTTTTTTTAATATGTGTTGGAATCACTCCTAAACCTTATTCAAGTGTTAGTTACACATATGTAATAGTTAGCTTATTATGGCCTTTATGTTTGTTATTAGCCTTAAGCTTATGTAGAAGGCCCATGAGCTTAGGCCCAAGCCCATAGGTGAAAGGGAAGGAGTAGGAGTGTTGCCCTAGCTCCTTGCCTATAAATACCTTATGTAAACCTTCATTTGAAGGTTGGTTGTTCAAGTTATTCCTTACACATATCACCTACGCATAACCGTCTATAGCATTACGTGTGTGTGTGTTTGTTTACTTGTTCAATCGCCTCTCTATCTTTCTTATAAGCTTGTGTGGTAAACCTTGTGACCTAACAGTGGTATCAATCGCCAAATAGTTGGGTGAACAAGTTTGTTTTGAAGGTTTTTTTCGTGGTCTTACGCGTAAAAGTGAGTGACACTTTGGTTCGCTTAAAAACTTGTTTTTTACACTTTTAATCCAAGATTCTTGTACTTTCAATGTTTTAAGGTGTTAAAATACTTGTTTTGGCAAAAAGTTTCAAACTTTATGCGTGGATAGTTGTTTTTAATCGAGTTTTTTGAACGAGGGTTCTATCCTACTCGTAACTGTTTTAGAGGCTTTGGTTCATCAAGTTTCACACTTTTGTGTATTTTGGTGTTATTGAAGCTATTTTATCACACAAAAACTGGTTTAGAAACACATTTGGACAGAATCAAATTTCGAGTATTCCTACGCGTAGTAAACCCTAAAACTACGCGTAAGTGCTTCCTTGGTTTGATCTTCATTTTCGTGGTTTATTCCGTGTTTTCTTACTTGGATAAGTCTGAAAATACGTCGACTTTGGATATCTTTTGCACTGTGATAGTGTAAAAGATCATTTGGGTAAAACCCTAAATTTACGCATAAGCATAAGCTTACGCGTAGAAATCCTACGCCTAAGATCTTTCCTACGCCTAAGCCTAGTCTTACGCATAAGAAAATCCTACGCCTAACTTTCTACGCCTAACCTTTGTCTACGCCTAACTTTAGTGCTTTTTCCTACTTACGCGTAAGCTAAATCCTACGCGTAACTCCTTATTGTTACGCGTAACTTTGGTGTTTTACGCATAAGTGCTACTTGGTTCTTGTCTCTTCTACGCCTAAGGACACTTCATCAACAAAGGTTCATTCGACTACAAAGATCCATTTTACCAACACAAGTTTATCAACATGTCACAACCACCATACTCTAACTATTTCCCTTACACTTATCCTCATCCTCAACGTCAACAACAACTAACTCCACAACATCAACAATGGAATCAACAACAAGCAATTTATCAACAACAATTTAACCAACAACATACTCCACAACTTGCTGCAAATCCACAACCTCAAATGGTTCAACCACCACCAAGTCTTCAAGCTCAACCGTACACAAATGACTTTAATCAACATCCATCAAGGATCACTATGAGGGAACCCACTTGGTTTGCAAAGATGTTTGAAACTTTAAGCAGCCAACAATCAATTCATGAGGCTGGATCACTTGATAGACCTCCAATGCTCACTCCAGGAAACTACGATCAATGGGTGATAAGGTTCTTTAGGTTTTGTGATCTAAAGAAGCCACATGGAAAGTTCTTAAAGAAGGTTATCTTGGAAGGTCCATTTGAGATGCCTACTGTCATTGTACCCGGAGATCCAAATGCCATTCCACCAAGAGATGAACAAACGAACATTGCTACTGTTGCAGACTTGAATCCTCAAGAACTTCTACACTATGAAGCAGATGAGCTTGCAATGGAATATATCCTCCTAGGATTACCAAACCTAATTCTTCGTAGTGTTGATGCTCAAAAGACTGCAAAGAAAATGTGGGATCATATTCGTCTTCTTATGGAAGGATCTGTACTCAATCAGGAAGATTTGGAATCCAAAATTTACTTGGCTTATGAACACTTCATGATTGAACCTTGAGAGACACTCGAGTCCTATCATCACCGATTTTCAGACATCATCAATGATTTTGATAAACACAACATCACATGCCAAGAATTGCAGTGAATACTAAGTTCCTAAGTAGTCTTGGTCCTGAATGGGAGAAGTATGTCATTTTTCTCCGTCAAGCGAAAAACATGCATCAGTCTACCTACGGATTGTTGTACGATTACTTGAAGCCTCATGAAAAGGAAGTTGATAGGGAAAGGATTCTCCGTGCTCAAATTGCTCCACCGACACATCCGGAAAATCAACAACTTGCCTTATATGCTCAAAACAGTTATTCTCCTAAACCACATGATCCTTCACAACCTCCATCTCAACAAACTCAATTGGTTCCATACAACAACAACAATGCTCAAGCTAATGAGGAATCTGATCCGTTTGAAGCACTACAACAAGGATTTGCTATGATTGCTAATGCCTTTAGCCGTTATACCAACAAATCCAACAACCGTATTCGTTCCTCATCTAATACAAGGAATCAAGCTGTTGTGAACAATGGACGAGTTGAAGTTCAGAATCGTGGTTATGGTCGTCAGATGGGCGGTGGTCAAGGGTTTAATGTTGTGGGTAGGAATAACAATCGAGCTCCAGTGGTGGAACAGGGAAATGCTCAGAATGGGTTGAATGGTCTTCGATGCTACAACTGCAATGAGAAGGGACACCTGGCTAATGCATGCCCAAAGCCAAGGACTAGGGGCAGTGCTTATTTCAAAGAGGCTCTTCTTTTGGCTCTTAAGGATGAAGCTGGTGGATCACTCACAGACAAAGAACAGAGCTTTATGGCAGATGCAGACTCGGATGATGATATGGAGGACTTGCAGGCCAATGCAGCTGTTATGTTGATGGCTAATATGCAAGAGTTACACATGAGTGACACAGGCCCAGTGTATGACACTGATGGCTTGTCTCAGGTACCCGAACAAACCATATTTATCTCTGATCTAATATCTCCGCCAACATCTGAATCCGGCAAGACTCAGAATGTTCAAAATGAGCCATCCACATCTCATTCCGACGATTTTCAACTAGACCCCGTAGTTATATTTGACGATCAAGATGACCAAACGGTTCCCTTGATAATCAAATTGACTCCGTGGTTATACTTGAGGATCTCAGTAATGATCATGTTGAGACTCACGTTGAACACGCCGAACTTTTGCCTCATCCAGATTTTGCTCGTTTAATACAAGACCAACAGACCATAGTGGAAAATGTCATGCCATTAATCAGGACTTGAAAAGCAAAAATGCACTGTTAACCAAGGATTTTGAATGTTTACAAAAGCAACTCAACTTTTTCAAAACTCAAGAAAAACGTGAAAACGGTTTTGAAGCAGCCTTTGCCAAATCTTATCAAAACGAAAAATATTTAGAAAGACAGATGCGTGATCTAGCCGCTTCGAAGAATGCTTTGTTGTCTGAAATAGAACAACTGAAACATGAACATAAAAGCAAATTAACGCTCTCACCTTGGAAAATCAAAAGCTAAGGCTGAGTTGTTAACTTGTCAAAAACAGTTCTCTGCATACAAAAAGCATTCAACGAAACGAATAGATGATCATCTTGAAGAAATCATCGGCTTGCAAAACAAACTTAAAGAGTTTAAAACTGTTGTTTACAAACATGGCGAGTCGGTCACAGCCATTGAAAAGTTTACTTTAAAACCCAATCCAAATGGATATGGACCGAATCTTGCTGATTACAAACCTAAGCTTTCAACAAAAGCATTCAAACCAAATCCTGAAGTTTCCAGTGCAGAATATAAAGTTGATAATTCTGTTATGAGTGTTGTTGAATATCATCGTCAAGAGGAATTAGATGCAGAAGACGAGAGTCGATCAAAATTAGAAAAAGTTGTTTACAACAAACCTTTTAACTATTCAAAAGCGGTCACTTTCGTCACACCAACGGATTCTTCTAACACACCAAGGGTTATCATCAAAACACCTGAGTCTTCTAATGTTAATCCCCAACCAGATTATGCACAAATTTATGGTCCTTTACCTTCCATCAGTGAAGTAAATTCAAAACCTGAAAATCGAAAAATTCTTAGATATTTTGACATTTTCATGGCTGACCTCAAAATTTTACAACATGAGATAGAATATCGTTCTGAAATCAAAATTGATCATTTTCAATCGCCTCTGGCGCGAGAACAAAGAGACATTTTTCAGAAAAATCTTTTACCTAACGTTAAAATTTTGAAAAATTGTGCATTAGCCTGGGAAAAGGATTTTCATAAGGAACTTGGAGTGATGAAGGTCGTTTTCGAGAAAATAGAAACATCTATTTCTAATACTAAACGTAAAAAGAAACTGTTGAGAAAAGATGTTGATCGACTCTTGGAAGATGTCATCTGTGCTGATGTCCATAATGTTGTGCTATTGAATTCTTTGTCATATGCATTTGATCATACCTCTGTTGAATCTGTGATAAATGTTGAGAACACTGATAATGTGCTTCAGATCGAGTCCTTAACAGTTGAAAACAAACGATTGTCAAACGAACTTTCAAATGCAATTCGTCGTCTTAATTGGTGTCAAAAAGATATTCACGATCAACAACTTGCTTTTCAACACAAAATCGCCCAGTTGCGTGCAAAATCTTCTGATCCTAAAATTGAGCAATTGGATGATCAAAACGTGTCTTTTAAGTGTCAAATCTCAAAATATGAACAAGAACCTTTAAAAGTTAAAAAGGAATATGGTGTCATATTTGATTTACTCAAAAAGACTCGTGATGAAGCATCAAATGAACTTGATCATTATCTTGCACACACTAAAGCAGTTATGCATTTTGCTGGAAATGTTCGGTCTGAAAATCAAGATCTGATTCACACTATCCTCAAGTTAAGAGAAATGTTAGGAAAGTATGAACAACTTCCGCCAACCATCATTAAGAGATTAGCCCCAGTAACACTTAGTACTCATGAACCTAGAATCTCTACTGCCAAATCACAAGTAGCTAACGTGCTTCCAAACGTCCGCACTTCACAGCCTAGGAGCACTCAATCGAAGAATAGGAAGTTGCGACCTAAGAAAAGATCAATCAAGAATGCTAAAGTAGAAGAACACCCTAGGACTATGAATAAGACTCACGTTGCCTCCACTATAGATATTGCGTCTCGCAAATGTAATAGAAATAGTGATGTAACGAATGCTAAACCGTTAAGTACTTTTGATATTCAGTCTGATGCACCTTGTGTTATTTGTGGTAAAAGTATGAATTCTGATTGCCATGATAAATGTGTTGCTAAAGCTATCATCTCTCGTTTAAGGAATCCTAAGAACCGGAATACCTCTAGGCCCACTAATCTTTCTAAGTCTGTGCTTGGTAGACCGCCATCTTTAGATTCTAAGAAACGCATTGCTATCCCTGTAGCTCCAGTTCACCTCCTAGGAATGTAGTACCACCTAGTGCATTCACTAAGACTAAAGCAAATACTAGTTGGAGATGGCAGAAATGGATATATAACACACTAGGATTTAAGTGGATACCTAAAGCTATTGATGTGTGTATATCTACTATAACTGCTACGGAACCCTCTAACATTTCGGGTTCCAAATCTACTTCTATTCCATCTGTGTCGTCTGTGTGTAATGCAGGTGATACAGATCATTCTCTGGATTGTTGATAGCGGATGTTCCCGACACATGACAGGCAATCTTAAACTGTTATCAAACTTTATTGCAAAGTTCATTGGCACTGTCAGGTTCGGGAATGATCACTTCGCAGCTATCATGGGCTACGGAGACTATGTCAATGGGAACATCGAAATTAGCAGGGTTTACTAGGTGGAAGGCCTCGGTCATAATCTGTTTTCAGTAGGTCAGTTTTGTGATGGAGATTTGGAGGTTGCTTTCCGGGAGAAAACTTGTTTCATTCGTGATCTACAAGGAAATGACCTTATGTCTGGATCGCGTAATTCTAGTCTCTACACTATCTCTATGAAAGACATGGTTGCTTCATCTCCCATATGTTTACTTTCAAAGGCAACATCAACAAAATCCTGGCTATGGCACCGTCGTCTCTCACATCTAAACTTTCAAACCATCACCAACCTTGCTCGACACAAACTAGTTGAAGGACTCCCACGGTTTCGGTATTCTAAAGATCACCTTTGCTCAGCTTGTGAACAAGGCAAAAGCACTCGTGCTCATTTTCCTTCAAAGGTGGAACACAGCTCTCATCATGTGCTTCATCTTCTTCACATGGATTTGTGTGGCCCGATGCGCGTGCAAACGATCAATGGCAAACGCTACATCTTAGTAATTGTTGATGACTATTCACGCTGGACTTGGGTCTACTTTCTTCGAAGCAAAGATCAAGCTCCACAGATGATCATCACCTTTCTCACGAAAATACAAGTTCAGCTACGTAACACCGTTCGCCTAATCAGAACAGATAGAGGCACTGAATTTGTTAATCAAACCTTCGTGAATTCTATGAGAAAGGGGGAATTCAGCATCAAACATCTATTGCACGTACACCAGAACAAAACGGAGTTGTCGAAAGACGAAACCGAACGTTAGTGGAAGCTGCAAGAACAATGTTAATCAATGCTAAACTTCCAGATTACTTATGGGCAGAAGCTGTATCTACTGCATGCTATACTCAAAACCGTTCTATGATTACAAAACGCCACAACAAAACACCCTTCGAGCTCGTCCATAACAGAAAACCGAATCTAAAACACTTTCATGTATTTGGATCTCTTTGCTATCCGAATAATGATCGTGATGACTTTGGAAAGCTCAAAGCCAAAGCTGACATTGGAGTCTTTATCGGATACTGTGATAATTCCAAAGGTTTCCGAATCTGGAATCGTCGTACAAAACAGGTGATGGAAACGATTCATGCTCATTTTGATGAACTTACGGAGATGGCTTCTGAGTATAACAGCTTGGAACCCGGACACAACCGCTTAAACTTCCCTCAAACCCCATCATCAGCTGAACAAAGCCCCAGCTTACTCGTCAACAAATGGAAAGGTTATTTGCTCCGCTGTTCAGTGACGATATTGATGAACGTGCTCCAGGTGTATCCGCTGTTTCCGCTGCTCAACCTGATAATACTCTTATACCTGATACACCTGCTACAACAACTACTGTTGCAGATGCACCTACACCAGTTGACTCCACCACAACAGTTGAACAAACCGCTTCCAACAATGATGAAGCTGCTGATGATATTCTGAATGTAGTACCCCCACCTGCAGATTTTGATCCAAATGCGTTCTTCAACCCGTTTGCTAATGAGACTGCTGCACCAGATGTCGCGGAATCTTCAACAAACCATTTGAATCCTCAGAATCTGCACAATGTATTCCAACATCAACCCTCCACACATAGATGGACGAAAGACCATCCTCTGGAAAACATTATTGGCAACCCGAATCAACCAGCCGTTACAAGACAACGTCTTCACACAGACGGTGAACATTGCATTTATGCACTCACTGTCTGCCAATCTGAACCTAAAAACATCAAAGACGCAATGACAAAAGACAACTGGATTGAATCCATGCAAGAAGAACTCAACCAATTCAAACGTCTTGAAGTATGGGAACTGGTTGAAAGACCAACAGGAGTCTACGTCATTGGTCTAAAATGGATTTGGAAAAACAAATTGGATGCTGAAGGAAATGTTATCCGGAATAAGTCACGTCTGGTGGCTAAGGGTTATCGCCAGGAAGAGGGTATTGACTTTGAAGAATCTTTTGCTCCGGTTGCTCGTCTTGAGGCTGTTCGGATATTTCTAGCGTTCGTGGCTCATATGAATATGACGGTCTATCAGATGGATGTCAAAACTGCGTTTCTCAATGGACAACTTAAAGAAACGGTTTATGTCAGCCAACCAGATGGATTCGTTGATCCTGAGTTTCCGAATCACGTCTACAAACTGAACAAAGCTCTGTATGGTCTCAAACAAGCTCCTCGGGCATGGTACGATAAGCTATCATCCTTCCTCATTGCTAATAATTTCACCAAAGGTTCGGTTGACCCAACTCTTTTTATACAATATCTTAATTGTTCAAATTTACGTGGATGACATCATTTTTGGGTCTACACATAAAAAGTTTTCAATCGCTTTTGCAAAACTAATGAAGAAAATTTTGAAATGTCCATGATGGGTGAACTCACGTTCTTTCTCGGACTGCAAGTTCATCAATCACCCCGTGGTATTTTCTTGAGTCAGTCCAAATATGCCCTTGAATTGTTAAACAAATTTGGAATGAAAACCTGTGACACCTATGCCACACCAATGGCTCATACCAAGAAGCTAGACGCTGATTTACATGGGAAATTGGTGGACCCTACAAAATACCGTAGTATTATTGGGTCTCTCATGTATCTAACAGCTAGCAGACCTGATATTGTCTTTGCCGTTTATCTATGCTCCCGTTATCAGTCGCGACCAACTGAAACCCACCTCTCTGAGGCTAAAAGAATCCTCCGATACATAAAGGGAACCATTAACTTGGGGATCTGGTATCCGAAGGATTCTGGTTTTGAACTAATCGCTTTTTCAGACGCTGACCACGCAGGATGCTTAGACTCACGGAAAAGTACTTCAGGAGCTTTACAATTTCTTGGTGATAAACTGGTGTCATGGCAATCGAAGAAGCAGGATTGTACATCGCTGTCCTCAACCGAAGCAGAATATGTAGCCATGTCGGCGTGTTGTGCTCAAGTCATCTGGATGAGAACACAACTCAAAGACTATGGTTACGTATTTGACAGAATCCCGATGTACTGCGACAATCGGAGTGCCATTGCGATCTCGTGCAACTCAGTTCAGCACTCGAAATCAAAGCACATCGATCTTCGATATCATTTCATCAAGGATCACGTGGAACAGGGTACTGTTGAATTATATTTTGTGGGTACAGAATACCAATTGGCAGATCTTCTCACCAAAGCCTTGCCTCCCGCTAGGTTTAATGAGTTGGTCCACCGGATTGGTATGAGGTGTTTGACTCAAGAGGAATTGATGACCTCCTAAAACAGTCTTAAAACCTGTCAAACACCAAAATCTCTTTTGTAAATAATTTTTCAAAACAAAATACAAAAATATAAAACCTGATAAAACAACAAAAATATTCTTCTTTTTCTTTCAACATGGCAAGTACATTTCTTCCTTCAACACTATAATCTTTCAAAATTCAGCATTTTTACGATCAAGTGTTGAGGGGGAGAAAATTATAACTTTAACTGTTTCAAATCATCTGTGTACTTGCATGTTATCTTATCTCGGTTGTTTCTTTTAACAAATGGTGGTAAACTTTTCTGGTTAAATGACACTCCTCGGACTAAATTTATAACCTTTCATTATTTCTCAAGTTGAGGGGGAGTGTCGTCAAAGTTTCTTTCTTAAAATGTTTGTTTGGTAACCAAAATGGAAGTTAAATGGCTTTGTTTGAAAAAAGGAAAAGGTGGAGGGACTAAAACTGTCAAAATGTTAAAGTTATTTTTAATAAAAAACACCTCCCACCTACTTTTTACTTCACATTTAATATACACAACCATATTCATCCTACGCCTAAGATTGAACCAAGAAATCCGTTGTTTTGATCATCATTTTGTAAGTGTTTTAATGATCTTAACATGTTTTTAAGCTAAGGTTTTTTAATCTCATGCAAATCCTACGGCTAAAAGTGTGTTACGCGTGATTATGTGTTCTACGCATAAGCGTATGAACACATAATCATTGTGTGTGTGTTTTTGGTTATATGGATAGTGTCAAAACGTTTCTTATACATCAAGTATACCATTTTAAACATTCAAAACCCACCCAGAAACACTTATTAATGATTTTTGAAAATTAGGGTTTATGAGTCGATTAGGGTTTTTCCAAATGTGAAGTGTTTTGGTCTAAAAGATTGCTTGGTTATGGTCATATGTTGTTGAATTGATGATTTCCATGGTTGTTAACCACCCAGAAACACTAATTGTTTAACAATTTGGAATTAGGGTTTAATGTTCATGACTTTGGGTAATTTTGATTCTCAACGAATTAGATGTTAATACTTGGCCTAAAGACTCTAACAACACTCTAGACCTACCAGAATTTATTTGGTGCAAATCCTATGGTTAAAAATCATACGCGTAAATCTTAACCCTTAGGGTTTTGACCTACGCGTATGACTTTCTACGCGTAACTATTAACGAATGATTCATGCCATGTTTTGTTGATAAATTGATGTTTTGTGTTAATATTGATGATTTGATGAACTTATTTCAGGCTTTGCTACGCATAATATTCAGAATCAAGGTCATTTGAAACTCTACGCATAAGGATTACCCTACGCGTAGTCAAGTTATGCGTAAGAATAATTCTACGCATAACTATTACGCGTAAGGTTCTACAATGGGACTACGCGTATCCTGTGAAGGATATGCGTAAACAGTGACCTCTACGCATAAGGTCTACTCTTACGAGTAAGCCTTACGCGTAAGGTATATATACGCCTACGCGTAAGCTCTACGCATAAGGTCCCCTTTTCTTACGCGTAACATTTCTTACGCGTAAGTTAAGATCCTACGCGTAAGCTTCCCTACGCGTATGTAACTACTGCTTACGCTTAACTTTGCCTAATCTACGCCTATGCCTTGATTGACCTTCATTATGAATTGTTACGTGTACAAACTTGTTAATAAACTTATCATAACGTCACGAATCCAATAATGTCACTAATAAACTTAAACGTTTGATATGTTGTGAACAATAAGTGATAACATAAACTTTAAAACTTAAAGTTAACTAACTCACGAAACATTTCACGACGTCATTGAACTATTAGACAAACAAGTGACTTAGGACTCGTAACAATCATTGACACTGTACATTCAATAACCAGACAATAAGACCTTCTGTTGACTAACACTATGTCTTTCGATATGTTGGTTCTTTTGGCTAATGTTATTTCAGATCACGACATGGCTGAACAAATGAATGTGGATGCATCAGAAGTTCTTACAATTGCTGATATCTTTCCAGAGGGTTATCCGAGAAAGATTGGAAAGAACAACCTTAGGGTTGACTTTGACACCCTCACATGCTCAGAATCTTCTTGTCTCATTGCAGTGGATATTCTCAGGAATCATCCCTACCAAAACATGCTCTCACACTCTGCCACAATTCTGGGATTCTATGCAGAGGATCACTGGCCAGAGGTCTACATTCAACAATTCTGGGATTCTATGCAGAGGATCACTGGTCAAAGTGCAGTGAATGTGACACTTAATCACAAACAAGTCACTATCACTCCTGCTGACTTACGGGCTGTTCTCATCATCCCTGACATCGCTCCAACCGACTTCTTTGCTACCCCTACTGAAGAGACAGTCCTGAAATTCTTGATAGATATTGGTTATGATGAAGCTTCAGGAATCATTACTAAGCACTCTCACGTGGAGCTGAAGTATATTCCTCAACCATGGAGAACACTCTACATGATCATCACCAAATCGGTCTCTGGTCGTGACAGTGGCTATGAGCATCCCAAGCTCATGGAACTGCAAAATTTCTGGTCGTTGATCAACAAGAAGGACATTGAAATCGAAGCACTGATATGGGAGGACATGATGCTGTTTCACAAGAAGCTTGGCTCCAAGATTCCCTATGTCAGATACACCAAACTGTTGATCCAGAGAGCACTTGGACTTCATCCTGACATCCCCATGAGGCTCAATGACCCAGATAATCACGACATATTGACTGAACCCATACTATCTGTCAGAATCAAAGAATCGTCAACAAAGAAACAGGGTACGGTATTACCTGATCACCTTCTAACTACCGAAATCAAAAAGCTTGAAACATATAAAAGGTATCGGTTAGCCGTAAAAAAGGCAAAGTTGGTCATCTTGATGAAAAATCTTCTGGTACACCTACTAGAGGACCAAAGAGGCAGTGCTAGAAGTGTCACAAGTACAGATATTTATAGGAAGCTTCCCAAAAGGAATCCTCCTCGTAAAAGGATTGTTCCCGTAAAGGAAGCTGAACCTATTCCTACACCTGAACTGCAAAGAAAGCTACTGGACGAAAGCTCTGAAGAAACACAATCAGACGAGGAGGTCCACTACTCAAATCTGCAAGGATGACTCTCCATCAGTAAGCATTCAAACCTCCTAGTCCAATATCTGAACATGGCAAAGGAAAGACTCCTGTACTTGTACCTTATGATGAAAGCTCCGAAAGTGATGAAGAGCCACCGGAAAATGTATACAAGAAGACGATCAAATTCCTTAGACACCAACACAAAGCTGAAGAATTTGCTAAAGACTAAATGGGTGGTCCCGAGGATCATGGTGCTCCGCCACTCGAACCATCTCCCGATGCGGTTAATCAACCCGATAAGGGAGCTGGTGCCACCACTCTTGTGCAACAACAAAATCTTGTGGAGGATACTATCGAATATGAGTTTGAGGAACCGGAAACTGAGAAGTCCGAAAAAGATAAAGATGTTGATTATGATACGTTTCTTCTAGATAGTCCTGCTCGATCAAAGGAAGAAACCTCTGAACCTCCGAAGGATCCAGAGTCTCCTCATATCTCTTCATCATCAGATTCGGCTTCTCACTCCTCGCCACCACCATCAAAGAAGTCAACCAAATCATCATCCAAAACCGTGAAGAAACCATCTAAATCTTGGATTTCTCAAGCTCATGAACGGATTACCAAAGTCAAACAAGTCGAAAGAAAACGTGCTCAACAAAAAGCTAAATTTCTTTGCTGATCACATACAGCATATGTATGACGAGCATGAAAAGATGAAAGGAGAAAGGAAGTTTGTTCAAGAATTCATGAAAAATCACCATCAAGAGGAACTGAACGAAATGATCGAAGGTTACACCTAAAAAGTATTTTAAAATTGATTTCATACACATCAAACCAAAAAAAACAAAAACAAGTGGGTGTATAAGTGGAATTCTAGAGAGAGAAAGTTAGAGGTTTAGGGAACTTAGTGAGAGAAAGTGAAAGATATTATTATGAGCTCCAACTCTCTACCTTGGAAGGTAGAGAGTATTTATAGTCTTACAATAAAATGCCACACAACAGGCTGTGGATCAGGCATACAGTGGGTAAAGACCCGTCCGTCCTCCACGGTGTTACTAAACTAAATACTACTTAACATAAAAGTACTATGACTACGGGCTTTCTAACGATTACATATACTTGAGGTGACCGACTCTTTAATACCTGGAATTTCTAATTCCTAACAATCTCCCCTAAGGGAGGTCACCTCAAACATATACTAAAATGACATTGAATACAATCCGATATTACATTAACAATTGATCTTGCATTCTTGATGTAGTACTTTGCTCCGAAGCTCGAGTCATTGATTCCACTCATTGCATGTTTGGTTAATCCAAGTGGAGGTCTTTTACTATGATCCACGCGGATAATAATGTTGAGCCAGCTTTTGAGATCATCAGCTAATAGAAAATCTCCGATACATCCATTGTGGTGTTGGTATTATGTGATGTTGTGACATTCGGACCGACATGCTCACATTCTCGATCATGATATATTCTCATCAGAGTAGCGGAAGCTTTTGTTGATTCATGATATTGGCGCAGCCAGAGCGTAGCAGCATGGAGTGAAAATATCAGAGTCATTGATGCACTAATCATGATTTCTTTTGAGATGAATGTGTTAGGTGAGCATGCGGCTATGGATTTGACCGCTTCATTCCGTCACTGCAAACCGGGGTGTACCGCATAAGACAGTTAGCAATAAAGCGCACGAAAGTGTCTTTGATCACTTTCGATGAATTGAGGTACACAGCCCACGGTTCCTCGCTGATCAGACAAGTACCTGAATGTGATCAGGTATAATTCAAGAATTTCCTTGACAGGTTTCGCATGCTTTAGCCGTTCTCAAACCGAACGTCTCAAAGAAGACAAGCACGAGTGAGTGAACCGAATTTAATTCAACCGATTGATGAAAAGAGATTTGAAAAACAATCATGTATTGCTCAATAGAAATTGTTTTTTTTGCAATATAACGAAGGTTTTAATGAAAATCAATTATCAATCATAAAACACCTTTTGATTTGAAAAATTAGTACACGGTCGACGTGCTAATGAAAAGAGTTTTAAAGCACAAAGACCGGTTTTTCACAGGTATCCGTCAATCCATAACCTGAACCAGGATTGATTCAAAAGATTGAATCGCCCCATTGTTTCTGTTCAGTTGTCACATGGTTGATCTATAATAGATCTCACATGCCACCTACCAAGAGCTTGTTAGATGTTGGCTCCAGAAGGCTTTCCATCTTCACAGTGAATATGTAAAAATATCACTCAGATGTTCGCCTCCAATACCACAAGGATAATGCGTAGGACTCAAGATATAATCTCTTTCCACATTGTGTGAAACAGAGAGTCTTCATTGAAAGTGTCCTAATGAGATTTATTGATGATCTCGTGGCTCTAGACTCAATTTGTGCATATTTGGATCCTATATCCGAGACTAGGGAGAGGGTCTCCTCCTTCAATATCAACAATCTCTAAGAGAAAGTCGATAGATAATGTCGGTTCCCCGTGAGAATGAAACAAGTCCTTTTAAGAGGAACTTGAGTGGTTTATAAAGTTGAAGTGCAGTAGGCCACCGGGTCCATGACGCTCTTGTCTTCAATACCGATGTTACCATCAGTAGCATATGAATTGAACCCGTTTCTGCCCTAAGGTTGAATAAATGGAGGGCTATTTGTTTTCACCCTTTTCTCATTCAATTCTTTTTTTTTCTTCAACCCCTTCAAGTACCGAGACTTCATAGCAAGAACCTTGTTGGGTTTATTCCAAGACTAGCTCGCTCTTAGTCCGCACTCTTCCCATATCTCATTTTTCTCCTTTTATCATCATACCTAAGAACTCTACACTATCTAGTGGATAGTCCCCGGTAGATGCCTCCGTCTCTGGCGGATCATGGGAACACATACCTAACCTTATCGCCCTTATATCACCATACATAATGTAAAGTTGGTCGGTCTTTTTGGTATTGTTCATCTGCCATAGGAACCAATTGAAAACCATTTGAAAATCAATCAAGATACTTGTGATATTTATCAAAGCATTTTGTACCTGAATTGTTTTTGATATTTTTAGAAGAAGAACTCCCCTCAACATGTGAATCAAGTATTTGAAATAGTTTTCCACACGGAGGCAAGAGAAAGAATTAACTTCTTTGATTACCATTTTAAAAATATCAACATCACTTCCCTAATCGAATCAAGTAGATAAAGCATTTTGGGAAGGATGAGGTTTTCATGATTTTGCTCCCCCTCAATATGTGCCTCGAGATTTGAAAAGAGTTTTGCACATACTAGAGGGAAGACCTTGAGATAAGTTATCACGCTTCAAATCATAGGTTTAAGATAGATGCTCCCCCTCAACATGTGCATGGAAAATTTGAAATCGCTTGTCACATGTGGGAAGGAGAGCTTGTACATCCTTATAAAACCATTTACCGAATTATCGGTTTAAATCCAATTTAAATCACACATTCTCCCCGATCACAATTATCAAATCATTTGAGATTTGTGATCTCTTATAGATTTAAATTGATTTTGAAAGCTTTTAAGGAGAATTGTGACTTGATTATGAAAGCGTTTTAACCGATAATGATCGGATTTTAAGACTTTAAACTCCATTGATAAAACATGCATGAATATCTTTTGAAAACAATTGAATGCCAAATAACTTTTTAATTAAATTGAAATCATTCTCCTCAATCAATGACATAGGTTGTTGATTGAGAGATTGATATTTTGACAAATAAGTCAGATGATTATCAAAAATAGAGATCGAAGTTATTTTTCAAAGCAGTTAGTTTTCACCAGATAAATGTTTAAAGAATCAGAGCATGGAATTTTGAAAACATGATAAAGTATGGCTCTGTTCTATCTTTGAAAAAGCGGTTATCTGCCTAAAATGACAATAAACCATTTTTTTTTTTCTTCTCCCAAAAAATAATTTTTGATTTTTGATTTTATAAAATTCAACAACATCTAAAGTCCCTGTCATTCTTTGAATGACAACATCAAGACCGTAGATATTATCGAATCGAGAGAAACATGACAAAAAGACAATATTTTTGAAGATTTTTCGAATTTTTCAAATTTTTATGGATTTTGAAAGTTTTATATTTTTTTCTATTTGATTTTTTGAAGGTTTTATAATTTTGTATTTTGTTTTTCGAATAAATATTTACAAGAGATAAATTAGTTTAAGAGAATGATGAAATGAGTACCGAGATAAAGATATCGCTCAGCACGTTGTAGAAGAAAGGAATCAACATCTCTTAAACTTTCGCCACCAAAGCATTCGAGACTTCTAAGAAAATCGCTCGACATGAGCCTCTCAATTTGAATCTTTGTAGCTTCCCCAAACCGAAAAACATCAATAAAGACCATTTCCCTAAGAAGTAGAGTTGAATACAAAGCGGTCTCATTGATTGAAGCTCAGCACCCTTAAGAACACGAGAACACCGAAGTAACAAGTTGAAACATTGATCGTCTCGGTTATCAAATCCGATTAACTGACACGACCGATCACATGAACTCTCAGTGGCCCCTCGATGTACACCTTACTCTTCGAGATTGACCAGCTTGTCTATTTAGGGGAACAATATATCAACATCTTCATTTTACCAAGTGCATTCCAGTTATATAACATATAACCAATCAGGACATAATGTACACATGTACCCAACAAGAGTAGAGACGATGACATCCATGTAACATGTTGAGTCACTAATCATCTCTGTGGATGTCAACTCTTAAATAACTGAATTAGCTCGATCAAGTGAACATGTTGTGCATATAACCGGAAGCACTTTATCATAAACCGTATATAACATGTCGATAGGCAGTATCATCTCACGTTCCAAATATTCTTCTCACATTTCTTCCAACTGAACGTTTTATAGATTTTTATGGATTTTGAAAGTTTTATATTTTTCTATTTGATTTTTTTGAAGGTTTTATAATTTTGTATTTTGTTTTTTGAATAAATATTTACAAGAGATAAATTAGTTTAAGAGAATGATGAAATGAGTATCGGTGATAAAGATATCGCTTTAAGACGTTGTGTATTGAAGGAATCGAACATGTCTAAACTTCTCGCCACCAAAAGATCTTCGAGGCTTCTAAGAAAATCGCCTCAACATGAGCCTTCAATTTGAATCTTTGCACTTCCCCAAACCGATAAACATCGAATAAAGACCATTTCCCTGCTAAGTGAGTCAATACAAAAGCTGCCTCATCGGGATTGAAGCTCAAAGACTCAAGAACACGAGAACAATCGGCAACAAGTTGAAACATTGATCGCTCCCATGGTTATCAAATCCAGATTAACTGACAATTTAATTCCATCACATGAACCTCACTGTGGCATCCCCGATGTACACCTTACTTTTCAGATTGACCAAATTGTCTATTTAGGAACAATATATCAACATCTTCATTTTACTGCAAGTATTCCAGCTTATATAACATATAACCAATCAACACATAATGTACACATGTACCCAACAAGAGTAGAGACGATGACATCCATGTAACATGTTGAGTCACTAATCATCTCTGCGGATGTCAACTCTAAATAACCTAATTAGCTCACTGGCTTAATATGTTGTGCATATAACCGAAGTTTTTTATCATAGTAACCATATATAACATGTCGATAGGCAAGATCATCTCATGCCCAAATATTTCGACATTTCTTCCAACCTAACGCTTTATAGATTTTTATGGATTTTTGAAAGTTTTATATTTTTCTATTTGATTTTTTTTTGAAGGTTTTATAATTTTTGTATTTTGTTTTTCAATAAATATTTACAAGAGATAAATTAGTTTAAGAGAATGATGAAATGAGTACCGAGATAAAGATATCGCTCACACGCTGTAGAAGAAAGGAATCAACATCTCTTAAACTACCAAAGCATCGAGGCTTCTAAGAAAATCACCGGACATGAGCCTTCAACTTGAATCTTTTGGTAGCTTCCAAACCTACACAAACATCGAATAAAGACCATTTCCTAAGAAGTAGAGTTGAAT
>OU343216.1:141676655-141687789 GCA_910596185.1 Chrysanthemum makinoi | reverse complement strand
CTTGCATTCAGGCCAAACGATCTCAAGAGATGTTAGAATGTTTAATAGCAATATGTCCTAAATCCTTAGGTGCGAAAGATAAAGATGTGATGCCTTGTTCCATGCCTAGTGCTAAGTATACAAACCATTCGATGCCCAGCATTAAGAAAGTGAATTTCAATGTGCCTTCAAGTAGTTCAGATCCCTGCACTTCTAGTTTAGGAATGCAAAAAGTAGCAAAACCAACTAATGTTTCCCTCTACAGGAGTAAGAAGTGACACCAAAGCAAGCGGGTCAAAGCCTCAAGGCAACACAAAGAATGATAGGACCTTGCGTGCTAGGAATGTTCAGTGGAAAAGAGTAGAAGATAACCTTAGGGAGAATTTGAATAAAACGAATCGTGTTGATTCTAGTGTTAGCTCTAAGCGTACTGTAATTAATGCGAATTCTGCTACTTTTGGCAAAACATGTAATGATGATTGCGTGGTTTCTATTGCTAATCTTGAATGTGGTGTAAATGATTTATCTAATGCTATTAAATGCTCAGATAAAACTGTTAATGTTAAAAATCAAGCTAAGAAGGCTAAAAGGCAAAGACGAAAGAAAGTTAGAAAACAGTGGAAAACCACAGAAAGGAAATTTAGTAATATAGGTTATCAATGGATACCTACTGGCCGTAAGATTAATGAGCTTTGCCCTAAATTTGCTAAATCAATTCCCACTAGAAAATGGATGCCTACTGGTAGAACTATTCCCTTAAGAAGCGAACATACTTTGAATAGGTCAAGTACGGACACTAGCACTGCATTTATTTCTAATGAGTCCATTGTTTCTACCTCTGATGTGGGTGTTCCAATCACTGTTACTAACCAAATGGAACACATTCTTGCATGGGGATCCCAATTATCCAGTTATCCATTCTTGTCTGTGTTCAACTGCAGATCGTTCAAATCGTTCTGTGGTACTTGGACTCACACTGTTCCAAGCATATGACCGAGACCGTCGCGGCTCATGAACTTCATGAGTAAATTCATCGGAACTGTGAGATTCGGAAACGATCATTTTGGTGCTATTATGGGTTATGGAGATTACGTGGTTGAAGATAGTGTGATTTCCGTGGTATATTATGTTAAAGGTCTTGACACAATCTATTTTGTCGACAATTTTGTGACTCGATTTAGAAGTGGCCTTCAGAAAACATACTTGCTTTGTTAGAGAACTTGATGGTGTGGAACTTCTCAGAGGAACTCGTGGTTCAAACCTATACACCATCTCTATCGAAGATATGATGAAATCTTCACCCATCTACTTGCTGTCAAAGGCTTCCAAAACTAAGTCATGGCTATGGCATCGTCGTCTCAATCACTTGAACTTTGGCACCATAAACAATCTTTCCGAAAGGACTAGTAAGAGGATTACCCATATTAAAGTATGAAAAGATCATCTTGTTCACTTGCCAATTGGGAAAAAGCACGAAATATGCCCATAAACTAAAACCCACAAACTCAGTAATGGAAGTTCTTCATACCCTTCATATGGATTTTTGCGGACCAATGAGAGTGCAAACGATAAATGGGAAGAAATATATTTTAGTCGTTGTTGATGATCGCCTCGATTTACTTGGGTAAATTTTTTGAGGACAAAGGATGAAACTCCTGATGTCATCATCAAACTTATCAAACAGCTACAAGTTTGACTCAACAATACTGTTAGAATTGTTTGAACAGACAATGGCACAAAGTTTGTTAACAAAGAGTTAATTCAGTTTTATGAAAGTGTTGGAATCAGTCATCAAAGAAGTGTTCCACGAACTCTTCAACAGAACGGTGTAGTTGAAAGATGTCACACCCCCAAATTACCTGTTTTGCAGCGGAATGGAATTCCTGGGGATTGACTGTCATAGCATCACAATCACAGTTATATTGAACGACCTAAAGTGTCGTTTGGAAAATACATCGTTTGATTTAATAAAATAATCAGAGTTTACAAAGTAGGTCCCAAATGAAAATCAATTTGTGCGGAAATAAGTTTGTTACAATACAAACGATGTTTTTAAGTACGTAAAACCCAAGTGAGACGCGTCGTCACCACGACTCCACGATGTGTCCCAATGCGTGCCATGAAGTGAATGCCTTAGATACCTGAGATTAAAACATGCTAAAAGTGTCAACACAAAGGTTGAGTGAGTTCATAGAGTTTGTTTTGAAATGAAAAGCCGTTCGAAATCGTTTATGTAGCAAAGGCATTGTAAATCGTTGAAATGTAAAGACTTTCAAAATCGTTTATGTAGCAAAGGCATTGTAAATCCACTCAGGTCCAAGTCCCGCCCATACAAAACTTGCAACCTGTGTGTTCACAACCCACTGCCGGAATGTGTGTAGTTTATGTTCCAAACATATGATGTCAAATGAATTCACAAAAATAGTACATGACTCAATGTATCGAAATCGTTTATGCAGCAAAGGCATTGTAAATCCACTCAGTTCCAAGTCCCGCCCATACAAGACTTGCAACCTGTGTGTTCACAATCCACTGCCAGAATATGTATAGTTTATGTTCCAAACATATGATTTCAAATGAATTCACCATAGTACCTAACTCAACGTAGAACGATAGCACTTAATCAATAGCACTTAACTCGACGTAGAACAATAGCACATAATCCATAGCACTTAACTCAATTTATCAGTAGTCAACTGATTTAGAACGTTATACGACGTAGTACCGTAGCACGCAAACAAGAACAATTTATATAGTATAACCTTTGATTTAGAAACAATGGTAATCATGATAGATTTTAGCCTTAAAAATCTAAAGTACTTGTGAAAATAATTGAGCATGTATCTCCCCCAAAACAGTTATGAAAACAAGTAAAAGCAGGGGCTACGAAACTCACGGTTATTCATATAAGTTAAAGTACTTGTGAAAGTAAATGAAAATAGTTTGAGCATGTATCTCCCCCAAAAGTAGTATAAAACAATTAAAAGTGGGGCTATGAAGACTCACTTGGTAAACTGACGAGATGACAAGAGTGAGTACACTGAGGTATAATGAGATGCGTTATCCGCGACCTATGACGAATGATATGATATGTCATGAGTTGCAATGTAATGTTATGCATGCACTTCGTATGTTATTTATACCATTTACGGGTTTTTGAAAATATTACTCGTCGTCGAAAAATACTCGTTTGACGTCTCGACCAATCAAAAATGACTTTACATGTTTTTACGTCAAAATGTCATCCTACAATGGTTTTATAATGATTTTTAGAGAAATTACCACTTTTCGTCGCAAAACAATGTCGTCGGAAAAATCATGAAATTGCCAAAAATGGCTTTGGAAAACTAGTCGTAAAATGGTGTACGTCGATCGTTAGAGAACGAACTCGACTGTTTTGGAAAGTTTGTATCGATATCTAAAAGTTTCAGATCAGGAGTTTTCGTCAAAAGGTCTCGAACATAAAGATAATAAGGGTTAAAGATGGTGGTTTTTGGCTAATAGTGTGCAGAAAATTAGTTACGGCAAGTTTAAGAAAAAGTGCATATCTTTGTCGTTTCAAATCCGCTTTCACGCTTTAATATGTCCTTAGCTTCGTATTGAAGTAAACTAATATATTTTGAGAAGTCGAAATAATTTGTGAAGCTTAAGGCTCGTTTTTGACTCGATTAAAGTAAAAACATGTTGCTGAAATTTTCAGAAAACATATATATTTCGTCGTCAACTTTAAAAATTCACCGCGACTTCGTTATAAGTCCGCTTTTATCCGCTCAAGCGCCACGGATTCGTTTTAAGTATATTTTCCAAAAATCAAGGCCAAACTTTCGTACCATCAGTGGGTTTTTCCAGAAATTCGGATTAAGGACAGAACACAAAATATAGTTATCGAAAATAGTTTTTCTCTGACAAAACCTATTCTAATCCCTTCAAATCAACTCCAAAACTAATCTAATCCTACCATACACCTTCTTAGGGTGTCATGGGTTCCTAATCACCATCAAGACCAAAGAATACCATAGGGATAATTATAGGATGACCAAAGTATATAAATAACTCTAAAATCATGAAATAAATGGTATAAATCACATATCATGCATATTATCTCCAAAAATGAAAAGAAACATATGAAAATGATAAGGAAACATGAAAATGATAAAAACAAGCTTACAAATGATTATGATGAGGTGAAAGTAACAAGGATTAACTTAAATATCCTTGGTTTTTATTTCAAAACCATATAAAGGATATAATCTAGGTTGTAAACACTTGCTTTTGCAAAAATCTTGATCCCTTGGCACCTTTGATGTGTAACCGGTTTTGAAGGACCCAAAGGAAGGAGAGCAAATGGTTTTGGCTACTATGTGAATTATTGGAAGTGAAAATGAAAATGAGATGAATACTTTGAGTAAAAATCTATACTATCAATCCATTTATTGCCTCCCCCCCCACTAGGCCGGTTTTGGGGGGGACTTGTCTCTCAATTATATTATTTTTTTTTTTCTTAAAATCTATTACTTGCATATATATTGCATAATTTGTATAAGTTGTAGAGAAAATGTAAGTTAAATAAATCTTGTAAGGTAAATGGTAGAATTTTGGTGCAAGTAAGTTTTTAATAAGTCAAAATAGATTGTAATGAGATAATAAAAATTGTAAAAATACTTTCCTTGTGATAATTGGGTGAAAAAAATAATTATCGTTATTTTTAAGAAACACAACGTAATAATTTAATTTTAACGATTATATACCAATAAATTGGAAACACTAGGAAAACTAAAATATAGTTTTTATGAACTAAATGTAAGTTTAAAAATACCTCGGGATCATTTTTGAAAGTAACGGATTAAATATACAAAATAATAACTCACGCGATAAAGTTTATTAAATATAAAAATTACGCGTTGAAGGTGAAATGAAATGTCGTGAATGTACTAATGAGATGCAAATGATGTCCATGGAATGTAGACTAATCATAGTCCATATGAAATGTACGTGATGTTATGATCATGAATTCGCCGCTAAACCTCCAAGGTTACGCGAATTTGAAACAAGTAAACCAAGTTTACTATAAATGTTGTAATAATGAGACATGAACTGTGTCGAGAAATGACCTGAAAGTACGGATTGTCACATTCGCCCATCCAAAAAGGAATTCAGTCCCTGAATTCAATCGTTGTTAGGTCTAACGGGTTTAGGGTTTGATGTGGCAAACTTTCCCATTCACGAGCAAAACCCTCAAAAGACTTTTTGGTAACCGATTTTTACTTAATCCCACAACTCATCAAACAAGAACTGTCATACGATTAGGCTAAATCGGTTTAGGTAACAACTTGTTTCTAGCTCGATCTTTGCAACTCATCAAACAAGAACTGTCACGCGGATCAAACTGGAAACAAGTGGTTTGAAGAAAATCTTTTGAAAATTTGGCTCGATTACGGAATTGCTTACACATATAAGCCTACTACTCCCTTCATTGCATGATTCTTCCTGGATTAGACATAGGTGATCAGGCTATGTATAATTTAGGAGTAACTATGCAATGCTTGGACTAATCGACTCATATGTTGTTTGGTGTTGAGTCAACTGATGTAAAAATTGTGATAGGGAATGACAGGGCATTCCCCACATTGGAGTATGAGGAAAGGATAATGGGATGGGTATTTAAGGGCATCCATGTGACAATCGATGTGAAATGAAAGTGAATAACTCGAAAAATGTACGTATAAACCGCATGTAAAGTGAACGTGCACTTGTGATGAAATGACGAGATGCTATGATGATGTAGTTATAGTCTAGGGTCAATGATGCAACCTAGTTCTCTATAACTGAAGCTCTGATGCCAATCTGTCACACCCCCAAATTACCTGCTTTGCAGCGGAATGGAATTCCTGGGGATTGACTGTCATAGCATCACAATCACAGGTATATTGAACGACCTAAAGTGTCGTTTGGAAAATACATCGTTTGATTTAATAAAATAATCAGAGTTTACAAAGTAGGTCCCAAATGAAAATCAATTTGTGCGGAAATAAGTTTGTTACAATACAAACGATGTTTTTAAGTACGTAAAACCCAAGTGAGACGCGTCGTCACCACGACTCCACGATGTGTCCCAATGCGTGCCATGAAGTGAATGCCTTAGATACCTGAGATTAAAACATGCTAAAAGTGTCAACACAAAGGTTGAGTGAGTTCATAGAGTTTGTTTTGAAATGAAAAGCCGTTCGAAATCGTTTATGCATCAAAGGCATTGTAAATCGTTGAAATGTAAAGACTTTCAAAATCGTTTATGTAGCAAAGGCATTGTAAATCCACTCAGTTCCAAGTCCCGCCCATACAAAACTTGCAACCTGTGTGTTCACAACCCACTGCCGGAATGTGTGTAGTTTATGTTCCAAACATATGATGTCAAATGAATTCACAAAAATAGTACATGACTCAATGTATTGAAATCGTTTATGCAGCAAAGGCATTGTAAATCCACTCAGTCCAAGTCCCGCCCATACAAGACTTGCAACCCTGTGTGTTCACAATCCACTGCCAGAATATGTATAGTTTATGTTCCAAACATATGATTTCAAATGAATTCACCATAGTACCTAACTCAACGTAGAACGATAGCACTTAATCAATAGCACTTAACTCGACGTAGAACAATAGCACATAATCCATAGCACTTAACTCAATTTATAAGTAGTCAACTGATTTAGAACGTTATACGACGTAGTACCGTAGCACGCAAACAAGAACAATTTATATAGTATAACCTTTGATTTAGAAACAATGGTAATCATGATAGATTTTAGCCTTAAAAATCTAAAGTACTTGTGAAAATAATTGAGCATGTATCTCCCCCAAAACAGTTATGAAAGCAAGTAAAAGTAGGGGCTACGAAACTCACGGTTATTCATATAAGTTAAAGTACTTGTGAAAGTAAATGAAAATAGTTTGAGCATGTATCTCCCCCAAAAGTAGTATAAAACAATTAAAAGTGGGGCTATGAAGACTCACTTGGTAAACTGACGAGATGACAAGAGTGAGTACACTGAGGTATAATGAGATGCGTTATCCGCGACCTATGACGAATGATATGATATGTCATGAGTTGCAATGTAATGTTATGCATGCACTTCGTATGTTATTTATACCATTTACGGGTTTTGAAAATATTACTCGTCGTCGAAAAATACTCGCTTGACGCCTCGACCAATCAAAATGACTTTACATGTTTTTACGTCAAAATGTCATCCTACAATGGTTTTATAATGATTTTTAGAGAAATTACCACTTTTCGCCGCAAAACAATGTCGTCGGAAAAATCATGAAATTGCCAAAAATGGCTTTGGAAAACTAGTCGTAAAATGGTGTACGCCGATCGTTAGAGAACGAACTCGACTGTTTTGGAAAGTTTGTATCGATATCTAAATGTTTCAGTTCAGGAGTTTTCGCTCAAAAGGTCTCGAACATAAAGATAATAAGGGTTAAAGATGGTGGTTTTTGGCTAATAGTGTGCAGAAAATTAGTTACGGCAAGTTTAAGAAAAAGTGCATCTCTTTGTCGTTTCAAACCGTTTCACGCTTAATATGTCCTTAGCTTCGTATTGAAGTAAACTAATATATTTTGAGAAGTCGAAATAATTTGTGAAGCTTAAGGCTCGTTTTTGACTCGATTAAAGTAAAAACATGTTGCTGAAATTTCAGAAACATATATATTTCGTCGTCAACTTTAAAAATTCACCACGACTTCGTTATAAGTCCGTTTTTATCCGTTCAAGCGGCCACGGATTCGTTTTTAAGTATATTTTCCAAAAATCAAGGCCAAACTTTCGTACCATCAGTGGGTTTTTCCAGAAATTCGGATTAAGGACAGAACACAAAATATAGTTATCGAAAATAGTTTTTCTCCGACAAAACCTATTCTAATCCCTTCAAATCAACTCCAAAACTAATCTAATCCTACCATACACCTTCTTAGGGTGTCATGGGTTCCTAATCACCATCAAGACCAAAGAATACCATAGGGATAATTATAGGATGACCAAAGTATATAAATAACTCTAAAATCATGAAATAAATGGTATAAATCACATATCATGCATATTATCTCCAAAAATGAAAAGAAACATATGAAAATGATAAGGAAACATGAAAATGATAAAAACAAGCTTACAAATGATTATGATGAGGTGAAAGTAACAAGGATTAACTTAAATATCCTTGGTTTTTATTTCAAAACCATATAAAGGATATAATCTAGGTTGTAAACACTTGCTTTTGCAAAAATCTTGATCCCTTGGCACCTTTGATGTGTAACCGGTTTTGAAGGACCCAAAGGAAGGAGAGCAAATGGTTTTGGCTACTATGTGAATTATTGGAAGTGAAAATGAAAATGAGATGAATACTTTGAGTAAAAATCTATACTATCAATCCATTTATTGCCTCCCCCCCCCCACTAGGCCGGTTTTGGGGGGGACTTGTCTCTCAATTATATTATTTTTTTTTTTCTTAAAATCTATTACTTGCATATATATTGCATAATTTGTATAAGTTGTAGAGAAAATGTAAGTTAAATAAATCTTGTAAGGTAAATGGTAGAATTTTGGTGCAAGTAAGTTTTTAATAAGTCAAAATAGATTGTAATGAGATAATAAAAATTGTAAAAATACTTTCCTTGTGATAATTGGGTGAAAAAATAATTATCGTACAATTTTTAAGAAACACAACGTAATAATTTAATTTTAACGATTAATATACCGAATAAATTGGAAACACTAGGAAAACTAAAAATATAGTTTTTATGAACTAAATGTAAGTTTAAAAATACCTCGGGATCATTTTTGAAAGTAACGGACTAAATATACAAAATAATAACTCACGCGATAAAGTTTATTAAATATAAAAATTACGCGTTGAAGGTGAAATGAAATGTCGTGAATGTACTAATGAGATGCAAATGATGTCCATGGAATGTAGACTAATCATAGTCCATATGAAATGTACGTGATGTTATGATCATGAATTCGCCGCTAAACCTCCAAGGTTACGCGAATTTGAAACAAGTAAACCAAGTTTACTATAAATGTTGTAATAATGAGACATGAACTGTGTCGAGAAATGACCTGAAAGTACGGATTGTCACAAAAGACGAAATCAAAATCTTGTGGAAGCCGCAAGAACAATGCTAATTTATTCAAAGGTTCCAATGTTTCTATGGGCTGAAGCCATTGCCACTGCGTGCTACACCCAAAATCGTTCCCTTATTCATACCTCTCATGGAAAAACTCCATATGAACTTTTTCATAAACGAAAACCTGATCTCTCCTACCTTCGTGTGTTTGGTGCTTTGTGCTATCCAACGAATGACGGTCAAGATTTAGGCAAATTAAGAGCAAAGGTAGATATTGGAGTTTTTGTTGGTTATGCACCAAACAAGAAGGGTTATTGAATCTACAACAAGAGAACCCGAAATATCATGGAAACAATTCACGTTACGTTCGATGAGCTGACCGGTCAAATGGCTCCAGGACAATTCAGTTCTGGACCCGCATCTCAACTTTCATCAAGTAGTCCTATCAGTTCTACTCTGGCTTCAATTCCCTCACTAGCAACTCATTATGTACCTCCTTAAGTAGATGATTTGAAGAAATTATTTGATCCTATGTTTGATGAACACTATAAGCCAAGGGATAATGATCTGTAAATTCCATCAACAGAGGCTGCTCCTATCTCTGTCAATGAAGTTAACCCTTCAGTTTCCATATCACTAAGTCAAGAAGCGCCTTCTGCTGATCACTCGGTATCATCATCAATGCCTCAATCATCAAGTGTACACAATGGAAATGTTGCTGCTGTTACAGATGATGAAAATCCTTTTGCTCCTCCAGAAGATGAACCTTTTGAAAATATATTCGCTCCTGAATCATCATCTGAACCATCTTCATCAGGAGAAGTCGACTCTGCTACTTCTGTTCCTCAACAACAACCACATGAACACCTTAGAAAATGGACACATGATCACCCATTGGATAACATCATTGGAAACCCTTCTCGTTCAGTATCCACTCGTCAACAACTTGCAACCAATGCCTTATGGTGCTTCTTCAACTCTGTACTCTCTAAGATCGAACCAAAAGACGTCAAAACTGCCATGAATGAAGATAGCTGGTTCAGTGCAATGCAAGAAGAAATTCATGAGTTTGATCGACTAGATGTATGGGAATTAGTACCTGCTCCTGACTGTGCCATGATCATTGCTCTAAAGTGGATCTTCAAAGTAAAACTTGATGAGCATGGTGATGTTTTAAAGAACAAGGCTCGATTGGTTGCAAAAGGATACCGTCAAGAAGAGGGTATTGAATTTGAGGAATCATTTGCTCCAGTTGCTCATATCGAGGCAATCAGAATCTTCTTGGCTAATGCTGCAAGTAAGAATATGGTAGTCTATCAGATGGATGTGAAGACGACTTTTCTTAACGGAGATCTTAAAGAAGTCGTATACGTCAGCTAACCAGAAGGCTTTGTGAATCCTGAGCATCCTACTCATGTCTATCGCTTGAAGAAGGCTCTTTACGGCTTGAAGCAAGCTCTAAGGGCATGGTATGATACGCTATCAAAGTTTCTTCTATCTAATGGATTCAACAAAGGAGCAGTTGATCCGACATTGTTCACCAGAAAGTCTGGCAAACATTTAATTCACGTTCAAATATATGTTGATGATATTATTTTTGCCTCGACTGACCCCAGTGAATGTAGCCATTTTTCAAATGAAATGGGTTCCAAATTCCAAATGTCAATGATGAGAAAAATGTCATTTTTCTTGGGATTACAAATTTTACAAAGTCCTGGAGGCATTTTTATAAATCAATCTAAATATGCAAGTGAGATTTTAAAGAAATTTGGATTTGATTCTTGTGACCCTGTTGACACTCCCATGATTGAGCATACTAAACTGGATGAGGACCACTCAGGGATCATGGTAGACCAAACGAAATATCGTAGTATGATCGGATCCTTGATGTATCTCACATCCAGTAAACCAGACATTCTATTCGCTGTTTGCATGTGTGCTAGATATCAGGCTAAGCCTACCAAAAAGCACCTTGAAGCGGTTAAACGGGTCTTTTGATATCTTCAAGGAACCATCAATATGGGACTTT
>OU343216.1:141642553-141675053 GCA_910596185.1 Chrysanthemum makinoi | reverse complement strand
GATATGTATTTTCATTCTAAGCTATTGCAATGAAAATATCCTTACACGTTACTATTTTAGAATGCTTCAAAATTAGTGTTGCAAAACAAGGCTTATAAGGCCGATTAATCTCCGTTTAGACGCTAATTGTTGGTGTGTAACTCCCAGAACAGGGTAAGATAATCAACTTCAGCAGAAACAACAACTATTCAGCAGAAACAAATACCACTAAGTTACCGATATCACTTGGAATCGTGATCACTTTCCAGTAAACTATTCGACCCTAATGCCCTGGGTTAACGAATATCTACTTGGGATAAGACCAAATGCAGTTAGAGAATTAGGCATAATTCTATAACCCTTTCGCTTATAAGTGTTTTGTGTTTTCTGTGTGTCTTTCATGCATAATCAGATATCCTATTTATAGAATAATACTCTTGGCTAATTCCATGGAATTATGAGTATTAATCGGCCCATTAATAGCCTCATAATTATCCCCATTATAGCCGTTAGTGGTTACATGACCAATTAAACGTGGTCATTAAGGCTGAAACCGCCACTTAAATATGTCAAAGCCATACAAGCTTCAAGATTTCATCAAGATTTCATAGTAGTGCTCGGTGGTTACACCGCTTGGAAACACCAACGCTTCTGCAAACACTACTCGTAAACACTTCAAGTAACACTACTTCAAAACACTACTCCAAAGAAACACCACTTCAGTGGAAACATCGATCCAGGGAAGTATCGCTCGGAAACATCGATAATCAAGTGTACCACAACAAGACTTTCACCAAGCACTACCAATACAAACCACTACAAGAGTCATGGTGTTCATGGACCTTATGGGTGTACACTCCGTACCTCCTAACCCATTACAAGGTGTGAACTATTCCCACAAGTGCACTAAATTTTCCAACAATCCTCCCCAAAATTTTCCAACAATCCTCCCCACAAGTGCATGAAAATGTCCTGAGGATTGAATTTCCATCTTAGTAAATTACACGTTTCAAATATTCGAGAATCGTGGTGTTCTAATTGAACCCTTCAACAGATTTGAATACCTAAAGATAAAATACACACAAGTTTTCAAACACTTAAAAGCTCCTGACACTATACAAGCCATGTGTCCATATCCAAATTCATAAATGTTGTAAAAGCTAAAAGTCCAAAGCTTCCCGGTGGCAAAACTTCAACATTCACATAGGTGGTTCCTCTTTATTCATGCTCCTCCCAAGCACTTTTTCAAAGAAAATAACCATTAAGAAGTAAAGACTTCATCCTCCTTTCAGCAGGTTCTGAGCACAACCTTGAGATGTAAATAAAACATGTGCTCTAGTCCACTGAATGTTCAGCTTTCCACATTGAACTCAGCTCCCTGTTTCTTTAGAGGGAGTTATTGTGCTAGCATTCTGTGACTAAGTTGGACCCTAAACTCATCCCTTTTTAGCAGACTTATAACCAAGTCTCTAGCCAGACCCTTCGTCAAGTGATCAGCTAAGTTCTGTTGAGATCTAAAAAACTCTATAGATACCACCCCATTCATGATGTGAGCTCACTTAATCATGCTATGCTCTGACACCTAAGTGTCTAGACTTACCATTGTACATCTGGCTATAAGCCTTAGCCAATGCAGCTGCACTATCACACCGGATAGAAATAGGTGCTATAGGTTTAGGCCACAATGGAATCTCAAGAAGCAAGTTTTTCAACCATTCAGCTTCTTTACCGCCACTGCTAAGGCCACAAATTCATATTCCATTGTTGAACTGGTGATGCAAGTTTCTTCTTGGATGCCCAAGAAATTGCACCTCCACCAAGTAGGAATACCCAACCACCTAGACGAGTTGTCTTTAGTGTTACCGATCCAACTTGCATCAGTAACCTTCCAACACTCGATAAAATCCGTGATGAGACTATAATCCATAGTTCTCTTCAAATATTTCAGTATTCTCTGAATGCTTACGCTGATGAGCACTAGGATTACTAGTATACATGCTCTTTCCCCACGCAAAACCAATATCGCCTTGTACAAGTCATGGCATACATCGCAGCCAATCACCTAGAATACTCAAGTTGAGATACAACCTTGCCATGATTAGGCATCCGCTTCTCACAAGTATCCATAGGTGTACTCACTGGAGTACAATCAAAGTAATTGAATTTCCTCAAAACCTTCTCAATATAATGACCGAGAGATAGAAATTCTTTTACTTTCATGTTTAATCTTTATACCAAGGATAACATCAACCTCCCCCATGTCCTTCATGGAGAACCTTGATGACAAAAATTCCTTTGTCGTCAACTGATTTGGGTCAGTGCCAAAGATCAACATGTCATCAACATATAGACAAATGATGACTCCTTTACCAGATTCATCAAATTTGCTATATACACATTTGTCGGCTTGGTTAAGAACATAACCACTAGACAAAACCACTTCATCAAATTTTTGATGCCATTGCTAGGTGCCCTTAAGTCCATAAAGAGACTTAATCAGTTTACACTTATTTTCATTGCCGCAAGATGAAGCCCTGAGGTTGGTTCATATAAACCTCTCTTCTAGTTCACCATTCAAAGCTATTTTCACATCCATCATGAATAACCGATTGTGAATTGATGCCAATGCAATCAGCAGTTTTGTATACCGATAACGAGCCACAGGGCATAAGTATCAAAATAGTCTATTCCCCGACTTTTGTTTAAAGCCCCAATAACTAGTCTAGCCTTGAACTTTTCAATAGTTCCATTTACCTTCATTTTCCTTTTGAAAATCCATTTGCAACCCGTGTTTGCAACCGGTGGTAGATCAACCATCACCCAAGTGTTGTTGCCCATGATGGAATCCATCTCATCATTGATTGCTTTTTTCCGTAGCAATATCCCGACTTCATTGCTTCTTAAAATGTCTTGGGATCATCCTCAACAATGAAGCAATAGGAGTATTGGTCTGAGACCTCTTCCCTGGTTCCTTCAACTAAGTATAGTTGAAACTCAGGTCCAAATGACTTTGGAGTCCCGAACCTTTTGCTCTTCCTCAGCATTGTGTCAGTGTTGTTGAACCACAACCTCATCGGGACCACTGATGGTTCATCATCGTGGACTTCGATACACCAAAGGTCATAGGTTCCATTAGGAATCCTCATACTTGGTCTAGTGGATGATGAGAATCTATTCTCATCAAAGTTTGCATCCCTTGATTCAATTATTGAGTTAATCAAACATATTCATTAGGTTCAATAACATAGAACCTAAAAGCCTTGGAATGCTCAAGATATCCAACAAAGATGTGCAATGCCTCTTTCACCCAAAGTCTTTAGCTTTGGATCGTGGAGTCTTACAACATTTCCCTACAACCCTGCACCCTAAGATAGTTCAGGTTGGGTTTTCTTTTAGTCCAGAGTTCATAAGGGGTAACCTTGTTCCTTTTGTTGGGAACCCTATTTAGTAAATAGCAACCTGTTAACATAGCTTCACCCCGTAACCCTTGACTCAATCCCGAATAGGACAACATGGAATTAACCATCTTTTAGCACATCGCTTTTCCTTTCAGAAATGCCATTTTGTCGAGGAGTATAAGGGCCGTCGCTTCATGGATTATACCAACAGACTGAAAATACAGAGTATCCATGTACTCACCTCCCCTATCAGCCCTTAATCTTTTGATCAGGACCCATGTTGTAATTCAACTTCGCTTATAAACACTTTGAATTTATCTAATGCTTCATCCTTGGTATAAAATGAGACATAACAAAATCTAAAAGCATCATCAATAAATGTCACAAAGTACTTCTTATTCCCCAAAGAAGGAGTGGCATGCAAATCACATAGGTCACTGTGAATTAGCTCCAAGACCTTAGTCTCAACACTAATACCGAAAAGGTTTCTTTGTTATCTTGGTCAACATGCAAGTTTTACACTTTTCAATGTCCATGTCAAATGCCGGATCAACCCATCCTTAGACATATCTTGCATCCTTTTATAGTTTACATGGCCAAGTCTTGCATGCCAAAGGGTAGAGTTAGTATGGTCAGTGGTGGTCACAAAGGCTGAATTAACACTATTAGTGACAATATTAAGCCCTAACATTTGATTACATAAATAACCAAAACCAATAAAAACACCATTCTTAGAAAGCACAAATTTATCAGACTCAATAACTTGTTTATATCCATGATTATTCAAAACACTACTTGAAACCAAGTTCTTCCCGATATCGAACATGAATAACATTAAACAAAGTTACAATCTTTCCAATCTAAACTTAAGATCTACACAACCACCTAATTATGCACCAAGGTCGTTGACTCATTTCCCATGTGAAGAATAGAACCATCATTCAAGGACTCATAAGTTGAAACAGCCTATCTTTACACACATGAACTGTTGCACCGTGAGTCAACCCACCACGCAACAACATCATCCCCGCACATAATAAGATTCGATATATATGTAACATAATAAACTGAAAAGACTTATTAAACATATTTCTCACCTTTCAAGAGTTATCAACCACCACCGAACCATTAGTGCCGATCCATTGGCTTTACCACCAACTTTAACACCCTTTGCATTCCCTTTGATGTGACCGCTTTGCCACATTTCTAACAAGTAGGTGTTGCCTTCTTGTTAGGATCTCGCCTTGTGTTGTCATGATATTTCATATTGGCTTTTATTGTCATTATTATATTTGGTGGAGTTGTTATGTTCCACCATATTGACAGATGCATTCAAAGAAGATTGCCGCTTCGTTTGTCATTATCCCGCGACTTGAGAGATTCCTCAATGCTATTAACGCCTAAACTCAACCTGCAGTTAACTCCTCTTTCTATGTTTCAAGTGATGCTAAAACCGGCAAGCTTTTCACGCAAATGAACACCACCTAAGTAACGACCCACTTGTGAATGGCGTACCGTAATAAACTTCAAAACAGCTCGCACGAATGCAATGAAGATCTCGAGAGTATAGTGTTTCCGGTCGTTATGTCCCAATAGCTATGCAATGGATTATCAAACGTAAAGTGATCGAGAAATTTGAACGAAAAAGGGATTATGATAGGATTATAACTACAGAAAAAGCCAACAAATTACAACGGCTTAAATGCAAATTAAAGAAATTTAAAAAGATAAAAAATATTAAATAAACGCTATCACTATAATTAAAATGATGTTTTTGTTTTTATGTTTTTATAAAACCTTAAATTAAAATCTACGACGCATAAAATTAAAAAGTGAAAATTACACAATATTAACCCTAAAAATATGAAAATGATATTTTTACAAACCTAATGATAAAAGAAAATTTTTAGAAAAGAAAATTATTTTTATAACTATTTAATTAATTATTATTAATTAAAACTATTTTTAACTATTAAATAATAACCTAAAATACAAGAAAATATGAAATAAAGCTAGAAAAATGAAATTATGACTTAGAAAAATCTAAAATATCAAAATAGAATTTTCAAAACTATTTTTGTATTTTTATGATTATTTTTGTATTTTCTAGGAATTAAAAACTATTAAAAACTACTTAAATTATTTAAAAATACAAATTTAACTAAGAAAATCTAGAAAAATATTTTTTTGTCTTTTTATATTTATCTTAACTTAATAAAAATGAAAAATTATTTTTTTTGAAGCTTTTCTTAATTAATTGTATTAAAAGCTAATTAAAAATGCTTAAAAACTAATTTAAATTAAGAAAAATAGCAAATCGACTTAGAAAAATCTGAAAATTTCAGGTAAACTCTAAAATTATATAAGAAAGCTAGGAAAAATGGAAAAACAAGTGCTGTTATGTAAGAATAAAATGCAACTGCTAAGCCAAGTGCTTATAAATAAGCACTTGAATAAACTAAATGAACACCAACAAGCACCAACTGATAACAAGGTATAAACTACTAAGAATGACCAAATGCAACAATTAACAACAGGCCTTAACCTCTATTTAGCTGAATTCACAGATTTGATGTATTTGAGTTCAATGCTAAAAACAGGTTCTGTGGGGTGACTTCGACACAAGCACAAGCTACAAATAAGCTAAAACTGAAAAACACAAATTCGAACTTAATGAAGACCTGGGTGAGACCTTACACACCAAAAACTATACAGACCTTGAAGCTCTTATGAGCCTCAGTGGTAAGTGGTGCACAAACCGAGAAACACTCATGCATGAGTGTAGCTTTGAGCAGGCAACTAGTACTAAAAAAGAGAAGCTTGTTTGGAGCTTTTAAGTAAATTGTAAAATTCTACTAAAATGGTAATAAGGATAAAGACCAGTTGAAGTTTTTAGAATGCCAAGTTTCACTGAAAATGGCTCAAAAATGAAGCCATGAAAAATCCCTATCGCTGGGTCAAAACATGATTTTCATATTTTGACTTTTGAACAAAAACTGAAATGTTGACTTTGTTGAGATTTGGACACAATTTAAAACTTGATTGTGAAGTGTTATGATGTAATGACACTAATGCAAGCAATGTTTAAGACTTCTAAACACAAAACAAGGATTTGCAACTCCAAAATCACAAAGATAAGAAGGGAGACGATTTAATGAGATTTTGACTTTTGAACTGAAGTGCATCAAAACCAAGATTCAAATGAACACAAATATGCTTAACAATCATGAACCAATAGATTCTAACCCCTGAATAAGCCTCAAATACGCAGATAGATCCATCCAAACACCCTTTATCTTATCGTTTTGAAGTTTAAATGAGATAACAACTCCATTAAGCTATGATTAATGATCAAACTAAGTTGTTATATCTTAAATACAACTTAAGGAACAGATTAAAACTAGATTTGACTACAAATGAAGATTATGCTATGAAACTTGGAAATGACTTACAAAATGTCCTTTAGCCACAATGGCTTGAAACAATGAACCAATGGACCACTAACCTATCCAAACCCCTACCCTAGCTCAATATCAACCCAATTCCATGGTTGCTTCACCCATTGACCAATTCCATCAGATCAGATTTGCCCATTTTGACTTTTGTTGACCAATATCCAAAATTGCTTGAAACTTGAAAATGTAAGCTTATAAAAGCTATTAAGCTTGTACAAGCTTATTGAAACTGAGAAATGAGTAATTGAAGCTTTGTACACAAGACTAGGACTTTGAAAATTTGAACAAAGGACATAAACGAAATTGTAACAATAACTGAATTGATGCTTGAAAAGAGTTTAATACACTTAAACACTTTAAGTTTGATACAAAATTAAATATCAAAAGATTACAAGTTTATAATAAACTAAAGCTTTAAGATAAAAACGACATTATTTTGAGAAAATTAAAACTAGTAGACTCTTTTCTCTGCTTCCTTCTGCTTCTTTTTATATCCCAATCTGCTTTGTCTCTCCTAACAGTTTCCCACTAATAATCCTCACCATTGGATGGCTTAGAATATCCTGGCCGCTTAAATGGATTTTTGGCGCAAATCTTGTTTTTAACAGTTGGGACAGAGTTGAGTGAAATGGGGAGAGGCATTAATTGCATTTGGAGTTCGGTGGAGTGGGGGAACAAGGAGAGGTGAGAAGGCTGAGTTGGTGGTGGTTGGCTGGTGGTCGGGCGCATGGGGAGTGGGAGGGAAAACGGGAGGAAGGGAGGTATGTTTTTTGTTGAAACCGTTTTTGGATGGGTTGGACCAGTAAAATAGAAGGGCTGGGTTGGTGTCACAAATTACAGGGGTCCAAGGTTATGGTATAAGTTTGCAACACAAGGACCAAAATGGTTAAATGACAAGGCCAAAAAATTTAAATGACAAGGACTAGTTATGTAATTTCTCAAAATCAAGGACCAATTCCCTCAATTCAACAAAGTTTCTTTACAAGGACCAAATTGACAAGTTCCATATATGAATACAAGGACTAAACTTGCCATTTTCAATTTTCCAGGACCATTTTTGCCAAATTTGACTGTTTATGACATCAGGACCAAACTTGAGGTAATTTTCTCAAACTTTTGATATTTTCACCAAAGGACTAAATATGACAAGTTATGATTTTTCAAAAGGACCTTTGATGACTTTTTCTTTTAAAATAAGTGCCTAGGACTGATTTTTGCCATTTTTGAAAGTTGGGGACTAAACCGCCAATTATGCAAACTTTGCTCGTTTTTCATCCGATTTTGAACATTTTGCATCCAAACATATAAAATGCACTTATTTTGAGATATTTTCATATTTTGATGCATTTCTGAGCATTTTAAACGCTTGCAGTTCAGATTTGACAAAAAATGATGAGTATTTACACACTCATCAATCCCCACACTAAACTATTGCTAGTCCCTAGCAATTTTTTTGAGAAAAACTTAATGGATTTGCATCTCTTTACCAAAAGCCATTACTTCTGGAGTAGCCAAATGTTTCAGTTCAAGCAAGAACCATGGTACAACGATAACCATGTGATTTTGGCAAATCATAAACCATATAACGGATTTGATGTGTCTTTACCGAAGCCGCTTTGGCTCTTGACTAGCCAACTCTTAGATAAATTATCGAATTATCTTTGGTGAGTCAATACCAATTATGGTTTTTCCATCGCCTTTACCACAAGCCATAACCTTGCGGGCTAGTCAACTCTTCACTTTTAGGATATGGTGAGTTGAGAACCATACAATTTTGGGCAAATTGCAAGCCATATAAACGGATTTGAGAAATCTTTACCAAGAGCCGCTTGCTCTTGGATTAGCCAATCCTTTTGTTTATTAGACAAGGCGGACCGATAACCAATTGAGTAAGTGTAAAACACTTACTCCAAAAAAAATTTTGGCCAAAAACGGGGAATTAGGCGTATAATTACATGATAAAATTCGTGAGAATTCCCCCACACTTAGAAATGAATATTGCCCTCAATATTCAAAGTACCGGCATGTTATGCCAAACAAAGAACGAAAAGGAAATACTACGCCATTATTTAGAAAGAAGATTTTTTTTTTTTTTTTTATATATATACACAACATGTGGGCAACCCCCCCACACTAGGGTGGTAGAAAGATAGAAAGAAGTCAGAAATATGGGTGAAACCCATATGGCATGCTACTGTTTTTGATTACCGAGTCGCTAGCTTGACTCGATCCCCGCATTCATTGGTTCATGGGGAAAGTTTGTAAGTCCGACAACCATGGAGGATGTCCTCTCCAAAGGAATGCTTCACTCGATGACCATTCACTTTAAAATTAGGACCATCGGGTTGAGATAACTCAATGGTACCATAAGGATAAACCTTAGCGATAGTAAATGGACCGACCCGCGGGATTTTAATTTTCCCCGAGAAAATCTTCAATCTTGAGTTGAAAAGAAGGACTCGACACCGACGCTTGAAAACGCTGTTTTGATTTTTGAGTCATGAATCTTCTTTGTCTTTTGTTTGTAGATCAAAGAGTTCTCGTAGGCTTGATCACGGAGTTCATTTAATTCATTCATTTGAACTTTCCGATGATCACCACCGTCTCAATATCGAAATTAGCATGCTTCAAGGCCCAAGATGCCTTGTGCTCGAAGCTCAACCGGTAGATGACATGCCTTCCCGCATAACAAGCTTGTATGGAGTGCACCGATGGGTGTTTTATAAGTCGCACGGAAGGCCCAGAGCGCCATCTAGCTTATCCGACCAAGAGGCACGGTTTTCACCAACCGCCCCTCTCAAGAACTTTTTATCCCCTTAGAAACTTCCACTTGCCCACTTGTTTGGGGTGGTACGCAGTAGAGAGACGGTGAGTTACACCATACTTTTGCATGACTCTTTCAAATTGGTCATTGCAGAAATGCACCACGATCACCGATTATGGCTCGTGGAGTTCTAAACCTAGCAAATAGAGATTTTAAGAATTTCACAACAACTCGGGCATCGTTGGTAGGTAAAGCCTTAGCTTCAACCCATTTTGACAAGTAGTCAACGGCCACGAGTATGTATTTATTACCACGGGAAGAAGGAAATGGCCCCATAAAGTCAATGCCCCATATGTCAAAAATCTCACACACTTGAATGGCGCTTTGCGGCATTTCATTTCTTTGTGAGATATTCCCGTGACGCTGACAAGCGCCACAAAGTGTTTTGACAAATTCATGGGCATCCTTGTAAATCGTTGGCCAATAGAATCCGGAATCAAACACCTTCTTGGCTGTGTAGTTGGGGCTATGATGTCCCCCAAGAGGTCCGAATGGCAAGCTTTGAGAATGTCAATAGCTTCCCTGACCATACACACATCGCCCGATGACTTGATCCGCAAAATTTTAAACAAGTAGGGTCGCCAAGTAATGTTTCACATCCTTAAAGAATTTGTTTTTCTGTTGGGACGACATCCCTTTCACTACAAAGTTACCCGCATGGTAATTTGCAAAGTCAGCAAACCATGGGGTAGAAGAGTCTCCACGAAAGAAACCACATTGAGTGTTTCGAGAGGAAATGTTTCGTTTATTTCCTTTTTCTCAAACACATTACGGTGAGGGTTCTCTAATCGGAGACAGATGATCGCGGCAGTGTTCTCACTTTTTATCACGATAATGATATCAAATTATTGCAGGAGGAGAACCCAACGGAGCAATCTCGGCTTTGCATCTTGTTTTGCAAAGAGATATTTGAGAGCCGAGTGATCCGTATACACCACGCATTTGGTCAAGATAAGGTATGGCGAAACTTCTCAAACACATACACCACAGCTAATAGTTCTTTTTCTGTAGTGGTGTAATGGGTTTGAGCTTCAGCCATAGTTTTACTTGCGTAGTGGATTGGCTGAAAATGCTTGGTTTTGCGTTGCCCCAAGACCGCACCGATAGCAAAATCACTTGCATCGCACATGAGCTCGAAGGGTAAATCCATGGGGCAACTAGAATGGGTGCTTCCGTAAGCATTTTCTTTAGTGTTTCAAAAGCTTCGATGCACTCAGGTGAAAAGATAAAAGGAGCATCTTTTTCGAGAAGATGGGTCATAGGCCGAGCGATTTTAGAAAATCTTGAATGAATCTACGATAAAACCCGGCATGACCTAGAAAACTCCTAATACCTTTGACGGTAGTAGGATGAGGTAATTTAGCAATAACATCAACTTTTGCTCTATCTACCTCAATCCCATTCTTGGAAATCTTATGGCCAAGGACTATGCCTTCTTTGACCATAAAGTGGCTCTTCTCCCAATTTAGACATAGATTGGTGTCTTCACACCGTTTTAGCATTTTGTCTAAATGGGAGAGACATGTATGAAACGAGTCCCCAATGACCGAGAAGTCATCCATAAACACCTCCATAGTTTCCCAGATCATGTCGTGGAAAATTGCCATCATACATCTTTGGAACGTGCCAGTGAGCGCTTACATAGGCCAAAAGGCATACGCCTCAGAGGCAAATGTTCCGTATGGGCGTGAATGTGGTTTTCTTGATCCAAATGGATCAATGGGGATCTGAAAGTAACCCGAGAAACCATCAAGGAAACAATAGTACTCGCTTCTGCTAATCTCTCAAGCATTTAGTCCATGAAGGGTAGAGGAAAATGGTCTTTACGGGTGGCTTCGTTTAACTTGCGATAGTCAATACACACACGCCATCCCGTAACCAATCGAGTTGGAATTAACTCGCTTTCTTCATTCGTGACAACAGAATGCCACCCTTTTTAGGAATACAATGAATTGGGCTAACCCAAGGACTATCAGAGATCGGGTAAATCAAACCGACATCAAGAAGTTTGAGAACCTCTTGTTTGATAACCTCATGAATCTTAGGATTCACCCTTCTCTGATGTTGGACGGCTGGTTTGAAGTCATCCTCCATTAAGATTTTGTGAGTACAAAACTCATGGTTGATACCCTTAATATCGGAGAGTTTCCAAGCAATTGCTTGTTTGTGTGACTTCAAGAACTTTATGAGAGCGCTTTCCTCCTCCTCAAGTCTTTAGCAATTATGCCGGGTAATTTATCATCACCCTCCAAGAATGCATACTCTAGATGAGGAGGTAGGTCCTTAAGTTCAACCTCGGAAATTCATGTAGAAGTTTGTACTGATTTGATTTCCTGGGTGTGATCTCTTTCGGAAGGAGGGAAGGTAATGGATCTTCATTAAGCAATTGCTCAAGATAAAGAATATCCCCTCCGAATCATACACACCATCAATTCCAGCGGAATGATTCATCAAGTAGCAAGAAATTCATCGATCTCTTCCAGAGGAAATCACCTCCTCAAACGGAGTGAGAGAGGGGAAGAGTCGGCAATGATAGGTTGAGAAGATGTGGTGGAATCCCCACTCACAAAATTATGAAGATAACCAAGAAACTCTTGAGAGTACTCCTCTGAAGCAATATCAATTAAATCGACTCGATTAACTGATTCAATATCATAATTTGAGGAGTACCTCGAAGTTTGATCAAGGTTAAAGGTAACAGCTTCATTACCCACACGTAAAGTGATTTCTTGCTCAAATACATCAATAAGAGCACGCCCGCTCTCGTGAATCCTCGGAACAATGAGAGGAACCCGATGATCGGCATCGAAATCAACAACCACAAAATCAGCCGGAAAATGGAACTTTCCTACTTTCACGAATACATCCTCGCAATGCCAAGAGGACGCCGATATAGAACGATCTGCAAGCTCAAGAGTCATGCGGTAGGAATAAGTTCCGAAGAGAAAGTTTCTTCCACATCAATAAGGCATCGATTGATGCTTGCACCAAGATCGGCAAGGGCAAAGCATTCAATCATCCCGGGAAAAACACAAGGAAGAAGAAATTTTCCTGATCTCCTAGCTTCTGGGAAGCTTCTTTAACAAGATCACGAGCAATTTTCATTCAAAGGAGTCTTAGCCATTTCAAACAGCTTTTCCTTGTTGCTCAACATGTGTTTTAGAGTAGATGCAAACTTGGGCATCAACATGATAGCATCCGCTAAAGCTTATGTCAAGTGAAGCTCTTGGAAAATTTGAAAGAATTTTTCCATTTGATGACTAGCTTTCTCGCGGAGCTTTTGGTCATGTAAACGTGAGGGGTAAGGAATAGAAGTTTTGGATTTAGGGTCACCAACTGGAGGTTCAAAAACAACCTGTTTGGTTTTCGGACAACCGAGGATGGACATTGCCGGCACTTCCGTTATTAGTAGGAAGTTCCTTGTCCTTTGTCGCTTCAGGTTCACTTTCCACTACCTTCGGGAGAGAAGAAGAAGAGGTAGTAGGAATAGCGGGTCCAGATAAGAAGTACCACTTCGGTTGTGATCGCCTTTGCATCGCCCCTCGGATTAGCCATCGTGTTGCTAGGTAAAGTACCTGAGCCCGAGGGTCGATCATTTAAAGACTTCTTAATGTCAGCAATCTGGCTAACCAACAACCGATTCATTTCTTCTTGGGATTTCATGAATTGTTTCAACAACTCATCGGATGATGGTCCAGTTGGAACAATGGCTTGATTTTGCACAGGAAAATTCTGGCCTCTATTGTTTGGATTAGGGCCTTGATTCTGAAAATTTCCTTGATTATTGCCATGAAAATACCTTGGTTGAAATTTCCCTACTAATTGGTTTCTATTGAAATTTCCTTGGTGTTGGAAATTTTGATTCTGATTTTGAAAACCGTTGTTTTGACTAAAATTACCTTGGTTTTGAAAACCTTGGTTTGGTCTATTCTGATTTTGATTACGGTTTTGATTGAAACCGGGAGGTCCAGGGTAGTGGTTAGGACGGTGGTTCGGGTCTATAGGAGCACGATATTGGTTGCCTCCTTGATTAGAAAACCCCACAAAGATTGGTTTTCAAAAGGGTTACCGTCGGTGGCCATACAATTGTAATAAGCATGGGGCCACCACAAGTAACACAGACTTCCACTTTCTTAACTTCAGCAGGAGGTGAAGTTTGTGAAAAGAGACTTTCTTTTGGTTGGAGAGAACCAAAGCTTGAATGGCTTCCGTGAGTTTATCAATCTTAGCATCGGTGCTAGATTGACTCACGGGCGATGAAGAAGAAGGACCAACACTGACTTGGGAAACAACCGGCTTGCTTCGTGCAATGCGGACTTTAGACTTGTTTTCAATTATCGTTAAAGCTTCTTTGACAGTTTTGCTCGGAAATTTCCTCCGCGGAGGAATTGAGAGAATCTTGATCAGATTGACTCACTCCATTGTAGAAAGTATCGAGTTGCATCAACTCGGAAAAACCGTGGTGAGGACATTTGCGAAGCAATTCCTTGAAACGATCCCACGATTCATCAAGGATTCATCAAACTTTTGAGTGAACTTGATGATTTCATGTTTAAGACTCGTGGTTTTGGAAGGTGGATAGAATTCATTCACAAATTTCTTCACCAGATCTTCCCATGTCTCAATAGACTGAGGGGTTGTTTTTCAAGCCAAATCCGGCTTGCCCTCAAGAGAAAATGGGAACGTAAGAAGCTTAACGACATCAGTAGGGACATTCTTGTATTTGATGGTAGATGCAATCTTGTTAAACCATCGAATATGAGCGTGAGGATCATCCCGCTCAAAACCGTAGAATTTATTTGAGGTTACAAGATTCAGTAACCCGGTTTTGAGTTCAAAATTTTCAGCCACGATGGCTGGTACAACAATAGCATCTCCATACCCGCCGATGGGTGCCTGGAGAAGCTCACACATAGTATGCGCTCTCCGCCATGGTAACGGAAGTAGTGTGAGCAACCGATCTCGATCCGACCGATGGAGCAGAAAGTCTACGGACACGCCTTCGTGGAATCTTGACAAGCTCACGAAATGGGCTCACAGATCTAGAAGAGCGAAAAGATACAAGAGTTAACTCTAAGATACCTCAGAGTTAAGGAGAGAAATGGGAATTATGAAGACGTTTTATAAAATTGGGGTGAGAAGAATCTTTATGGGTTTTCTGGTTCTGACAAGTATATATCACAACAAAATCAATTAACACAAAATCGAGGCAAAACAACAAAGGAACTTAACCAATAATCCCAATATGAATGGCTTCTTTGAAAAAGGTACACCAATCACAAGGACACAAAGGTAAGTTTTGAATCTTTGGTTCGGGAACTTATTATGGTCGCACCCCCGCTAGGTAGTGCACCTGCCTTGGTTTCGGTGGTAATCTTTTATGTTGTTATTATTAAAGAAAACGACAATCTTTTGTGTTTTTATTTTTGATAGATATATAGAAACAAAAGGAAAAATATTTTTGTGTTTTATAATGCTTTTAGTCAAGCTTTGGTTTTTGGATTTTTTATAAGAAAATATGGATATATATATATATAGATAGATATGGATGATATAAACAAATGAGTGAGTATTCAAACAACTAATCTGCTAAACGAAGATAATTAGCAAGATCCTCGCAATGGGCCAAAATTTGATGCGCGCCAAACCGCCAAGTTTTCACGCACCTGACCACTTGTGAATGACCAACTGTAAGAAACTTAAAACGGCTCAAGCACGAATGCAATGAAGATCTGAGGAGTATAGTGTTTCCCCGGGTCGTTATGTCCCAGCGAGCTATGCAATGGATTATCAAACGCAAAGTGATCGAGAAATTTGAACGAAAAAGGGATTATGATAGGATTATAACTACAGAAAAAGCCAACAAATTACAACGGCTTAAATGCAAATTAAAGGAAATCAAAAAGATAAAAAATATTAAATAAACGCTATCACTATAATTAAAATGATGTTTTTGTTTTTATGTTTTTACAAAACTGAAATTAAAATCTACGTGACGTACAAATTAAAAAGTGAAACTTACACAATATTAACCCTAAAAATATGAAAATGATATTTTTACAATCCTAATGATAAAAGAAAATATTTAGAAAAAGAAAATTATTTTTATAACTATTTAATTAATTATTATTAATTAAAAACTATTTTTAACTAATAAATAATAACCCAAAATGAAAGAAAATATGAAATAAGGCTTGAAAAATGAAATTAACACTTAGAAAAATCTAAAATATCAAAATAGACTTTTCAAAACTATTTTTGTATTTTTATGATTATTTTTGAATTTTCTAGGAATTAAAAACTAATTAAATTATTTAAAAATACAAATTTAACTAAGAAAAATCTAGAAAAATATTTTTTTGTCTTTTTATATTTATCTTAACTTAATAAAAATGAAAAATTATTTTTTTTGAAGCTTTTCTTAATTAATTGTATTAAAAGCTAATTAAAAAGGCTTAAAAACTAGTTTAAATTAAGAAAAATAGCAAATCAACTTAGAAAAATCTGAAAATTTTAGGGAAACTCTAAAATTATATAAGAAAGCTAGGAAAATGGAAAACAAGTGCTTATGTGTAAGAATATGGAATCAGTAAGCCAAGTGCTTATAAATAAGCACTTGAATAAGCTAAATGAACACCAACAAGCACCAACCGCAATGTAAGGTATAAACTACTAAGAATGACCAAATGCAACAATTAACAACAGGCCTTAACCTCTATTTAGCTGAATTCACAGATTTGATGTATTTGAGTTCAATGCTAATAACAGCCTTCTGGGGTGACTTTTGACACAAGCACAAGCCACAATTTAAGCTAAAACTGAAAAACACAAATTGGAACTTAATGAAGACCTGGGTGAGACCTTACACACCAAAACTCAGACCTTGGGAAGCTCTTATGAGCCCTGTGCAAGTGGTTGCACAAACCGAGAAACACTCGTTAATGCCGAGAGCTTTGAGCAGGCAACTAGTACTAAAAGAGAAGTTGTTTGGAGCTTTTAAGTAAATTGTAAAATTCTACTAAAATGGTAATAAGGATAAAGACCAGTTGAAGTTTTTAGAATGCCAAGTTTCACTGAAAATGGCTCAAAAATGAAGCCATGAAAAATCCCTATCAGTTGGCTCAAAACATGATTTTCATATTTTGACTTTTGAACAAAAACTGAAATGTTGACTTTGTTGAGATTTGGACACAATTTAAGCACTGATTATGAAGTGTTATGATGTAATGACACTAATGCAAGCAATGTTTAAGACTTCTAAACACAAAACAAGGATTTGCAACTCCACAATCACAACAGATAAGCAACAGAGACGATTTCAATGAGATTTTGACTTTTGAACTAGCAGGCATCAAACCAAGATTCAAATGAACACAAATATGCTTAACAATCATGAACCAATAGATTCTAACCCCTAATAAGCTTCTAACATATATAGATCGCCATAACCAAACACCCTTTATCTTACTGTTTTGAAGTTTAAATGAGATAACAACTGATTAAGCTATGATTAATGATCAAACTAAGTTGTTATATCTTAAATACAACTTAAGGAACAGATTAAAACTAGATTTGACTACAAATGAAGATTATGCAAAGAAACTTGAAATGACTTACAAATGTCCATAGCCACAGTGGCTTGAAACAATGAACCAATGGACCACTAACCTATCCAAACCCCTACCCTAGCTCAATATCAACCCAACTCCATGGTCGCTTCACCCATTGACCAAATCTGCATCATATTTGCCCATTTTGACTTTCGTTGACCAATATCCCAACTTGCTAGAAACTAAAATGTAAGCTTATAGAAAGCTATGTGAAGCTTGTACAAGCTTATTGAAACCGAGAAATGAGTGCCAAGTTTGAAGCTTGTACACAAGACTTGGACTTGAAAATTTGAGACAGTGGACATAAACTGAGAATTGTAACAATAACTGAAATTGATGCTTGCAATGAGTTTTAATACACTTAAATACTTTAAGTTAACACAAATTAACAAAAGATTACAAGTCTTATACTAAACTAAAGCTTTAAGATAAAAAACGACATTTTTTGAGAAAATTAAAACTAGTAGACTCTTTTTCTTGCTTCCTTCTTGCTTCTTTTATATCCCAATCTCTTTGTCTCTCTCTCAATGTTTCCCATCAATCCTCACCATTGGATGGCTTAAAATAATCCTAGCCGCTTTAAATGGATTTTTTACGCCAAATCTTGTTTTTAACAGATTGAGAGTTGAGTGAAATGGGGGAGAGGCATTAATTGCATTTGGAGTTTGGTGGAGGCAGGGGAACAAGGAGAGGTGATAGGAATGGTGGTTGTGTTGGTGGTCGGATGGTGGGGCGCATGGCGGGAGGGGAAAGAGGGAAAGGGACGGGCGGGTGTGTTTGTTTGACTGGTTTGACCAGAGTTAATAATAGAAGGGGGTTCACAATTCATTATGACAGGGGTCCAAGGTTAGGCGGGGTCCAAAATGGTTAAATGACAAGGCCAAAAGGTTTAAATGACAAGGACTAGTTATGTAATTTTCTGAAAATCAAGGACCAATCCTGCCAATTCAACAAAGTTTCTTCCAAGGACTAAAAGTGACAAAGTTCAATAATGCAAGGACTAAACTTGCCATTTTCAATTTTCCGTGGACCATTTTTGCCAATTTTCAAAGTTGGAGGACCAAACTTGTAATTTTCTCAAACTTTTATATTTTTCACCAAAGGACTAAATATGACAAGTTATGATTTAAAAAGGACCTTTGGTGACTTTTCTTTTTAAAATAAGTGCCTAGGGACTGATTTTGCCATTTTCTGAAAGTTGGGGGACTGAAACTGCCAATTCTGCAAACTTTGCTCATTTTTCATCTGATTTTGAACATTTTGCATCTAAAACATATAAAATGCAATTTTGAGATATTTTCAGTATTTTGATGCATTTCGAGCATTTTAAACGCTTGCAGCTTTCAGATTGACCCAAAAATGATGAGTATTTACACACTCATCAGTATGCTTGAAATCTTTCCAAGAAGGAGGAAGTTTATCAATAACACAAGAGACCGAAATAGCCTCATCCATGTGCATATTGTGTTGTGTAAACCTTCCAAGTATTCCAAGAAGTTCATTGTATTGTTCCATGACCGGTCTTGAATCGGGCCATTTTGTAATTTGTGAAATTACTTACAAGAAACTTACTGATGCATCCTCACCATATATTTGGCATCCAAGGAATCCCACAGTTCTTTGGAAGATTCAAAGTTCTGATAAATATCGAACAGAGAATCAGACATACCATTGAGAATTACCGCATATGTAGTCATCATTCTCCCATTTGCTCCTCCTCCCGACCGCTCCACAGTAGCATCATCCCCATCATCGAAATAGGAGTGGTTAGCACATAAACCACACTCATACTTGACAAAGAAAGAAGTGCATCTTCTTCGCCATCTCCTCGAAGTCCACCCCTTCAAACTTATCAACCTTGGCAAAGTTTGAAGCCATATGTTTCATTGCACCAAGCCAGCCATAGCTGATTATCACAAAAATTAGCCATTTACTTTGATTGTTAGTGTGTAACTCCCTGAACGTGGTTAGATAATCAATGTCACAGAAACAAATACCACTAGGTGGTTACTGGATATCACTTGGAATCGTGTGATCACTTTCCAAAGTAAACTATTCGACCCTAATGCCCGTTACACCTAATATCTACTTGGGATAAGACCAAATGTAGTTATAGAATTAGCAAGTCAATTCAATAACCCTTTCGCTATAAGTGTTAATCGCTTTCGGTGTCTATCATGCATAATCAGATCTCCTATTTATAGGAGATTACTCTTAGTTAGTTAAATGGAATAATGAGTATTAATCGGCCCATTAATAGCCTCATAATTATCCCCATTATAGCCGTTAGTGGTTACATGACCAATTAAACGTGGTCATTAAGCAGTTGAACCTGCCACTTGAATAGGTTAAGCCGTTACAAGCGCACTTTCATCAAGACTTTCATAGCACTAGAGTGGATACACCGCTTCGCTGGAAACACACTACTTCAAAGGGAAACACGCTATCGCGGAAACCACAGCGCATTTTCCATCGCAGTACTTTCCACATTAACAAGACTTTCCATCGCCAGTACTTTCCACTAGCACTACCAATACCAACCACAACAAGAGTCAGGGTGTTCATGAACCTTATGGGTGTACACTCCGTACCTCCTAACCCATTACCAGGCGTGAACTAATCTCACAAGTGCACTAAATTTTCCAATAGTAGCTTGAAAATCTTATGAGTTCTTCTTGTGTTCTTGCCCTTGTCGACCAAAATGAAGAAGAAAGAAAGATGGTAGAGTTTTTCTACTTGAAGATATTATGTATGAGTTAGTTGCTAGGTGTAAGTAACTTTTGTATAAATGATATATTCTACAAATATCTAAGGACTTGTATATGTGTACACTATGATTAATATATATATTTTCTTTATAAAATGGATGACTCAAGGGGGGTGGTCGGCAAAATAAAATTGGGGAGAGATTTGATATAGTTTTGTTGAGTAAATGTATTTTAGGTTATGTAATATGTACATTTGGTAAATATAATTAGTTATTTTGTGTAGCGTTATCTAGAAATCGATTTTAACGGAACAAAATAAAATATATCGAAGTCATAAAAATTATAAAAATACATTTCGCAAGAATTGAGTGAATAAATAATTATCGAAGCCAATTTACGAAAAACCGTCGTAAATATATATATATATATATATATATATATATATATATATATATATATATATATATATATATATATATATATATATATATATATATAGTATGGGATCCAAAGGAGAAGTAAATTAAAATAAGAAGTGGTGAGAAGTAACCAAAACCACGCATTTGAGATGCAACGACTTGCATTAGATGCATTTCTATTCATATAGATGCAACATCTTGAGTTTCGAAGTTAATATTATGTATAGATGGTGCAAATTGATTTTCATGATTTTGACACGCCAAGCAGAGGAACAAAAACAAGAGAAATCATGAAATGCATGTAATATAATGATATGCATCCTGATTAAAAAGCTAGAAAACACACTATGGTGCTTATAATGCATCTAAGATTATGGGATGCATCTAATTTAGGTCGGTGCATCTCGGATTTCTGGTTATAGTTCTTCTTATTCCTTCTTATTTTAAGTAATCTTCTTATTTGATCCTAACTCTATATATATATATATATATATATATATATATATATATATATATATATATATATATATATATATATATATATATATATATATATATATATATATATATATATATATATATATTGGGGAGGGTTAATGTGAGATCAAACTTAAAGTTGTAAAAATAAGATCAAGTCTAAAAAACCATTAAAACGTTTATGAATAACAATTTTAGCAATAATACACAAAAATATAGTATTTTAATACAAATTAACATTTTAGAAACTAATAACCAAATGATACATGAGTTTGAATTAGTGATACACCTGATACACATTACACTAATAAATATTCCAAAATCTGATAAACATACAAAAACTTGATACACATTACACTTCTAATCAAAGTGTATCACCTAGGTTTTGTAAATTTTAAAAAGAAATCTATCAAAACTTTAACATTTTTAGTTGTAGCTAATAAAAAAATTATTTTTGTTATAAGGAGAGTGTCACTTGTCAAATTTTAGATTGATCTCATTTTAACAACTTTAAGTTTGATCTTATTTGATCTAGATTCTATATATATATATATGTAACAATTTATATACAAAATAAATTCAAAACATCGGGTAAACTAATAATATAATTTTTATAGTCTTAAAATGAGTATAAAAATATATTAGGATAATTTTTTGGAAGTGTCGGATCAAATATTCAAAATAAATGATCGTACGATAACGTTTATTTAATAGATAAATATACGTTTAATGAAATATGCAAACCCATGCATGAACTAATATGATGATGATGTTTCTGATGATATGTAGACTAACTCTAGTCTATATGAAATTGTTCTCAATGATATTCCATGAATACGCAGCTTAACCCTCAAGGTTACGCCAAGAGGTTGATACTCGTAAACCAAGTTTACGAAAAATGATGAATAGTGAATCATGAATAGTGATTTTTCTCCGGGAATGAATAGTGTTTCGTGAATAGTAAAATTTTGAAATACACTCTCAAAACATCAAATCGACTTGAAAAACGATGTATAGTAAAATGATGAATAGTAAATTCCCGAGATGAATAGTAAATTTGAGAAATGACCTGAAATTACGAGTTGTCACCTTCGCCCACCCAAAAAGGAATTTAGTCCCCGAATTCAGTTTGTGTTGGTTTCTACAGGTTTAGGGTTTGTGATGAATAACGAGTAAAGAAGACATGAAGAAGTGTCGTTACGGCTATCTATGATTAAGAGTGTATAAAACATCGCGATAGAGAAAATATTGGAAGAATTTCTCCGATGAGCATCACTTGGACTTACAGGAATATGTGAAAATTTTGCTTGCACTAAGATTTATAAATAACTGCTCCCAACATAACATGATCCCTCCAGAATTAGACATAGTTAGCTAGGCTATGTATAATTAAGGAACGATAATGTGACGTTCGGTTTAGTTGTTATAACTCTCAATGTTTTAATAGATTTAAACCGTGTCGTTCAATTGATAGTTAAAGTAAAGGAAGTAAAATTTTTGTAAGTGATAACAAATCGGAAAGGAAAATAAAGTACGATAGATGAGAATATTTCACAACGAGTGGTTTATCAAACATAAGACATAGTCTTAAGTCTTTAAGATCCGAATACTAGGGAAGACATAAACTTAGTACGACATAGTGCATAAGGAAATAAGACTGCTAAATTCTAAACTTCATCAGTCTGTCGCGTTGTTGAGACCATGGCGAGCTTCTCCACCTTCTAACATGTATGCTTTCTCGTGAGCTCCTTCAACTTGTTGACCTTGGTTTTGGGGACATTGGTTCCGATAGTGTCCTTGCTCCCCACATCCGAAACATGTAATTATGGCCTTGCCCTTGCAGTCCTTAGCAAGGTGTCCCACTTTGTGACAGCTAAAGCATATACCACATGGACCATCATGATGTAGCGTGCATTGGTGGCATCGTGGTAAGTTTCTAGTATAAGCTCTTCCCTTTGTTGGTGTAGCAACATAAACCTTGGCTTACTTTTGTCTTCTATTCTGTTGTTGATAATGGTTAGTGTTATAGTTTTGGTTGTCATAATTATAACCTCCCTGGTCATTTTCCCATTTCCTTTTGTTGTTGCTAGTTTGGTTGTCGTTGTTGTTGTTGCGGTTATTGTTCATAATGTTTTCCCTTTTCACAACTTGAGCCATGAGTTTTTGAGTCATCCTGATAGTCTCTTCAATCGTTTGTGGATCGGAAGAAGTTACATCTCCTTGAATACTTTGTGGAAGTCCCCCAATGAAAATTTCTAGTAATTTCTCATTGTCCGAAACCATCGATGGACAAAGAGCAGCCAACTTTTGAAACCTTCTGATGTAAGTCTCGATGTCATAACCAATAGTCACTAACTCATAAAATTATGTTTCTAGTTTCTTCACCTCTCGTCATGCAAGGACAATGCTTCTTAGTTACCAGCTTCTTGAATTCATCCCACGTGAGTTTGTAAGCATTTTCCATACCAATAGGTCACAAGATACGAATTCCACCATGACATTACGCCATCTAAGAGTGTACCAAAGCTGGCTTAACTTTACCTTGCAGTCATCTGGGCAATTGCATAGAAGAAATACTGACTCCATCTTCTCAAACCAACGGATCATAGCAGTGGTTCCTTCTGTGCCGTTGAACTTTGTGGGATCACAGTTCTTAAAGTCCTTGTATGTACAATTTCGAACTCTAGACCCTCCTGCAGAGCTTCCTATAGCAACAAAGAAGTCTAGCGCTTCCGCAAGAAGAGCAGACAAATTTCTACAGCAGCCTAATGTTGCTCGTTTCTTTTCCTTAGTGCCTCGGCTATTCTATCCTCTACATACTTTTGGATAGCACCTGGTGTCATATCTGGTGCAGCTTTCTTTGGCGCCATAACTCTTCAAAATAAGAGGAAGGGTGAGACGTAGCAAACTCCTATGTTAATAATAAACGCTCTAAAGAGATGTGATAGGAGGTGATAAGTTTGAGGTTACTTTTCAAAATGATTGACGGATTCCTAGGAGATAGGTTATGAGATGTCGTAAGTGCTTCCAATGTATGATGGTTTAGTGACTTAATGTGTGAATTGTGTCTAGTACGACATGTTGGTTGTGAAAAAGAGGAGTGAGAGCGACTTTACTCTCCTTGAAGGTTTTGTCTCAGCATTCGATGTTATCGGTGAGGTGTTAGCTGATGTTAGAATTGTGATAGGGAATGACAAGGCATTCTCCACATTAAAGTCTGAAGAAAGGATAACGGAATGGGTATCTGAGGACATCTATGCGACAATCGATTAGAAATGAAAGTAAATAACTCGCAAAATGTGCGTATAAAACCGCATGTATAGTGAATGTGCACTTATGATGAAATGATGAGATGCTATGATGATGTAGTTATAGTCTAGGGTCAATGATGCAACCTATTTCTCTATAACTCTTGCTCTGATGCCAATATGTCACACCCCTAAAATACCTGTTTTACAGCGAAATGGAATTCCTGGGGATGACTGCCATATCATCACAGTTACAGTTATATTGAACGACCTAAAGTGTCGTTTGGAAAATACATCGTTTGATTGAGTAAATTAATCAGAGTTTACAAAGTATAGGTCCCAAATGATAGTCAACATGTACAGAAATAAGTTTTGTTACAAGCCAAACGATGTTTTTAAAGTGCATAAATCTCATGTAAGACGCGTCGTCACCGCGACTCTATGATAAGTCCACATGCATGCCATGAAGTGTATGCCTTAAATAACTGAGATAAAACATGCTAAAAGTGTCAACACAAAGGTTGGGTGAGTTCATAGAGTTTGTGTTGTCATGAAAAACCTTTAAAGAACGTTCATGCAGAAAAGGCATTGCAAATCCACTCAGGGCCAAGTCCCCGCCCATACAAAACTTGCAACTTGTGTGTTTACAACCCATTGCACAAAATTTTATAGTTTATGTTCAAACACACATCGTCAAATGAGTTCACAATAGTACCTAAATTAACGTATCAATAGTCAATTGATATAGCACATAATTCGACGTAGAACAATAGTACACGACTCGACGTATCGGTTAAAAGAAATCAATGATATAGCACATAACTCGACGTAGAACCATAGCACATAATCAATAATACATGACTCAATGTATCAGTAGTCAACTGATATAGCACATTATTTCGACGAGAACTATAGCACGCAAACAAGAACAATTGATATAGTACAACATTCGGTTTTGAAACAATGGTGATCATGATAGAAGTTATGGGCTACGAAAATAGTTCAAAACATGTATCTCCCCCAAAATAGTTCAAAACATATAAAAGTAGGGGCTACGAAACTCACCTGATGCAATGATTATGATGACAAAAGTGGATACACTGAAATGAGGCGCAATCTCTAACCGCGACCTATTATGAATGATATGATCTAATATAAGTCATGAAATAATGTCGTGCATGCAAATTCACATGTAATCTATACCACTTGTGCTTTTGAAAATAAAGTTTATCGTCGAAATATACGTTTATGACATCACGTCATGTTATAAAATACTTTACAAGTACTTACGTTGAAACAACATCCTACGATAGTCGTATAGTGATTTATTATGAAATTATCGTTTTTCATCGTAAAATAATTCACTTTGATAATTCGTGAAAATGGCTAAATGGCCTCGAAAAGCTAGTCGTAAAATAGTGAATATCGAGTGTTAGGAAACAAACTCAATAGTTTTAGAAAGCTTGTAACATTATCTAAAAGTCTTAGCGTTTAACTTTTGATCATAGAGGTCTCGATCATGGAGAAAAATATAGATGAAGTAGGGTAGTCGGACTAAAAATATTGTTTATGAGTAGTTTTCGGAAAAGTTTGAGTGATCGTATATTATTCGTTACAACTTCGTTTGACGAACGGTTGAACATTTTGGAAAATAGGCTAGGCGAACTCACTTTTATTAGAAGACATCGTTTTCTCAAAAGAATTCTATCGATGTGAAAAACGACTCCAAACATGGTCACTCGCGACAATAATTTTTAACTAATAGGAAATATATATAAGTGTTTATACTTGTATAAAATAGTTACGATAACCTTATTTAAACAGGTGTAACTTAGTCGTTATAAGTCCGCTACGCTTTTATATATCCTTAGCTTCGTGTTAATGTATACTAATATATTTTTGATAAATTGACTCATTTAGATAACGCTTAAAACTCATTTTGACCTACGAAAATTCTGGACAGCATGCAGTTTTCTCAAAATATAGTTTTCGCCGTTAAACTTAAAAAATAGCGTAACTTCTTCGTTATAAATCCGTTTTAACCCGTTCAAGCGACCATGGTTTCGTTTTAAAGTCTATTTTCTGAATATCTAGCCCAAAATAGTCCTTGACCTGACAAAATTTCCAGATTTTACCAAAACGATCAGACCTCATTTTAAGTTGTCGATAATGATTTTTCTAGCGTAATACTTGTTTCAATCACTTCAAATCAATACGAAATCTATTCTAAACCTACCATACACCTTCTTAGGGTGTCATGGGTTCCTAAACATCATCAACAATGATATGTTTCATGGAAATAATTATAGGATGATTAAAACTCATAATAAGTACTAAAAACCAATAAAAGTGGTATAAATACATATAATACTTGCATGTTTTCTTACCAGAATGATAAAAATAGCTCAAGTAAGATGATGAAAGAGTAGTAAAAATATTTAGAACACTTACTAGTAGTATGATGAATTTTTGAGCTAGTAAACCCAATAATTTTGAGGTTTTTATTTCAAAACCCTAACTAGAATATTAATAGAACTTGATTAATACTTGTAGCTTGAAAATCTTATGAGTTCTTCTTGTGTTCTTGCCCTTGTCAAAAATGAAAATGAAGAAGAAAGAAAGATGGTAGAGTTTTTCTACTTGAAGATATTATGTATGAGTTAGTTGCTAGGTGTAAGTAACTTTTGTATAAGTGATATATTCTACAAATATCTAAGGATTTGTATATGTGTACACTTTGATTAATATATATATTTTTTTATAAAATGGATGATTCAAGGGGGGTGGTCGGCAAAATAGAATTGGGGAGAGATTTGATATAGTTTTGTTGAGTAAATGTATTTTAGGTTATGTAATATGTACATTTGGTAAATATAATTAGTTATTTAGTGTAGCTGTTAGCTAGAAATCCATTTTAACCGGAACAAAATAAAATATATCGAAGTCATAAAAATTATTAAAAAAATACATTTCTCGCAAGAATTGAGTGAATAAAGAATTATCGAAGTTGAATTTACTTAACTCGCAGTAAATATATATATATATGTGTGTGTGTATATATATATATATATATATATATATATATATATATACACATAAAATGTATGTATATATATATATATATATATATATATATATATATATATATATATATATATATATATATATATATATATATATATATATATATATAACAATTTATATACAAAAATAAATTTAAAACATCGGGTAAACTAATAATATAATTTTTATAGTCTTAAAATGAGTATAAAAATATATTAGTATAATTTTTTGGAAGTGTCGGATCAAATATTCAAAATAAATGATCGTGCGATAGCGTTTATTTAATAGATAAATATACGTTTAAAGAAATATGCAAACCCATGCATGAACTAATATGATGATGATGTTACTGATGATATGTAGACTAACTCTAGTCTATATGAAATTGTTCTCAATGATGTTCCATGAATACGCAGCTTAACCCTCAAGGTTACGCGTATTTGATACTCGCAAACCTAGTTTACAAAAAATGATGAATAGTGAATCATGAATAGTGATTTTTCTCTGGGAATGAATAGTGTTTCATGAATAGTAAAATTTTGAAATACACTCTCAAAATATCAAATCGACTTTAAAAACGATGAATAGTAAAATGATGAATAGTAAATTCCCCAGATGAATAGTAAATTTAAGAAATGACCTGAAATTACGAGTTGTTACACATTATGGTAGTGGTCGTGAATCAGATGATAAAGGTGAGAGGAGAAAAGCATTAAGAAAAGTAGCTAGAATGAATAAGGTTAATGCTGGTAGTGAGGGTAGTTTGTAGAGGAAAGTAGATGTCTGAATTCAAGTTAGGCTCAGGGTAGTTTGTAGAGGAAAGCAGTTGAACAAAGAAGAGAACTGTTGTTGAAGAAGAATGACAAAGTTAGGCTCAGGATAGTTTGTAGAGGAAAGATACCAAAATTTTCAACTGATAAGGACCCTGTTGTGTTTTGTGGGCCAACAGTTGATGGGCCTAAATGTAACAATTCGCATTTTCAGGATTTCTATCCATTCTCAAATTTTACTATTCATCTCGAGAAATTACTATTCACTTTTACTATTCAATTTCACTATTCATCCCATAAATATTTTATTTCACATTCCCGTAAGTTAATTTATTTTAGTAATAACCTGAGAGTTTGACAATCGTTAGATCATTTTCGCAAAAGTTATTAAGAAAACATTGCCTTAAAGTTTCGTTTTGGTCCTAGCACCATTTAAACATCCCGCATAACGAAAAATCAACTCTGATAATTTTCCTCACATCAGATTAATTTTTAGATCACTCATAATCAATATGAGAATTTTTAAAATTTTATTTAAATGTTACCAAATAAACCCTGAGCCGTACGAGACTAAACTCACGTTTTAAACAATTCTACTTAGACCCAGACTTAACCATTCTTGCACTGTGTTTTCTAAGATTTTTAGACACTTTTACATTTTTGGAAAAGTCAAATATATATCCCTCTTTGACCATAAAGAAATTAACGTTGTACGTTCTACATTTTTGCTTAAATCGCGTAACGTTTAGACTTCAAACATAACTGTTAAGTTATGCCACGTATAACAAAAACCACATTTTGACATCTCATATCACTTATAGACTAATTTTAGTCTACTTTAAATATATTCACGGTCATTTCCCTGAAATCTCGTTCTTTTCTTATAAATTGCATTTTTCACGTATTTAGCTTACGTTTCCGTTTTAACAAATAAGCGACCCATTAAACTTAGCACTCATTTTTATAAGATAATAATGAGTATATTGATGAGTTTAATCATTCCTATAATTTTCATATTTTTACAATACCGGTTTTAATGCGTTTAGGACTTAACGGCTTACAGTTGACGATTAACGGAACCAAAACTCACTCCGTAACCAAGATAATACCAAGACTATCCACCTAAGTCATCTTATCTTCATGTGACAGCCCATATGGGGGTGAGTCATCATCTTGGTGGCTTAATCCTAACCATGCTTCATTTAGATCATTACACGTGTCCTAACTTAACCATGGTTAACATTTAACCCAATATACGGTTAACCAAACTTACCCTCCTATAAATAGCAAGTGAAATACTTCCTAAAAACCCTCATACACTTATTTGGGTCGTTCATATCATAAAACAATCATAACTTCCATAATTTGATCTATAAACTCCAAGTTTATGCAAAGAAGTTTTAAATATCAAGTTACTACATCAAATCTCTAGCAAGTTTAAGTGATCTTCTTGAGTTTAGATCCACTCAAGTCACTTAGTACTTCATCACCAACTCTTCAAGATTGCAAGGGTGCCAAGGTGTAGAAAGCTAGCTCAATCCAAAGTCCTAAGTGTTCAATCAAAGTCCGATCCTTACTAATTACTCCTTTCTTAATTGAAAGCCAAAAGTTGTAAGCAACTAATCACCACCATCATCTCATGTTTATTATTCATAATCTTGACAATTTCATGTTATATATATAGTTACTATGTTGATTCATGATGTACATATACTCAATCACATGTTTTAATTCACATATTGTCGTAAAAGTAACAAACTAGTAAACTAGTCATATTCTACACATTTGAGACCATTAAAACCAGTAACGTATGGACTTTCTAACTTACATACTATGGTAGACAAGATAAAAAGGTAAACATAGCAACTTGAATCACCCGAAACGAACAAACGAGTAAAAAGATATAGCCAAATGAAGTTAGCGAAACCAAAACACCGAAACTGCCTAAACACAAACTGTTAAGCAGCTGTCCGTTTTGAAAGTGGTACTTCTGGTCCAAATCATCAAAATGTTAAAACACGAAAGTTGTCCGGAACGACGTTTTCTTTCAATGGCTAAGTAGCTCGGACCTTGAAAACGCTTAAACAGGCCATTATATTTCAAAAACTGAAACTGCCCTATATATAGTCTCACGACTATACTTTTGTCACAACTAAAAGCAAACCAAGAGGCCTAATGGCCATAAGCCAAGACCACGGCCACGGCTAAGGTCAAAGATGAGTCTCAAGACCATGGTAGTCAAGACCAAAGCCACGGCAAGGCCATGGCTAAAGCCTCAAGGCTTATTTACCCAAGACCGTTAACTAAGGTGTTAACCTTGGCAAATCGACATCAACACAAACCAAACGACAAAACTTTATATACTTACATCATCAAATGATCATATTTATGGAATGACGATAATTGTGATAACCCTTATGATTTCTTAATCATAACCAAACAACCTTGTAACTTGTGTTTACAAACCATATGACACTTATGATATATAAACAAAACATATGTTTTATCTACTAAGTGCTACAATACTAGGGAGCTTCATGTAGAGGGTTTCATTTGGGTAAACGGATCGACGAGTTGCTGGATTTATTAATTAAAGTGTCCTAGCTCTAACGCTTACTACATGACCTCTCAATTGTGATGGCCCCAACGGTAGTATATATATATAAACTAATCACGTTTTCACAGCTAGAACATTTCTATAAACGACATACACAAATACCATGTACTACATCATGATCAACATAGAGTCGTATATAGGCTTGTTATTTCTTTCGCATCATTATTTCAAACCTAAGTCGCAACATCCTATTCTAGGTTGCTCGTAGAAGTTATCACGACATATCCATCATTCTCATTATACATTTGATATCATTTACTCAGAGGTGAGTTCATAGCCCCACTTTCTATTACTTAATTGTTTTACAAACCCTTTGGGGAGATACATGCTTTATTTTAAATTGAGCACATTGCTTTCAAACTGTATGTTTATCTGATTGTCATATTGTCACTAAGTAACCATCATTTGCCAAACATAAGTCCCTAAATCATGAACCATTAATCAATCTGGAGAGTGAGCACGTAATATTGTGGATAGATCTATCTGGATTGATCGAATCCGCTTTGGTTGACCGGTAGGCAAAGAAACGCACTATATTTGAGTAACATTAGGTAAAACGGCAATTTTACCTATTAGGGCAAATACCAACAGTTTCTCCAATTAATATTGGAACACGTTAACGCCTTGGTTTCATAAGCTTGGTGACAAACAAAGCTTGCTCAAGTATCATATACTTGGGCCGCAACCGTACAAAACAATAATTACCGCTTTGTTTTTCAAACCATTGGTGTGAGTCTAACTAACTCACACTACCAACATAATGTGTTCAACCATCAAAAAAACTCTATGAATTTCACTCAACCTTTGTGTTGACTGTTTTAAGCACGTATTTCAGTCCATAATGTGGGCTGAAGTCAGGCATGGAAGAGCAAGGACTAGATCAAGAAGGCTATAAATATTTTATCATTCACAAAACATCAAAGACTTTATATTGGTGTATTTTGTAAACAATGGAACCAACTGGGACCTATTTTGTAAACTCTATTATATTTGAATAATTTGAATGATAAATCCTTTTAAAACGACTTTTAGAGATCGCTTTTCTATTGTTATGACCGTTGTGCCATGAAGTAACACTCCAGCTTTGAATTCCGCCGCATATCAATGCAAATTGGGGGTGTTACAGATTGGTATCAGATCCTTAATTATAGAGAAACGGGTCTAATTGTGACCTAAACTATAACTACTTTTACAAACAAAAACATTTTATAGCCTTCCATTCTCCGTGCCTTTCATCCTCCAAACGATTATGTGACTTTTAGGCATTTTAAGCTATACAAACATACTAGTATATTGATATATACACTTGACATAATTTCAATCATAAACAATGTACTCAACATATCTCAAGGTATGCCTATTCTAAGGCATTACGGCACAATCATATTTTCCTAATCTCCCAATCATGTATCTACTCGTGCTTTTTAGGATTACGAAACTTTATCCAAGACATTGTAAACTGATTACAATGGTCTTTCCTACTTCCAAGACATTGTGAGATACAATGGTCTCATTCATTTTTCAAGACACTGTGAGATGCAGTGGTCTCTATTACACTCTCGCATTAATCAGAATCCTACAATGGTCTTTATTACATTCTCGTGACATCAGAAATCCTACTGGGTCTCTATTACATTCTCGACATCAGTAAATCCTACAATGGTCTCAATACATCCTCAGACACTGTAAATGAAGCAATTAACTCATTTATTCCTTAGACATTGTGAGTTACACAATGATCTCTCCATCATTTCTCAAGACATTATGAGTTACACAATGATCTCTCCGTCATTTCTCAAGACATTATGAGTTACACAATGATCTCTCAATCATCTCTCAGACATTGCGAGTTGCACAATGGTCTCTATTATTTCCTAGACATTGTGAGTTACACAATGGTCTCAACTATTTCTTAGACATTGTGAGTTGCAC
>OU343216.1:141602239-141642453 GCA_910596185.1 Chrysanthemum makinoi | reverse complement strand
AATTGTCTCAACTACTTCTCAGATATTGTAAGTTATACAATAGACTATAGAGATTATCTTATAAAATCTTATATGATATTCTTTTACATGAAACCCGTCACATTTATCAATTTTCCTAATGGAAATACAAGAAATGAGATTTCCAAAAGATAAACTGATTCATCATCTACAAAAGCTAAAGTTTAGCAACTTTCTCTACATTCATGAAAATTATCTTTTGAAACCTTCATTGTTAAATGTCCGTGATGCTAGCCAAGTATGGACTATTTTAGAATTACTTAAGATTTCCTTTCCACACGTATCTACCCATACTATCTTCTATGCAATGGAATGTGAAACATAGGTTACAAGTCTTTTATGGCGGTGACTTGCAACTAATAGTTTGATATCGCCTTTTTGCTTAGTGGACAATTTCTCAAAAGCTATGGACATATCACAAGTATACCAATTTAGGTATTTGGATAATTTATCGAACCTCGGCTAAATATAGCCTAATCACCTATATTTAACCTAGGGATAGTGAAACATTGTCTGATTAACTATGTTCGACTTAAATTTTTCAAACATCGAGAACAGCTTATACAAGGGTTATTTTCAGGTTAATTTCCTACTTAAACTCGATAAACCACCAGAATTCATTAAAAAGATCTAGAGACACGATAGTGTCTTACTACTCATCAAAATCTTAACATCTTATTTTACCTAATTTCATTCTTGAAATTTTCATACATGAGATAATCCGAACTACTATCTTGGGATAGTCATCAAATCTTCTCGTCATTTCTTAGAAGTACTAGCCTGTTTAGGTTTCAAGGATATCATTCTGCCATATTCCTTTAAAATTCACCTTTGATTTTAAAGCAAACTTGACATCTCTACCTAAGAATAATGGTAAACATACACTACGCTCTTCTAATCGTCAACATATCACATCATTATCTGAACCCCATTATAAATCAGTATCTAAAACTTCACAGTATCACTTTTCTTTCAAACACTAGTAGACATTGTTGGGATATGAAAGTGCTGAAGACATGAAAGTACTGAAGATATGAAAGTACCGTAGTGAAAAGTACTGGGAAAAGTCAAAGAGTCAAAGTACTTCTAAAGACAAAGTCAAAGTACTGCACCTAAAAGTCAAAGTACTGCAAGAACAAAAGAACTGTTATTCGCTTATGGAAAGTATTGTATTCTATGTTTAGATTACTTGTCGTATAAGGCTATCAATTGTAAACCGACTAGGATATCCTTGAGCCTATAAAAGGACTCCTAGATTGGCATTAGATGTATGAGTCTATGAGTTTTAGAGTTTACGAATTCACAAGTTAATTAGTGTTTTAGAGAGAAGTTCGATTATCTTAGAGTTGTATTAGAGTATCCGCATAATAAGCAGATTTAGAGTTTATAATAAAAGGTTATTCTTCTTAGCTTTGTTAAGTAAATTCCGCGACTTGATAAAGATTACTCAGAGTTTCTTTGTTAATAACTTAGGATTTATCCGAGGTTATTAAACCTTAACAAGCTAGTTAAGATAGTTTGATTAAAGTATATCGATCCAACAAGTGGTATCGGAGCTTGTGTGGAAACTCTGACTAGGAAGAAACCCTACTTCAACAATATTCAAGATGTCGACCAAGCTGCTTCCACCACCCTCAATCACCTCACCGTAATTCCAATAATCAAGAAGGGAGAATATGATCTCGGTGCATGAAGATGAGGCAAGACATTGCCATTACAGCACTCATGCTCTTATGGAATGTAATTGTGAATGGGAATGAAGTTGTACCAGGCCCCATTGATATTCCCTCGACAACCCAAGGCACCTAAACCAAGATTACCAGCAGAACCTTAAGGAATCAAGAGAAGGCACTCAACATTCTCTTATCTCCGCCATTCCATGGTCATCTTCTCAAATTTCATGATGCTAAAGATGCTAAGCAGCTCGGGCGCTCTCAATACCAGATTTGGAGGAATGAAGCCTCTAAAAGATGCACGAAATTTGCTAAAGCAAAAGTTTGAAACTTTCACAGTTGGTGAAAGAGAGAGTCTTGATGCTGCATATGATAGGTTTCGGAATCTTCTCAACATGTTGGAGCTATACAAGGCGTAAGTATCATTGAAGATGCTAATTTGAAGTTTCTAAGGAGTTTGCCATCTTCATGGCAAGTGATTGCTACAATGATCAGAGGACAACAAGGTTTGGATGTCATGGACTTTGATGATCTCTATCATCAACTTAAGGTGTATGAGCATGAGATGAGTGGTCAAACAAGTTCTAAGTCTCACAATATTGCTTTTCTATCATCTCGAAAGAAGGCCAAGACTTCCATTAAAAGTACCGCTTCTCCTCAAAGTATCTGCTTTCTCAAAGTAATCTGCTGCCTATACACCCTCATATGTTCAATGTGCCCCACCAACTACCCCTATGGCCTCAGATGAAGTTATGTGCTCCTTCTTTGCACAACAAGCTAGTTTACCTGTCACTTATGAAGAAGATCTAGCACAGATTGAAGAAGATGCACTTGAAGAAATTGATATCGGGTGGCAAGTTGCTATGATCACTGCAAGGATCAAAAAGTACATGAAGAAGACAGCAAAAGCATTGATTTCAAACCAAAACAAGGCATAACTTTTGACAAATCTAAAATTGAATGCTTCAATTGTCAAAAGACTGGTCACTTTGCAAGGGAGTGCGGGTTTGCTAAGTATCAAGCAAACAGGACATCTGAAAAGCCAAAACTTGAGCTTAAGGAAATTCCAATTATCAAAACAAAGGCTTTGGTTGCTCAAGAGAAGTTATCGGTTGACTGAGTGAAGAGTTTGATGATGAACCAAGAACTTATTGCATGGTAGCAAAGTGGAAGAAGAAATTGAAGATTCAAGAGAAGCATTGGATTGGAGCAATGCTTTTGCCGAAGAACCCGAACATGCCGTTTGGAATCTGATGATGGCTTTGGAGGATTTGACTGGAGCAAGGAAAGTGAAGATGATCCTGCTCAACTCGCATTGGTGGCTACTTCACCAAATCAATCTCCTATCTCCGAGGTATGCTCAAATTGCTATGATTTTTATCATAAATTACTTAGCAGTTATGTGATTGAGAGAGATAATTGTGTTAAGGCTAGGTTCTGAGGTAGCGTGTTATCAAATAACCCTATAATCTATGGAAGCCAAAATCTTAGCACATGAAACTAATGAAGTAGCTTGGGTTGAAAAATATGCACAACAGATTACCGCTTAAAACTTAGTGAATATAAATTAAACTGTAAAATTGCTGAAATTGAGAAATTAACTAAGGAAAGAGATGATTTGTTAGCTAAGTTTGTCGCTTGGGGTGAAGCCGGTGTCACATGTTTCTTATGTTCAAAAACAGGAAAGAGCCTACCTTAAAACTGGATTAGGTTTTGGAATGGATTTTAGTAAGATAGAAGAAAACCAATCTAGTAATCGGGATGAAGGTGAGTATGAGGATATAACCACTAGTGATGAAGAACTCATTAATTATGTAGATACATCTAGTAATGATGGTTCAATAAGTGACTCACCTCCTAAATATAAGAAAGCTAATGATTATCATGCTATTCCCCATCCCATCGGCATTCATCAACCCCCTAGACCCGATGTTTCTCGTTTTGGAGTAGACAGTCTAGAGTTTAGGAAAAAGCTAGTTGCTCAATCTAAGTCTAAAAACCCAAAGAACCCGTTGAAAACGATGTTCAAAATCAAGCAAGACCTTTAAATCAAAGTATCGCTCCACAAGCAGATACCTTCTTCAAAACCTTTTCAAAAAGATCGCTAAACCTTTTTGGTATAATTTTGGTCAAAACAGGTTTAATCACTCACCAAGAAGGCAAAATAATTTTGGGCATAGACATAGAAGATGTCACTTTGACAAGATGGGTCGAAAACTGTGTTTTGTGTGTTTTAGTCCTACTCATCTAATTAAGGATTGTGAACATCATTCAAAATACCTTAGAAAATTTCCAAAGAACAGACTTCCAACCAAACCTAGAGAGCACAAACCACTTTGGAATAATTCAAATAGGGTCAATCACAGAAATTTCTCACCGGATCATAGATACCCACAACAAAAACCTTTTCAAAACCTTCAAGATCTCACAAGACTTTCCAAAGTATCAGTTAACTCTCGCCCAAGACTTTCTCAAAGTACGCTTAGCAAAACAAGGTACCGATGATCACACTACTTGGTATAGGAATCCTAGGAGATCTCACTATCAACCTAGAAGGTCTTACAATTCATATAGGAGATTTAGATCACAGAACCAAGTGTTAAAAAGGAATGGGTTAAGAGGGAAAGTACTGCAGAGGGACAGACAGTACTTTCAACCAAAAGTGAATCGATGTTTTGTGATGACAAAAAAGAGATTTGTGTTAAAAAACCAGTAAGTTTTGAAAATCCACATGCTAAAGATCAAAAGATAATTCTGGATCATCATTTGAAAGATAGTGGTAATTACATACTCAAAGAATTTGAGTTTGTAACTCCACAAGGGGAACACAAGTCAAGAATGGCTTGGGTTCCTAAAAGTTTCTAACTCTTTCTTTATGTGCGTGGCAACCCGTAAGAGGAGCTTAAAGATCATCTTATTGTGGATAGTGGTTGCTCTGGAAGTATGACAGAGACAAAGAGATCCTGTCTGATTTTAGGAAGATTAGTGGAGGAAGAGTTGCATTTGGGAATGATCCCAATGGAGGAAAGATTACTGAAAAAGGACTATCAAAGCAGGGCTTATAGATTTTGAGAATGTTAGATATGTGAAGGAGTTAAAGTTCAATCTATTGTCAGTATCACAAATCTGTGATAAAAAGCATCCTGTGTTATTCACGACACGAATGCCTTATCCTTTCCTCCTCGACTTTAAGCCTGCTGATGATGAATTAGTAGTTCTTAGAGTACCAAGGACAAATGATGTGTATAGTTTAGACATGAAGAGTCTACATTCCTATGGAAGAGCCACATGTTTGGTGGCTAAAGCAACATCCGAAGAGGCACATCAATGGCATAGAAGATTGGGCCATGTTAACTTCAAGAATATCAATAAACCGGTCAAAGGCAATCTAGTTAGAGGTTTACCTTCAAAGACTTACAAGAATGATCAATCATGCTTGGCATGCAAGAAGGGTAAACAACACAAAGCTTCCTGCAAGAAGCTTGAGGAGAGAACTATTAGAGAACCTTTGGAGCTGTTACATATGGATTTGTTTGGACCTGCTTCGTGGCAAGTTTAAACAAGAAAAAGTACCGCTTAGTTGTAGCAGATGATTGCAGAGATTCATTGGGTATTTTTCTTGGGTTTTAAAGATGATACTTTCGATGCTATTCAAACACTGATTATAGCTCTTGAAAACCAATTGAGACTCAAGGTTAGAGGTATTAGATGTGACAATGGGACTGAATTCAAGAACAAGCTTATGGATGAATTTTGTGCAAACAAAGGTATAAAAAGGGAGTTTAGTATTGCAAGAACACCACAAAGAATGGTGTTGCGTAAAGGAAGAATAGGACTTTGATTGAAGCAAAGAAGAACAATGTTAGCAGATTCTCACCTACCTATTCAGCTTATGGGCGTAAGTAAGTACCGCTTGTTATGTACTTAATAGAGTCTCACTAAACCACAGATGAAGACACCTTATGAATTGTCGATGGGCAATAAACCCAACATTCCTTTTATGAAACCTTTTGGATGCCCTCTTACTATTTTAAACACTATTGATAATCTGGGAAGTTTGATGGCAAGTCAGAAGAAGGATACTTATTGGGTTATTGCACTAACAATAAGGGCTTTAGAGTATACAACAAGGTTACTAAGAAGGTTCAAGATTGTCTTCATGTTGAGTTTTTAGAAGATCAAGACAATGAGAAAGGTAAAGGTCCCGATTGGATGTTTGATCTTGAGGTTTTAACTCCATCTATGAACTATGTACCGGTTAGAGAAGAAAATCAACCAAAGGTAATGGAGAAGATTTACAATATGTTGTTCATGGAGTTCATATTAGACCTGTCGCTGTTCGATGAAGATCCTGTTAGTCCAAAACAAAGTACTGAATTTCCAAAACAAAGTATCTGTTGCCCACAACAAAGTATTGTTGCTCGAATCTTCTTTATCTACTGAGGATCAATCTATTCAAGAGGAACTTAATCAGATGCTTCTTCAAGATGTTTTAGCACATTCTTACACGATGAACAAAGGAGAGCTTATGAAGAGGCAAAGAAGAAGAACAAGACTGCAGAGTACTCTCACAAGATTTTGGACAAGATTTCGAACAAAGTATGCACCGCTGACAGATACTTTAGATGATCCGATGATCATACCATGCCTGGATTAGAAGATACCGATGATGAATTTGAAGATGAAGGTATTTTCCCAAATTCCAATGAAGGTGCCGATGTTACTAATTTGGAGGATACTTATGGAGTTCCACAGTCTCCAAACTTAAGAACTCATAAGGATCATCCTTCTGATCAAATCATTGGTCCTTCTACTGCTGGAGTGCTGACTAGACACAGAGCTAAGACTTTTTCTACACCTCACAATGCTTTACTTAGCTTTGTGTATAAACAAAACAGCCTGAATCATAAGGACCATCAAACCTGTCTATTTACTTGTTTTGTCTCTCAAGAAGAACCCAAGAATATTGCTCAAGCTTTGACTAAAGAAAGCTGGGTTGAAGCTATGCAGAAAGAACTTCTTCAATTTAAACTTCAAGAGGTTTGGGTTTTATGTGATCTTCCAGATGGGAAGAGAGTTATTGGAACCAGATGGGTTTTAGGGTCAAAAGAGATGAAAGAGGTAATGTTATCAAGAATAAGGCAAGGTTAGTAGCACAAGGATATAGACAAGAAGAAGGAGTAGATTATGATGAAGTGTTTGCTCTTGTAGCAAGAATTGAAGCTATTAGAATATTTCTTGCTTTTGCTTCTTATATGGGATTTCAAGTTTACCAGATGGATGTCAAGAGTGCCTTTTATATGGCAAGATTACAGAGGAAGTTTATGTCAAACAACCTCCTGGTTTTGAAGATCCTAAACACCCAAACAAAGTCTACAAGGTGGTTAAGGCTCTTTATGGCCTTCATCAGCCACCTAGAGCTTGGTATGAGAGACTCTCTACATTCTTATTGCAACATGGATATAGAAGGGGAGCTATTGACAAGACTTTGTTTATCAAGAGAGACAAGAAAGATATCATGTTAGTTCAAGTTTATGTTGATGATATCATCTTTGGGGCTACCAAACAGTCCATGGTTAAGGAGTTTGAGCGGTGATGCATAAAGAATTTCAAATGAGTTCAATGGGAGAGTTGACTTTCTTTTTAGGACTTCAAGTTAAGAAGTCAAAGGAAGGTATTTTTATCAGTCAAGACAAGTATGTTACAGACATACTTAAGAAATTCAATTTTGATGATATGAAGGTTGTTACTACACCCATTAAATCTATCAATTCATTGGGTAAAGATGAAGATGGACAACCTGTTGAAGTCAAGCTTTATAGATCAATGATTGGCTCTCTTATGTATCTCACGCATCAAGGCCCGATATCATGTTTGCAGTTTGTCTATGTGCAAGATATCAAGTCTCACCAAAGATCTCTCACATGAATGCAAAAAAAGAATCTTCGTTATTTAAAACAACAACCAAAGTTGGGTTTGTGGTATCCAAAAGAGTCACCTTTTCACTTAGAAGCTTTTTCAGATAGTGATTATGCAGATGATAACTATGATAGAAGATCAACCACTGGAGGATGCCAATATCTTGGAAGAAGATTAGTCTCCGGGCAATGCAAGAAACAAACAATTGCAGAACATCCTCTCAAGTTTAATATGTAGCTGCCGCAAGTTTGTGGACAAGTTTTTGTGGATGCAAAATCAGCTCTTGGACTATGGATTCAACTTCAAGAATACTCCTATTAACATTGATAATGAGAGTACTATTTGTATTGTGAAGAATCCAGTTTATCATTCCAAGACCAAGCACATCCAGATTAGGCATCACTTTATCAGAGATTGTTATGAGCACCGCCTTATTAATGTGATTAAGGTTCACACAGATGATAATGTAGCCGACTTACTCACCAAAGGTTTTGATGTTTCTAGATTCACTCACTTGGTGGTGAGCATTGGCATGATTAACTATTGAGCTACATTTAAGGGGAGGACTATTTAGTATTTGTATAGTCCTGTGTAATGCTTGAGGGGAGGATAGTTATGTATACTTAGTTGATACCGACGAAATTGGAAAAGTACCGCTTTTTGTGAAAGTACTGCTTGGAAAGTACCGCTTGGGAAAGTACGCTTACGTGGAAGTATCGCTTGTCTTATTAAAGTATCGTTCCAACGGTTATCTTGAGAGGTAATTAATGCTAACGGTAACAATGTTATTTTAGGCTGTGATTTTTCAAATCTCACCTATAAATACCTACTTTCCGATTTTCCTTCTCATATTGATACATTAGAATCTTTTCCATCTTTCTCTCATCATATTCATATTCTTCGAGTCCAATTCTTTTTGCTTACATAATCAACAATGGCGAATCGTCCCTTGTTTCTAAGCATAATTTGGTCGCTAATTTGGATAAGACTGACGCGAATATACTCTTTCATGATATAATTGATTATCTTACTGGTTCGCCTATCAGCTATGCTCTTTTAGTGGAGCCGGATATTATTGAGCCCTCGATTCAAGAATTTTGGGCTAATGCTAGAGATAACATGGAGAATGACGAATATTATATTAGATCAACAGCTTGCCGAAGAACTATTAAGATTATCAAGACTCCATCCGAGAAGATTTATTGTTCAATGATGCAGATGGGGCTTTAAGGTTTGATAAGCGTGATATGGGATACTTTTCAACATATTGGCTATGAAGGATCTTTGAATGAACAAACGTTTAGAAAACAATTATTTTGTCCGCATTGGAAGTTTTGGGTTCATGTGTTGCTCCATTGCATAAGTGCTAAGAGTACCTCTTGGGAGCAGTTTGGGTCAAATATAGCATCCGCTATGGTTGGGTTAGCTACAGATAGAGTTTTTAACTTCTCAAGGCTAATACTGGATGGAATGCTCTCACATATTTCACATGGATCTACTTGGTGATGTACCCAAGGTTTATACAAGTTTTCTTAAACAAGCAACTTTCTGATGTGCCAAAACCTACAGCTTTATTGCCCGTTATTGTTCAACAATCCAAGATTTTTACTTTTATGGCAAAAAGAAGTGTTTTATTCAAGGGTCAAGATAATCCTTTAACAACTTCCATGATGGATGTTGTTCAGCCGTTTAGAGTCGATACAAGCCGATGATACTGTATCAGATCCGGTATGCATCTGCAGTACCGCTTCTGCAAGTACCGCTTCTCCACATGCTACATCAAAAGAAGTTACTGATCTCTACAAGGTACGCTTCTCCTAGTAATCTGAATTTCAAGAACATGTTGCGCTTTCACCTTCTCCATCTCCACAAGGGTCTGCTTCTCGCTTTCTCAACCAGGAGGATCATCCACCTATTCAAGGAGAGGATTCACATACCATACCTCCCGATGAAATCACATTAGATAATTATGTTTTGACAAGGGAGTTGGTCAAGTTCAAAAAGACTACAGAGGTTCAAGCCAAACAGATAAAGAAATTAAAACTGAAGTTTCAAGGCTAAAGACTTTTGCGTGGCCATTGGTTCAACAATTTCGAATCTGGGTTAAATCCAAGAAAAAGGCGCAAAAGCAATCTAGGAAAAACAAACGCCACCAGGTTCATCAACAATCTTCTGTCAACTTGGGGAGGAATTTAGAAAAAGATAATTTGAAAGAAGATGTTGAGAAGAAGAAACAACCTGAAAGTACCGATGAACAAGAAAAGATCATTCAAGGTACGATGAACAAAGGAACAAGTTCAAGGTACTGAACAACAAGGTACTTGAACAACAAGGTACGCTTTCAACAAAGAAAGTACTTTTAGACAAAAAGTGATAACTCCAAGAGTTTTGAATTTTGAAGAGGAAGCTGGTCCTTCTACAACTGTTATACAAGAAGAGGAGGAAGCTATTCTCAAACCAATTCATTCTGCAAGTGATGATGAGTTCATTGCTACAATTTTTCAAGAATTATCACAACCTAGAGGTGGTGTTACTATTAGAGAAGTGCAAGAAGATGAACAACAAAGAACTTCTCAACCTGCAATTGATCCTAAGGATAAAGGGAAAGGTGTTTTAGTAGAAGTAAAGAAGAAGAAACTTACTTTGGCAGAGATTAGAGAAATTGAAGTTGCTAGGAATGAAGCTGCTGCTAGAAAACTTCAAGAAGAGTTAAATGCTAAAGATAGAGCAGCTCAAGAAGCTCAAGAAGCTCAAAGCAGAGAAGTGGCTAAGAAGTTGCAAGAGCAATTAGATGTCAAACCGATGAACCATTACAATCACCTACTCCTGTTAGATATATGCCTAGAAGACCTAATTTAGCTAAGGACAGGAATGCTATGATGGCATATTTGAAAGGTCGAGGGTATAAAGGATTGCGTAGTTGAACTATGTTGACATGAAAAGACTCTATGATGCTGAGACAAAATCTTATAAGAAGAGTGTTGCAGATATCAAGGATTTTAGAGAAGAAGCTTTTGGACCTGAAAGGAAAAGAGCTTAAAAGAAAAAGAAAAATTGAAGTTACAGATAGACAGTTTTCAAAGAAAGAAAGAGTTGAATTAAGATCCGAGTCTAAAGATGCATTAAGAAATTATCTCAGAGTGGTAGATTTTGATTATTCAAAAGAAGATACGGACATGAAGATGAACAGATCTCAGATTAGTGCTTTTGATATTGTGAAATCCAAAGAAGGAGATTATATGATTTTTCATAAGGAAGATGAAAGCTTCAAAGTTTTCAATAGGTTATGGGATTTGTTACATATTATAGATAGAGTGGATTTATTCTATCTATATAATGTGGTAAAAGCTTATTTTGGAGATATTCCATCGAAGGAATTGGTCCGGTTTTGCTTGGAGATCTTATAACTATGTGGGAATCGAAGAGGAAAGCACGATGATATATGGAAAAATCAAGAAAACTGGGAAATTGTTTGCCGGAGATTCTTTGAAGAATCTGGAGTTCATGTTTTGGAGCTAGAGAATGGTAAAATGATACACATGTTTGTAAACAGAAGATATCCTCTCACAGTTGAGCTCATGAGAAGAATGCTAGAGCATGGATTGGAAGTAGAAGAGGATAATGAAACCGCTTGCATGGTTATCAATCTATTTATCAACTGGACTACCATTGCTGAAGAAGATGAGTAAACTGGTATGAATTTTATTGAATAATTTTTGATAAATCAAGACTTTATTCAAAGTATCACGATCAAACAAGACTTTCATCAAAGTAACGCTTGCTTTTAAACCGCTTAAGTAATTTTTAAAAGAAACCTTTTGCTAAGTAACAAAATTTTTGAAACAAAGGTTAAATAAATGGATTTTGAGATGGCAACATCAAATAGGTAATCAATCCACCATGGTTACAAAAGAATTGGCTAATCCATGAGCAAACGGCTCTGGTAAAGATATATCAAACTGCTTTTAGTTGACAACTTGCTAATAAGTTGTATGGTAATCAACTCACCATATCGGTTAATGTGAAGAGTTGGCTAGCCCACAAGAAAATGGCTTGTGGTAAAGGCAAGTGGAAAAACCATTATTGGTAATTAGTTCACCATTAGATAGAAGAACTAACTAGTCCGGAAGGGTACAGCTTTTGGTAAAGACAAATCAAATCGTTGATAGTGATGATTTGCTAAAAAATCATATGGTTATCAATGTACCATGGTCTTACACACCAAAACATTTGGCTACTCCAAAGATAATGGCTTTGGTAAAGAGATCTAAATCCATTAAATTTTCAATGATTCACCTCTCACAGAGTTAACACACCTAGATGTGATGAGAATAGTATGCAACTTAAACTGAATTAATGTACAAATTGTCATATGTTGCGTGTTGTCTTTGAAAAGATGGAGCTTGCTTGGATGTCTGAGAAAGAACAATTCTAAGAGATACTTTGACAAGCACAGACACCACAGAGATATATTGAAAAGACTAAGAAACAATCTGATCTTAAAGATGAAGCTGTTAAAGATACATTCACAAAGGAACTTGAAGTCAAGCAAGTAGAATTCAAGTTAGGGGAGGATTGTTGGGATATGAAAGTGCTGAAGACATGAAAGTACTGAAGATATGAAAGTACTGTAAGCAAAGTACCGGGAAAAGTCAAAGAGTCAAAGTACCGCTAAAGACAAAGTCAAAGTACTGCACCTAAAAGTCAAAGTACTGCAAGAACAAAAGAACTGTATTCGCTTATGGAAAGTATTGTATTCTATGTTTAGATTACTTGTCGTACAAGGTTATCAATTGTAAACCGACTAGGATATCCTTGAGCCTATAAAAGGACTCCTAGATTGGCATTAGATGTACGAGTCTATGAGTTTTAGAGTTTACGAATTCACAAGTTAATTAGTGTTTTAGAGAGAAGTTCGATTATCTTAGAGTTGTATTAGAGTATCTGCATAATAAGCAGATTTAGAGTTTATAATAAAAGGTTATTCTTCTTAGCTTTGTTAAGTAAATTCAGCGTACTTGATAAAGATTGCTCGGTGTTTCTTTGTTAATAACTTAGGATTTATCCGAGGTTATTAAACCTTAACAAGCTAGTTAAGATAGTTTGATTAAAGTATATCGATCCAACAGACATAAACACTATACAATATAGCCTTCATCCCGAAACCACCTAAGACATGATCAACTTTGGAAATGGTTTGGATAACCACTTGCGACTATCAAGACTTTCCTACAAACGACAATTATCACATCATTATAAACCATTTCACATCAACAACATCTTATACCTTTATGTGATCAACTTAAGCCACCACCAAAACATAAAATGGATAACACATTCTATGACCGTGAAACTGAGAACGAAAGATTAGAATTCACGCGTATACACCCTGTCATTTTATCCTAGACACTTCAACATCAAATAACACACATTGAATTCGGACGGAATTCCCATTAGGTGGTGAAAAAAGACTGTAAAAAAATTCAATTGCATTTTCAGGCTTTCTATCCATTCTCAAATTTTACTATTCATCTAGAGAAATTACTATTCACTTTTACTATTCATCCCATAAAATTTTTATTTCACATTCTCGTAAGTTAATTTATTTTAGTAATAACCTGAGAGTTTGACAATTGTTAGATCATTTTCGCAAAAGTTATTAAGAAAACATTGCTTAAAGTTTCCTTGGTCGAGCACCATTTAAAAATCCCGCAAGATAATATGAAAATCAACTCGACAATTTTCCTCACATCAGATTAATTTTTAGATCACTCATAATCAATATGAGAATTTTTAAGATTTCATTTAAATGTTACCAAATAAACCCTGAGCGTTCACGAGACTAAACTCACGTTTTAAACAATTCTACTTAGACCCAAACTTAACCATTCCTGCACTGTGTTTTCTATGATGTTTAGACACTTTTACATTTTTGGAAAAGTCAAACATATATCCCTCCTCCTTTGACCATAAAGAAATTAACCTTGTACGTTCTACATTTTTGCTTAAATCGCGTAACTTTTAGACTTCAAATATAACCTGTTATTATCCCACATAACGAAAACCACATTTGACATCTCATATCACTTATAGACTAATTTTAGTCTACTTTAAATAAATTCACGGTCATTTCTGAAATCTGTGAACGTTCTTTTCTTATAAATTGCATTTTTTGTTTCACATATTTAGCTTACGTTTCTGTTTTTAGCAGCGTTAGCGACCATTAAACTTATCACACATTTTTATAAGATAATAATGAGTATATTGATGAGTTTAATCATTCCTATAAGTTTCATATTTTACGATACCCGGTTTTACGTTTCGTGACTTAACGGCTTACAGTTAGCGATTAACGGAACCAAAACTCACTCCGTAACCAAGATAATACCAAGACTATTCACCTAAGTAATCTTATCTTCATGTGACAGCCCATATGGGTGTGAGTCATCATCTTGGTGGCTTAATCCTAACCATGCTTCATTTAGATCATTACATATGTCCTAACTTAACCATGGTTAACATTTAACCCAATATACGGTTAACCAAACTTACCCTCCTATAAATAGCAAGTGAAAGACTTCCTAAAAACCCTCATACACTTATTTGGGTCGTTCATATCATAAAACAATCATGTTAGCCTTAATAGTTTTTATTACACGTGGATTGGGCTAAGCTAATTGGTTAAAAGATAAGCTATGCTAGCCGTTTATAAGCTTATATATCCCAAGCCCAATCCAAGTCCAATTCGTGGCCCTTGCCAAGCCCATTAGGTTATTGTTGTAAGGAACTATAAATACCCTCAAAGTCTCATTTGAGGTGTTTGCTTGAAAGTGTGTGTGTGTGTGTATCTCGTTGTAACACCCCCAAATTTGTTTAGCGAAGCATACGTGTTATTTGGGAGCGTTACTAAAATTGGTGATCAACACAAGTAATAAAGAACGGAATACATACTCCGTTTTAATTTCATAAACATTTTAAGACTTGTTTGTCTACAACATTGTTTAATAATAAATGGGCACATCCCATGTTGCTGCAAGGTCCCAATTTAAAACATCATTGTGTAAAACACTTTTTAATACTACTACGACCATTAACCCGCTTCTTGCCTTGCCTCCATGAAATATAACTTAAGCACCGGCAGAAAATATGCTAAAAGGTCAGCTAAAGCGGGTGAGTTCATAGGTTTAAGTTTAAACAGTAAGTTTGGACCATAATCAAAGTCATATAATCATTACAACAATATAATGATATATGGATGAATGTCTATTACGTTAGCTCTAAATTCATGCAAAATTACTATTTGCTAAAAGATGTCATACAATATAGGGCCCATAGCAAGTGTTTTGTCCCTCAACACTTGATTTCGACATGGTATACATTTCGCCTTGGCCTAAGCATGGCCAACCGAACGGAGGAGTCACCCTCAATAGATCTATTTATAACATTCAAGGCTTCCCAATGGGAATTGACGGTTCATGAAAAGGGGTTCTCTAGGGACATAAGGGCTTAGGCTACACCACGAATAGTAAACATGCAGAGTTTAGGTCCATGAAAAGGTTTTGATATTTTCCACCCCAATAATATAAAACAGTTTATCAAGTAAAAGAGGGGCTATGAAACTCACCTTAGCAAAATGCAATCCAAAAGCGGGATTTAGTGTTTGTTGTGAAATGGCATAATCACGCCACCTAGATAAGGAGGGCAATGTTTAGTTAATTGTTTTTAAGTCTTACTTACTTAAAGTGGTTCAATGATTTTTAGAATTGTGTTAGTACTAGTCATAAGTTTGTAAAAAAATCATTAAAATGGCTTTTACTAGTAAGTATACGAAGTATATGTACTTTTTATGTTGACATCAAAATGGTTTTAAATCCAAAGTTTGATTTAAAACAAATAATCACAATGCTCCACTAGTAAGTATATAAAATATATATATTTAAGTTGACTCAAAATGGTTTTGTCAAAGTTATTATTAGTCTATTTATTTTCTAATTGTATTTAGAAAATACGTAAGTTAAAGTCGAAGTCAAAATGATACAGTAGCCTTCGTTTAATTATTAAAATTTGGTTCTTACAATGTACGACTAGAAATCGTTATGATATAAGTTGTTTTGTTTCTTTGTACACGTTTACCACATTTATATGTCCTATTTGTTAATATTAAGTCTATGTAAACATTATTATATGACTCACATTTTTAGACACTTGATTCATTGTTTGAATGCCTTTACTCTTGTTTTACTTGTCGATATAAGTGTACATATCTAGGTCGAGATCTCCAAATATGCGACAACTGAGTTTAGCTTTATGATTTATTCCCGGTATACATGACACGTTTTATTTACTTAAACAAACATCCAAAATCGCAGTGGGTCGTCACCTGGACATGGGTACACGAATGGGGTTTGGCCCAATAGGGGTTCAAGTATCTTTGAGGTAAAATGGCCGTGGCCCATCAATCTTTGTTAGCGCCTCTTGCTACTAATCTTGTCAAAGGGTACACTTGCATTAGACTTTGTGGAAATGATTAACGCAGGTAAAGAAGAGGAAATGTAGTCAAGATATATTTGAGAGGTAGAGGGTTTTGAGTGAAATGCCATCATTCGTGGTCTAGAGTTAAAATCGGCCACGATAATGTGCTCGAGACACTTTGACTCACCGACTACTATAACGTCACGAATAAGAACTAGGCCAACAAAAGGAGAACATTAAAATAGTTTCACATCAAGATGAACACCTATCTAAACCAAGATATCAAAATTTTTTGTGAAACTAAATTTCCTAGTTATTTGTTTACATGTCGAATGGGTGCCATAATCAATGGTTCACATTCGAGCCGAACAACTTAGCACCAAGGATAGGAAAGTACATAAAACTACTATGCTTGACTTAACACTACTTACGTAAACTAAACCAAGTGCCACGTTCAAGATCAAATTTCCGGCTTCAATACAATGTTTACTAGTAGACTTTACAAATGTTTAACTTTCAAAATCTTTGGTTCATGCTTCTAATCGAAACAAATTTCAAACAAGACAACCATACTTTCATTACAGTATTGACAAATTCTGGATTATACAAGGCATAAATTTTACAAGGTAGAGTTAAGACAAAGGCTTACAAGCAGAGTGTGATGGTGTTGGAGTCGAGACCAATCATGTTAACTTAACACGATAGAATCAAGGAAACGACAAGACTATACAATAGTTGAGTACTACTCAACCCGGTTCTTATCTCGACATAAACCAAACCAACATAATGCCAACCACATACTTAGATTCCGGAGTGACATAGTTGTTTATCAAAACACAAGTATTATAACATCAAGAGTACCTAGTTACATAGTCAAATTACCAAGTTTTTATAAGACTTAACCCTCATTTTCGCTCATTTACCGAAGGTAAAATCATTTTAACAAGTGAGTGACCAAATGAATTTTCAAAGTGACAAGTTTATAATCATATCGCAAAGTTGTACATTCATAACTTACAAACTCAAATAAAAACAAGACATCCCCATTCAACACTTCATTACCAAAGTTTATATTACAAACGTTAAACTACGAGGAAGAGAAAGACCATGAACCTTATCAAGAGAGTATGACGTTGATGAAAGCTAAGTCGAGGGACCCCCACATGAACAAATCCTTGAAAAATTGTCCTTTACCGATTCCGAGCAAACCCAACAACTTCTTCGATACCTTGAGAATATCACTCTTATGTGTTTGAGATTTGATTTGTGGGTGTCTTGGTCATTCAAGTTATCTTGAAGAAGAGACAATTAAGAGGGGAGTCTTGGACCACCTCTTTTCATCTTGAAACTTTGTTTGAAGCCAAAAATAGCTTACTTCCAAAACCCAACGAATCTTGGACATAAGAGATAGATTGGTGGTAAGATTTGCTTCTCTCTTGTGATTTACTTTGATCTTCCTTGGATTCCTTCGAAGGTAGCGGCGCATCAAGAGAGATTTGGGAAGCAAAAATTTACATGGATTTGGGTATGAGAGAGATGGATATGTTGGATGAATGTGTTGGTTTATCTCCTAGCTTTAGAGACGAAACACAAAACTATTGCTAGAACTTTTGGGATAGCAGTGAGGCTAGGGAGGAAGAGTTTTTCTATAATCTCTTGATATGGAAGGAATCTTCCTTTATGTTTTGTTTGCTTCAATTGTCGAGTGAGAGGAGAGGGACAAAGAGTTATCTTCACAAATTTAATAAATGTTTTCTTTTATAACATTTGTATATGTATATATGTATTATTATTCACATGGTGTTACTTGTGAAAATGCATGTATATACATTATACTTTGGCATCAATTGTATTTGAGTTTCATACAAGTTATTGTTTAAGTGATAGTATGTTCATTATTTTTGTGTCCCGCGAAATTGTATTGTGACCAAAGTATCATTGTTTGACAACTTTTATCAATGCGTGGTATTTTATTGTTGTAAGTCTCAAATATTTTATCTTTTGTAATATTCCAAGTCATGCACCGGCAAATTGTTTTAGCGAGTCCTTATCATAGTGTCGGTACGCTGCAGTGTCACATCGGGAAATGAGATAACCTCTCGCCTTACAATTTAAATCATATAGACAAAATTGTAAAATATTCATAAAATGATATGAATGCAAGAGTGGTGAAATCTTTATTGTATGCGAGTTATCTACTCAATTGATTAGGCAAAGCTTATGCATGCTTCAATTCATGCTTAGTAATAATAAATTACTAATTAACAAGCAATTTTAGTGAAAATTTACCGTGTGTCACATCCTCTCGCTTGGAAGAGAAAACCGCCCTCTTTTCAATTAGGATTACTTGTTGAAGTAGAGAAAAGGTGTGGGTATTTGCGCTTGAATTGGTCTTCACGCTCCCCAGTATCTCGACCCTTTGAGAGTTCCAACGACTTTGACGATCGGGATGCTTTGCTTAAGCGCTAGATTTCTCTATCCATAATTTCAATGGGTTCCTCAAAAACTTCATCTTTTCGTCAACTTGGATTTCTTCCAAAGGAATGGCAAGAGTTTCGAAAGTCCGGAAAGGCATTTCTTTAAGTTGCACACGTTGAAACACGTTGTGTACGTGAGTGAAGTTCTTGTGGCATATCGAGTCGGTATGCTACCGTCCGATTCTCGCAGAAATTTTGAATGGTCCAATGTATCGAGGATTTAACTTTCCACGTTTTTCCGAACGGATACGCCCTTATGCAACTTTGAGCATAACTTTATTCTCCACTTGGAACTCAAGTGGTTTCCTCCTTTATCCGCGTAACTCTTTTACGATCTCGAAATGCTTTGTTTTTGATTTGTACAATCTTCTCAGAAGTTTCTTGGATTAACCCTCGACCAAGAAGTTGTTGACTTTCTCCAACTCGCCCAAGACACAGTGATCTACATTTCCGACCATAGAGTGCTTCATATGGTGCGGCTTTGATACTTGTGTGATAGTTGTTATTGTAAGAAAATTCGAAAGGTGCTTATCCCACCATTTCCAAAGTCTATCACACATGCTCTTAGCATATCCTCCTGTTTGGATTGTTCTTTTACTCGCTCGCCCATCGGTTTGAGGATGATAAGCGGTGCTCATGTCGAGGTTAGACCCTAAAGCATCTTGAAGTGATTTTATTAGTTTGAGGTGAAACGGCTATCTCGTCTCAATATGAAATGATGGAAATTGGTACACCATGGCGCGATGATTTCCTTCATATGTATAGTTGTGCAAGTTTTTCCATTCCATCACTTTCCTTTCAGTAGGAAATGCCGACTTGGTGAGACGGTCAACTATTACCCAAATAGTGTCTAGTCATTTAGAGGTTTTAGGTAACTTAGTGATAAAGTCCATCGTTATACGCGTTCCCATTTCCACTGGAGATTCTGCGACTAGTAGGCCTCGAGGGTCTCTCGATGTTCACCTTTAACCTTTGAACATGTTAAACACCGGCACATATGTTGCAATGTCGGCTTTCAATTGTTTGGCCACCGCAATTTCTTCAAATCAAGGTACATTTTGTGGGATCCTGGTGGATGGAGTATTTAGACTTGTGGATTCATGCATAATAATGTCGCCAATTCCTCCGTAGAGTGGTATCCACCATTTTTGAAACACAAAGTTCCATCCGACCTTTTCTACCTAATCCATTTTCACTTTCTCGCATTCCGTAAGTGTTCTCATTCGGACGATTTTCCTCCTTGAGTGCTCCCAATTGAGCCTCAAGAATTTTGGTTGGGAGAGGTGAACTAATTGTATACCCAAGGATCCACTCTAAGAGGTTGTGGTCGCTCTTTCCTACAATGAGAGCATCACTACTACATTCGCTTACCCGATGGTAACGAATCTCGTAGTCATAATCACTGAGTAATTCCAACCATCGGGCGCTCTCATGTTAGGGCATTCCGATCCAAAATGTGTTGTAGGCTTTTGTGATCAGTGTATACGACACACTTTGTGCCATACAAGTAGTGTTCCAAATTGAAAGTGCTTGAACACAACCGATCCTAACTCCAAATCGCTTGTGTAGTTTTTCTCATGAGTTTTCAACTAGCGGAGGCGTATGCTATCACCTTCTCTTTATATAATGCGCTCGAGCCCCATGAAGCGTGCCACTAATAAACAACAAAGTCTTCACTACCGCGTAAGGCCGTAACGTGACACTACACAACTTTTCTTTAAGGTTTGAAAGCTTCTTTCTTTTTCTCCCCACAAACTTTTTTGCGTCGGGTTAGCTTGGTTAGAGATTTGGCAATCTTTGAGAAACCTTCAATAAATTCTTCAGTATCCAAGCATCAAGTCCTAAGAATTACGTATTTCAAGAGGAGTTGTGGGTGTCGCCTAATCCTTTATTGACTCAATCTTAGCGGGATCTACATGAATACCCTGAGTTTATTTTACATGACCTAGAAAGTGTACAATAGATATCCAAAATTCACACTTCGAGAACTTTGCATAATTATTCCTTCTTCTTCAATAATTCCAAGATCAGCCTAAGATGCTCTTCATGTTCTTTCACACTCTTTGAATAAATTAGGATATCGCCAATGAATAATGATCACAAATTTATCAATTAGTGGTTTACACACTCCGCTTCATGAGGTCCATGAACACAAACTGGTGCTGGTTAACCCAAAAGGCATGACTTGGAATTGTAATGTCCATAACGGTTCGAAGGCGGTTTTGGGAATATTCTTCTTCCGAACTATTAGTTGATGGTATCCGGACCTTAAGTAGATTTTTGAATAAACACTTGAACCTTGAAGTTGATCGAAATGTAATCATAGTGTAGCTGTTCTTAATGGTTAGTTTATTCAATTATAGTCAATGCAATTCTGAAAGTTCGCCCTTCTTTTTGACGAATAAGACCGTGATTGGGCCCATGGTGATGAGCTTGGTCTAATGAATCCTTTTTCCGCAAGTTCTGACAACTGGTTTGACAACAGTTCCGTTGGGGCTAATCGATAAGTTGCTCTTGCCACGGGCGCCGGCACCAGTGCACTAAATCGATCCAATTCAACCTGCCGGTCGGCGGAGATCCTGCAAGTTCTCGAAAGACTTCGTGGAATTCTTACTACGCACGCTCCTCCGTGATTTTTTTCTTCTTCTATTTCGTCCCTTCCGTGACTTGTGCTAGGAAGATATGACATCCTTCCTCAAAGTACACCTTAACACCTTGGTACAAGAAATGACATGCGCCTTGAAGCTTTTCTCCTGTCACTTCGCTCGCTTCTATTGTTAGACTTCATCTCCATAGGGTATTCGAACGAGCCTCGTCACAAATGATGGCAGATGGATTTTTGCTACTACCAATCCATTCGACAATGACATCGAAACTGCCCAATGCTACTGGTATCAAGTCGATATTGAATGGGTGGTTTAACAGATTAAGGGTGCAACCTCTTATGATGGTATCTACCCTTTCTATGTTACCAAGTAGCTAGTTCCATTGTGTATGCATTTCCTAATGCAGTTGGAGCAATATCAAGTAGTGGACTAAATGTATTAGAAACAAAACTCCTATCGGCTCCTCATCAAACAAGATGGATGCATAACGGTTATTTATAAGGAACGACCCGTCACAACATTCGGGATCTCCCCGAGCTTCCACTTTGGTTAAGATAGACTCTCCCACCAGCCTTCCATTTCCCGGATTACTCTTGTCCAACATTTCCCCGATCCCGCCATTCCCATGGCTTCTCGGATTTCCTCGGCTTCCTTGATTTCCTCCATGGCCTTGGTTTGGCCGGCATTCATTCTTATAATGCCCCACCACAACCAAAGCAAGTTATATTAGTTTTTTGGGTCCGAGGGCCAGACTAGCTTTTGAACTGTCCGCCAATGATTTGGACCTCGAGTTCCCTGGTTAAGTGTCCGATTTTCCACGCTATTTCGGACTTGACTGTACAAGTCCCTTGTGATGCGCAGTGGCATCGATTACAATGGTTGCGTCCCTCGAGTACTTGTTTCCTTTCCCCAATACACTGCGATAAGCTCTAGCAACATTTTGCCTAGGGAAGTTGCTTTGATTGTTGCCGTTGTTTCTACTGTTGTTGCCACGGTATTCATTATTGTAGCCTTGAGAATGGTCGTCCCATTTCCTCTTATTGTCAACCACTTTGTCCATGGAATCCTCAATCACTTGGTCCATGAGTTTGTTTGCTACTTCGATAGTTTCATGAAGATCAGCAGCCTTAGAAGTGGTGACATTGCCCTGATAGGTTGGGGCGTCCTCCGATGTATCTCTAACAATCGGTCTCGGGAACCATTTCGATACAATAAGGCTAGTTTTGAAATCGCCTGATTATAAGCACGCCATATTGGTGCCTTGAACCTTGAGGTTCCAAAACTCATGCTCGAGCTTATTAATCTCATTACGAGGACAAGACTTTCAACCATTTCCTTGAAGTTCTCCCATGGCATGGCATAGGCAACATCGAAACTAGCGATTTCGAAAATTGTTCCACCAAAGTTAAGGCAAACTCATCCAAAGTGAATGATGCATACTTAACCTAGACTTTCTTCAATTGCAGATTGAACACGCCCGAGCTCAGCTTCTTATGATCCATCTAGTCGACCGACATTCTTCGGTTCCACTAAAGCCTCCAGTCATGGTTTTACGAAAGTCTTGATAAGTACTGGGCTGCTGGAGTGGTGGTCTCAAAGTTCCAATTAGTAGTTAGACGAGTGATTATCTTAAAGCGGCGTTCACCCGCTCATTGACTATTGTTGCCGCAATCATGGCTTGATTCATGATAATCGGTTGGATTGGAGTAGCCCTACAGGAGTAGTGGCTTCAGCAGCATCTGATCAACATGTGTGACTGCTTGGAATAGCAGATTTGCAGCTTGGTTGCGAGTGACTCGCTGAATTGGAGCATTGGAAGCTCCACCGTGGTTGGTACGTTTTGATCTTTGTTTTGGCGGCATTTCTCAAAGAAGAAAGGTGATGAGATATAGAACCTTTTAGACAAGGTAAGTGCCACGTAATAGTGTGGTTATCGTAGATAGATTATGTGTGCAATCTATAAAAGCAAAGACAATAGGATAGGAAAATAAGTTTGACATAGATAGAATTTTGGTTACAAGGTTCCTAAAGTACATGATGAGATACTAGATGGAATACAACCAAGTACAACGTCAAAAATATGAAATACAACGGAAATACAATGGAAATACAATGGAGATACAAGAGTCATAACTAACACTAACCGCTATAATCCGATTTAGTGATACATCATGAAGTAGGATCTAAGGGTGTCCACGCCATCACGTAGTCGCCAATGCTAGCCACCAGCTCTCGCCAAGCAGAGCCTCTAAGCTCGCGATCCGCTTCATCTGAGTGGCCAAAGCATGGACTCCAATCCCATGGTCCTCTCGCCACTTTCTCAAGATTCGCCATCCACTGACACGCCTAATCCCTCTAGCCGTCCGTGCATCTGAAGCTGACCTCTCGCCAAAATTTTGCTCGCGGTCTCATATCCAACTTTAACATCCTCGCCAGCCTCAACTCTAAAACCCAGCCACCTGTTCTCGAGCTCCACGCTCTCAAACAATACATCGCGAACTCGGTCTAAACTCAACACGCCGCCGGGCAAGCGTGTTGGATCGATCCTCTCTAGCCGATCGAATGGACTCCTAGCGTAGCCCCGAGAGTCCAACTGGATAAATATCCTCTTCAATGAGGGTCTGGATCACCATCTCGCAGATCCCGATAGGTTCCGCTCGGTCATGCCTCAACCGGGTGCAGCTTCTCAATGGTCTCAAAACAAGTCGTTTGGGAGTGCGCCAAGGCGCTTCCATATCTGTGCCAGATGGTACAAACGAAGGTGATGATGGATCAGAGCTCGGACTAGTGATATGTGGTACTGAATCGATCAAGCAATCAATATCTCTCCAATCAACTCACTACTTCTCTCCCGATGTGGAGAAAAGCTGCTCTCTGCCCTAATCCAAATGGTGCATCAATATCCATGTCATCGCCAATCTCTCGAGCCATCCCGAGCTCTGTCCTAACTCCCTCAGATACTCTGGACAATCTCCGCACTCGTGTACTCATATCTCTGCTATGCTAACATATCCAGGGACACTCTCACATCGGTATAGGCTCGTAGTTCCTCCTCGGATCCTCTTCCCCATCTCTTCCCGTCTCAACATCCTCTCGAGTAGGAATCAAGATCTCCCAGTCTCCGATGAGGTGGTGACTCTGGGTGATGGTGTCGTGACTCAAGTAGTGGAAGGACCCATGTAAGCAGCCGGGTCATCCGAGAAGCTAGTGTGCACATATGAATACCGCCCTCGATATCCGTGTACTCACAATCATGGGTTTTTGCTCACGTCAACAAAGCCGATGGAATGGTGGTAAGGGTAGGTATAGATGGAGTAGGTGTAATAACTGGCTGAGCCGCTAATGTGGCTGAATATACGGATCGCTGGCTAAGCAAGCTTCGACGAATGGTGAGTGAGCTAGTAGGATGTCCTCCATTAGTTCCAACATCGTGAGGAAAGGCTGGTGAAGGCATAGTCTGTGACAAGACGGTGCATATGTGTAAGTATGTGGAAAAAAATATGCTCATGATGGATATGAAATAGTGCATAAGTAAATAGGAAATAAAACATGTAATCCTATTTAAATGCATTCTAAGTAAAATGACAAGTAAGGCAAAGCGGCATGGGTCGTAGTATGATGTTTTTTGTAAAAAGTAGTTATAGTTTAGGGTTCATATGTACCTAGTTCTCTATAACTGGCTCGATACTCAATCTGTCAACACCCCAAATTTGTTTAGCGGAAGCATACGTGTTATTTGGGAGCGTTACGAAATTGGTGATCACAACACAAGTAATAAAGAACGGAATACATACTCCGTTTTAATTTCATAAACATTTTTAAGACCTTGTCTTACAACATTGTTTTAATAAATGGGCACATCCCATAAGTTCAGTGGTCCCAATTTAAAACATCGGTTGTGAAAAACACTTTAATACTACTACGACCATTAACCCGCTTCGCCTTTCCATGAAATATAACTTAAGCACCTGAGAAAATATGCTAAAAAGGTCACTAAAAGTGAGAGTTCATAGGTTTAAGTTTAAACAGTAAGTTTGGACCATAGTCAAAGTCATATAATCATTACAACGAATATAATGATATATGGATGAATGTCTATTACGTTACCTCTAAGTTCATGCAACCGATAATTTACTAATACTTGTAAAGAAAAGAAGTGCTAAAAGATGTCATACAATATAGGGGCCCATAACAAGTGTTTTGTCCTCAACACTTGATTTCGATGGTATACGCGTTTCGCCTTGGCCTAAATATGGCCAACCGAACGGAGGAGTCACCCTCAATAGATCTATTTATAACATTCGCGCTTCCCAATGGGGAATTGACGGTTCATGAAAAGGGGCATTCTCTAGGGACATAAGGGCTTAGAATAACCAAGAAGATTCTACACCACGTAATAGTAAACATGAAGTTTAGGTCCATGAAAAGGTTTTGCATATTTTCTCACCCCAATAGTATAAAACAGTTTATCAAGTAAAAGAGGGCTATGAGACTCACCTTAGCAAAATGCAATCCAAAAGCGGGATTTAGTGTTTGTTGTGAAACGACTGACACGACCTAGATAAGGAGGGAAATATTTAGTTAATTGTTTTTAAGTCTTACTTACTTAAAGTGGTTCAATGATTTTTATAATTGTGTTAGTACTAGTCATAAGTTTGTAAAAATCATTAAAATGGTTTTACTAGTAAGTATACGAAGTATATGTACTTTTTATGTTGACATCAAAATGGTTTTAAATCCAAAGTTTGATTTAAAACAAATAATCACAAAAGGATGGCTCCACTAGTAAGTATATAAATGTATATATACTTATTTAAGTTGACTCAAAATGGTTTTGTCAAAGTTATTATTAGTCTATTTATTTTCTAATTGTATTTAGAAAATACGTAAGTTAAAGTCGAAGTCAAAACAAACTGATACAGAGCCTTCTTTAATTATTAAAATTTGGTTCTTACAATGTACGACTAGAAATCGTTATGATATAAGTTGGTTTACACGTTGTCGTTAAATCCATTATGTAAACATTATTATATGACTCACATTTTTAGACACTTGATTCATTGTTTGAATGCCTTTACTCTTGTTTTACTTGTCGATATAAGTGTACATATCTAGGTCAAAATCTCCAAATATGCGACAACCTAGTTTAGCTTTATGATTTAGTCCCGGTATACATGACACGTTTTATTTACTTAAACAAACATCCAAAATCGCAGTGGATAAAGCTGTGGCCAAGTGATATGGGTACACGAATGGGGTTTGGCCCAATAGGGGTTCAAGTATCTTTGAGGTAAAATGGGCTGTGGCCCATCAATCTTTGTTAGCAGCTCTTGCTACTAATCTTGTCAAAGGGTACACTTGCATTAGACTTTGTGGAAATGATTAACGCAGGAAAAGAAGAGGAAATTTAGTCAAGTTATATTTGAGAGGTAGAGGGTTTTGAGTGAAATGCCATCATCTCGAAAGTTAAAATCGGCGTCACGACTAATGTGCTCGAGACACCTCTTGACTACCCGACTTGACTATAACATCACGAATGAGAACTAGGCCAACAAAAGGAGAACATTAAACTAGTTTCACATCAAGATGAACACCTATCTAAACCAAGATATCAAAATTTTTTGTGAAACTAAATTTCCTAGTTATTTGTTTACATGCTCGACTGATGGGTGCCATGGGTCTCGAAATGGGTTCACATTCGAGCCAAACAACTTAGCACCAAGGATAACGACAAATACATAACCGATTGTCACGTGGTAAACTTGTTACAAGATGCTTGACTTAACACTACTTTACGTAATTGTGCACCAAACCAAGTGCCACGTTCAAGATCAAATTTCCAGCTTCAATACAATGTTTACTAGTAGAATTTACAAATGTTTAACTTTCAAAATCTTTGGTTCATGCTTCTCGTAGTAAACAAATTTCAAACAAGACAACCATACTTTCATTACAAGATTGAAAAATTTTGATTATACAAGGCATAAATTTTACAAGGTAGAGTTAAGACAAAGGCTTACAAGCAGAGTGTGATGGTGTTGGAGTCGAGACCAATCATGTTAATTTAACACGATAGAATCAAGGAAACGACAAGACTATACAATAGTTGAGTACTACTCAACCCGGTTCTTATCTCGACAATAAACCAAACCAACATAATGCCAACGACATACTTAGATTCCGGAGTGACATAGTTGTTTATCAAAACACAAGTATTATAACATCAAGAGTACCTAGTTACATAGTCAAATTACCAAGTTTTAATAAGACTTAACCCTCATTTTCTTGGCTCATTTACCTCGACAGAAAATCATTTTAACAAGTGAGTGACCAAATCAATTTTCAAAGTGACAAGTTTATAATCATATCGCAAAGTTGTACATTCATAACTTACAAACTCAAATAAAAACAAGACATCCCCATTCAACACTTCATTACCAAAGTTTATATTACAACGAAACTAACGAGGAAAGAGAAAGACCATGAACCTTATCAAGAGTGAGATGTGAGACGTTGATGAAAGCCAAGTCGAGGGACCCCACACAAATCAAACCCTTTACCGATTCCAAACCGAACCAACTCGATAACCTTGAGAATATCACTCTTGTGGTGTGTTTGAGATTTGATTGGTGGGTGTCCTTGGTCATTCAAGTTGCTTAAGAAGAGATTAAGAGGGGAGTCTTGGACCACCTCTTTTCATCTTGAAACTTTGTTTGAAGCAAAAAATAGCTTACTTCCAAAACCCAACGAATCTTGGACATAAGTGATAGATTGGTGGAAAGATTTGCTTCTCTCTTGTGATTTACTTTGATCTTCCTTGGATTCCTTGAAGGTAGCATCAAGAGAGATTTGGGAAGCAAAGATTTACATGGATTTGGGTATGAGAGAGATGGATATGTTGGATGAATGTGTTGGTTTATCTCTTTTTAGAGAGATTCGGCCTAGGTGGGATAGCAAGGCTAGGGGAGGAAGAAGAATATCTTGATATCTCTTCCTGGTTTTGTGTTTGCTTTTGTCATGAGTGAGAGGAGAGGACAAAGAGTTATCTTCACAAATTTAATAAATGTTTTCTTTTATAACATTTGTATATGTATATATGTATTATTATTCACATGGTGTTACTTGTGAAAATGCATGTATATACATTATACTTTGGCATCAATTGTATTTGAGTTTCATACAAGTTATTGTTTAAGTGATAGTATGTTCATTATTTTTGTGTCCCGCGAAATTGTATTGTGACCAAAGTATCATTGTTTGACAACTTTTTATCCGTGGTATTTTATTGTTACGGTTCAAATATTTTATCTTTGTAATATTCCAAGTCGCGGACATTGGTTAATTGTTTTAGCGAGTCCTTATCATAGTGTCGTACGCTGCAGCGTCGGTCATCGGGGAAAACGAGATAACCTCTCGTCTTACAATTTAAATCATAAGACAAAATAAAATATTCATAAAATGGTATGAATGCAAGAGTGGTGAAATCTTTATTGTATGCGAGTTATCTACTCAATTGATTAGGCAAAGCTTATGCATGCTTCATGACTCATGCTTAGTAATAATAAATTACTAATTAACAGTTAAATTTTAGTGAAAATTTACCGTGTGTCACATATGTTCTCTCTCAAGGAATATACAACTTATTGTGTTTATCTTTATCCTCTCACATACACGGTTTTATAAACATCAAGTCACCAACATCTTAATCTTTCCTTCTTTATTTACGCATAGGTTTGTGTTTGTGTTGTTCGTGTTCTACGCGTAGCGTGGTATACGTGTTGTGTTTGTGATAAGGTTGATAAAAGTAAGGTCCTACAATTGGTATCAATCGCCTAACAATGGTTTAGGAGTGGTTGGTTGAAGTTTTTTTGTGGTTTGTGGTATACGCGTAAGCTCTCGGTATTCAAAAGTGGTTAAGCTTAAAACTTTACTTTTTGCACTTTAATCTTCAAGATTCTTATGGTTTGAGGTTATTATAGTGTTAAGGAGTCTTGTTTTGGGAAAAAGTTTGAAGCTTTACGTGTTTTTCTTCACTTTTGAACTCGTTTTTGGTTCATTGGTCATTTCTACTCGTAACTTTTCTAAGCACTTTGGGTGAAAAAGGTCAACATTTTGGGTTATTCGAGTGTTTTTAAGGCTATCAGTGCAAAAGAAATCATTTGAATCGTTGGAAATTTCTTACGCGTAGAAGTCAAAAAGTCAAAACCCTAGTTTCCTACGCATAACATTTTGGTGAAGAATCTTCGAAGAGATGGTTACTCGGTGCTTCCCTCACTTGGATAAGTGTGTGGAACACTTCGACTTGTGGATATCCCTTACGTGACGTGATAAAAAGGATTTTTGGTTCTTAACCATAGTTTACGATAAGCTAAAAGCTACGAAAGTAACTCTACGCATAACTTCACAATTACGTAAGGTTTACGAGTAACTTTTTGTCTACATAAGCTTAAGGTTACGCGTTAGATACCCATGTTTTACGCATAAGGATTCCTACGCCTAAGCCGATTGCGATAAGATCCTACACATAAGCACAATCCTACGCCTAAGCCTCGTCTACTCGAACCTTCGCTTCTACGCCTAAGCTCTTTCTACGCATAAAGGTTAAAAAAAAAATCAATTTTTTGGCGGAAAACTTGAGTAAAATTTAAATTTTGAGGAGACTAAACGCTTCAATTTTACGTGAAATTCAAATTTTGGTTTAACTGTGAAAATTTTGGTCAAAAATTCAAAATTTTGGGCCTAAATTCAAAATTTTCGGGTCAAATTTGGCGTCAAAATTGTCATAACTCAAATTTTCATACGACCTTAGAATTGATTTTTATAGTGAATTTCAAATTTTGGGCTAAAATTTTTTAGAACCAAGGTTACGAGTACGACTTTCAGAAACACCTCAACTGAGCTTAATCTTCATCAACCTCAACTCCTTTATCGTTGAATCGATCCTACATCAACTTTATCAGATCATACCTTCATCAATGGCAACTCAACAAGACATTCACGCACCCGGTGCCGAAAACCGTCCTCCTATGTTGGAAAAAGGTGGTTATCTTCAATGGACAAGTCGAATGCTTCGTTACATCAAGACAAAACCTAATGGAAAATTGATGATCAAATCCATTCAGAATGGACCCTTCATACCTCGACAAGTCCAAGACCCCGGAAATGCTGATGCAACACCTCCCGCCCCATAATTTTTGTCTTCAAAAGACGAATACTCGAAGAGGATCAAACAAGTCGAGCGATGACATGGCAATTCATATTATACAACCGGGTTTACCAAGAGACATCTTTCTGTAGACAGCGGTTGTGAAACCGCCGACATGTGGGAACGTGTTAGACGACTTTGTCATGGAACTGAAATCGGTCAACAAGACACAGAGAACAAGTTGCTAACTGCATGGGAGAAGTTTACATCTACCCGTGAGAATCCATTGAATCCTACTATGGAAGGTTTTGTACTTTAATGAATGAGTGATCGAAACAAGTTGACACACAGAACTATCGTGAGCAACATCAAGTTCTTGAACAATCTACCAGAAGAATGGGGACGATATGTCACTATTGTCAACCAAACAAAGGACTTACATCAAGTGAACTTTGATCAACTCAACGATTTTCTAAAACAAAACCAAAATGAAGTGAATGAAGTCGGGCAAGAAAGATTAGCAAAGAATCATGATCCATTGGCACTCATTGCAAAGACTCAAACTCCGGTGAATACACAACAACAAGCTTCATCATCTTCCACTAACAACAACTTGCAGCAATACATCCCTCAACAACAAAACTATCCACCGGAACAACAACATTACCAGGAACAAGGAATCACTGATCTTGAAATGGAACCAGAAGAAGCTTTGTCACAAGCATTTGTATTCTTGGGTAAAGCATTCGGAGGTCGCTATTCCACACCAACTAACAACAACCAAAGGATTTCATCAAACACTCGAATAGCGGGCAAATTGCACGCCGGTGTGAACATGGGCAATCAAGGTCAAATGGTTGGGAATCAGCAGGGATATGCTACTAGATTTCGCATGGGTAATCAGCGGTTCCGAATCGTAATCGTTCCGAATCGGGGTAATCGATGGGTCGAATGTTGGAAATAGAGTAGTGGGTAATCGAGAATGGGAATGTTGCGGCTCGAGCGTTGGGAATTACGGAAATGTGAATCGGGTAATCGGGTTAAGTGTTATAACTGTCAAGGAGTGGGTCACATGGTAAGGAATTGTCCAACTAAGCCGAAAAAGAAGGATCTTGCGTATCTTCGAAAAGCTATTCGTTGGTACAAAAGGAACAATCTGGACTTCAATTGAGTGTTGAGGAACATGACTTCATGGCTATTATGGATGATTTGGAAGACCTCGAGGAACTCAATGCAAACTGCATCTTCATGGCAAATCTTAAGGAGACTAAGTACGACATCGATTATGACGCACCTCACGCTATGACGCCAACGCAGATCTCGAGGTACCAATCACGGATCCATGCTATAACAATGTCATATTTGATGTGTTTACTCATGACGAACAAAGATTCTGACATCAGCACCTACTTATGATACATACCGGACAATCCGAAGTTGTAGCAATACTAACTCGAGACTCCGGATGTGGATCCTAGTGGAGGCTGGTGGCACAAAATACTTGAGGCCGATGAGGAAACTCGTGCTTATTTTGAATCATTAATCAACAACTGTGGTATTGAAATTGAGAAATTTAAAAAGGTCAATCGCAATGTTAAGGCCGCGAATGCCAAATTGACCGCTGAGCTTGAGAGTTACAAGGAGAACGCAAAAGCCTTTGAATTTCGAAAACAAAGAATCGAATTAGAAAATGGTTATCGAAATTTGGTTTCTAAAGAAAAAGAATTGTAAATCAAGTATAACACACTTGATGTGAATTCGAACTTAAAAATTAAATCTTTAAACAAGGAAATTTCAGATCTAAATGACCAACTTTCAAAACAAAATCATTGTTTTCTGATCTTGAAAAAGAGAAGAAGAGCTTGATTCTTGATTTTTCAAAACGAGAAGATTCTCTTCTTGATGAAATTCTTGATAAGAATGAAAAGATAAAAACTTTGGAAAATTTGTTTCTTACAACGGGTCATTCTGCTCAAACTATCAAGATGCTTTCTAATCAAGTAAATCCGCGTTTTCATACTAATAATAGAATGGCACTTGGTAACGACCTTCCTCGCTCCTCAAGAAAGCTCGAAATCTCGAATGTGTTAAACAACGGAAATGTTTTGCATGAACCCATAATTGTTCGTGATTCTCTTGAAACGTTAGAACTATCTCAGGAGAGTAGATCAAAAATGAAACAAAAGAATTCAGAAATCAAACCAATTGATTATAACAAATGGAACAAAATTAACGGAATTACTTTTGTCAATCAAAAAAAAAAGTCAAAGTTCTCCATCACACAAAATGTTTCAAACAAAGAGTCAACTCCTGCTTCAAAATCTGTTTCAAAACCGGTCGTTGTCTCAAAATCTCTTTTGAACATTGAACAAATGTCTTTAAACAATCCTTTTAACTCAAGTGATGCGAGAAGTATTTTAGACAATGTGAAAACGAAAATTGCGGATCTTCAAGAAACTGTTAAAACTAAAACCACTATTACACCTAATAACTGGTTCTCTAGTTTTGATATTGAACAGAGAAAGTTTTTGAAACTCAAATTGCCCCTCGGTGAATGCCATCGTGCAAGGGTAATTCATTTTGAACAAGCATTTTTGAAAGAAACAGATGACTTTGTCAAGGACCATAAATCCCTGGTAAAGCAAGCTAATGAAAGTGTTGAACACATCAAAGTTTTGGAAAATTTGAATGACTCTCTCTTCAAGATGTTCTCGACTACTCGATATTATGTCCATTATTTTGCAAACATATTCTGTTGAAGATCATGAAAGACTCCAGTCCGAGACCTCCGAAATTGTTTCAAAATATGAAAAAGCTCTTGAAAAACTTGAAAAAGAAAATGTGTCATATTTTAAACAACTTGATAGAAAAACTGAGGAATGCAAGTATGACAAATTGTCGTATGAGCGTGCCTACAATGACATGAAAGCGAAAAATGATCTTTTGAGGGCTCACTGGAAAGTCAAAAGGAAAGGCGTGGATACTTGTGATTAAAAACCATTGACTGCGGAGAAAGCAAATGTTCCCAAACCGGTTTCCAAACCAAAAATGTCTGTTTCTATGCCTCCTCCAAAAGTCAATGAGAAAAATGTTTCATCAAAACCAGTCACTCCACCTGCCTTGCCTAAACATAATGTTGATAAAGGAAAAGCGGTTATTGAGAAACCAAAAGTTTTAGCTCCTGGCCTTTTTAAGATGAGTACCACTAATACGTCTGCCTCCACATCTAAACCATATGGAACAAACGACATAAGTTTAGATAAGCACTCTAAAGAGACTAGGAAAGCTGAAACCACTTCTCTTGATAACATAGTGAATCCTAATGAGTGTGCCTTACCTTCTACAGAACTAGGAAGCACCTCTAGAAGCAGCAGACTAAAGCCTAAGAGCAATACAAGGAACAATAGAGTCTCGCTGCCTCTAAGATTAGTAGCTTGAATAAAGAGAAGAAAGTAGAAGAACACCCTAGGAATTTACCGCTTTTGAATAAGAAAGACATTTCATCTGAATGTAATGAACCTATGAAATCTGCTAAGTTTAATGAATCTGTTGAATCGGTTTGTTTAACTTGCAAGAAATCTTTATCTAATGTTCATGATGATTGTGTTTCTAAGAATGAGATTGTTAAGCTTGTTAAGAAGAATGTTCCCAAAAGAACTTATGCTAAACGAATAGGAAGACTAGTTGCGAGACTTAGGCTTTACACTACTTATAGGGAGCATAATGTTTACTTTAGGGATGACATTTGGAAACCCACAGGTAGAACTTTCACACTCCGAATGGTACAATGAGTGACCAACCGAATACCCAGGTTGAAAACTTCTTTGAGTGTGATCCGGATTTTACCTCTAACCCAACGGAACCAAAATCAAAACAGTTTCCAAAATCTTCTTCTTCATATTGGCGTGTTATCGAAATATGTCTTAGGATCGTCGACTCGGGTTGCTCCAAGCACATGACCGAATCAAGTGGCCGATCAACTTCGTCTGAAATTCATGGGAACCGTATGCTTTGGAAATGATCATGTAGCAGCTATCATGGGTTATGGAGATCTACCTTTTGGAAATTATTTGATCACTCGGGTTTACTATGTCGAAGGATTGGGACACAATTTGTTTTCGGTCGCCTGCGTGATGCGATTTAGAGGTTGCTTTAGGAAAAATGCTTGCTTCGTTAGAAACTTGGATGGTACTGATCTCTTAACCGGGAATCGTGATACAAACTTGTACGCTATCGACATCAATCAAATGGCCTCTTCATCACCAATATGTCTTATGACACGAGCATCCGGAACACAGTCCGGTTGTGGCACGACGGTTATCCCATCTCAATTTCGACACCATCAACAAAATTGCCAAAGACAACATCGCCAACGGACTTCCAAAGTTCAAATACACCAAGGATCACTTATGTCCATCATGCTAACAAGGAAAAAGCAAAAGAGCATCATATAAACCCAAAACCGTACCTAGTTCGGAAGCAAAGTTGCATATGTTGCACATGGACTTATGTGGCCCAATGAGAGTTGAAAGCATTAATGGGAAAAAGTATATTCTTGTCATTGTCGATGATTATTCAAGATATACATGGGTTAAGTTTCGGAGATCAAAAGAAGAAGCACCAAGCATCATCATCACCTTTCTGAAACGAATTCAAGTACTTCTTCAAACTCCGGTAAGGGTTGTAAGAACAGACAACGCAATGAATTCACTAATCGGAGTTAAGAACTTATTTTGAAGATGTTGGAATTACACACCGCACATCAGTTGTTAGAACTCCACGTGAGAATGGGGTAGTTGAAAGAATAAATAGAACTCTTGTGGAAGCCGCCGCATAATGCTAATCTATTCTAGTGCACCGTTATTTCTATGGGTCGATGTGCCCTTAACGCTTGTTTCGCTCGAACCGATCCCTCATCCATCCAAGATTCAATAAAACCCCATATGAGCTTGTGAATAACAGAAAACCGGATATCTCTTACTTTCACGTGTTTGGCACTTTGTGCTATCCTACGAATGACCGAGAAGATCTTGGAAAACTGAAAGCAAAAGGTGATATTGGAATCTTCATTGGATATTCCGATAACTCGAGGGCATTCAGGTGTATAACAGAAGAACTAGGAGGATCATGGAGACGATGAATGTGAAATTTGATGAACTTTCACAAATGGCTTCGAGAGACTTCGCCTAGAACCCACACTAAACCGAAGACTTCCGACACATCGCCAGGATCGTACCTTAAAGCTCAATCAACTTCGATTGACAATCCTAAAGAACAAGAATGGGAGAATTTCTTGGAGTTAATGTTCGATGAATACTATGGTGGAACTTCGACAAATGCATCAAACCATCATTCCACTGCACCCGCCAAAATCATCCTCCATCACCAACAGAAGATGCATCTACTACGGTCGAAACAAATGCACCAACTCCATCTACATCATCTACATCTACTATAGCTATTACACCCATTCTACCAGCAGTTGATGAGCAAAACCAAAACCATAACGATGCAACGTTAGATGAAGACTTATTTGAAAACCCGCTTGCTACGGAATCGCTTGAATCTTCTTCAAGCTTATGAGAACCATCTAACTCGCATACATATAACCAACGGTATCCTTCTACTCAGAAGTGGACAAAAGACCACCCAATTGAACAAGTTATTGGTGAACCTTCAAGGCCAATTCGATGAGACGCCAACTTGCCCCCGATTGCGACTTATGCATTTACCTTTGCTCAATTAGCAATATAGAGCCAAAGAACATTTGCAATGGCGAACCCGCATGGATAAAAGCGATGCAGGAGGAACTTCTCCAATACCGTCTACATGAATCTTGGGAAATGGTTCCAAGACCAATTGACATTCGAGTCATTGATCTCAAATGGTTATGGAAGAACAAAAGGGATGAAGAGATGACGTCATTAGCAACAAAGCTCGTCTTGTGGCCAAAGGATACAAACAAGAGGAAGGGATAGACTTTGAAGAGTCATTCGCTAGTAGCTAGACTAGAAGCAGCCAGGATTTTCTTAGCCTATGCCGCCACAAAAACATCACGGTTTATCGATGGACATTAAGACCGCGTTCTTGAATGGAACTCGAAAGAAGAAGTGTACGTGAGTCGCCGTAAGGCTTCATAGACATGAATCATCCGCACTACGTCTACAAGCTCAAAAAGGCAATCTATGGATTGAAACAAGCTCCGAGAGCGTGGTATGACGAATTTCCCTCTTTCCTTATCCAAAACAATTTCACCAAAGGAACAGTTGATCCTACCTTGTTTACACAAAAATGCAAAACGACATTTTGAGTGTTCAGATTTACGTGGACGACATCATCTTTGGGTCCACTAATCCGAATCTTTCAAAACATTTTGAAAATCTCATGAAAAGTAAATTTGAAATGTCCATGATGGGGAACTAAAATTCTTTCTTGGTTTACAAATACATCAATCCCCTCATGGAATTTTTATAAATCAAGCTAAATACACAACTGAGATTTTGAAAAATCATGGTATGGATAATTGTGACTCGGTCGAAACACCAATGGTAACTTCACCAAAAATTGGAGCCGATTTGTTTGGGAAACCTATTGATCCAAAGAAATATCGGAGCATGATTGGTTCTCTCATGTACCTCACCGCTAGTCGACCCGGATATTCATTTTGCTTGTTTGCTTATTAGCACGGTTTCATGCAAAGCCTACCGAACTGCACCTCAAAGAGGTTAAACGGATCTTTCGGTACATGAAGACATCCATTCACATGGGACTTTGGTATCCGAAGGAATCCGGATTTGATCTAATAGCCTTTTCGCATGCGCACCACGCAGTGATCAAGTTACAAAGAAAAGTACATCCGAGGAGCACAATTTTTGGGTGAAAAGTTAGTAAGTCGGTCTTCAAAGAAACAAGATTGCACTCAAGCACTTTCAACCGGCTGAGTATGTGTCTTTATCTACGTGTTGTGCTCAAGTTCTATGGATGAGAACACAACTCACAGATTATGGCTTTACTTTCGATAAAATACCTATGTATTTTGACTCGAAAAGTGCCATAGCCATATCATGCAATCCTGTTCATCACTCAAAGACTAAGCACATCCGTGTCCGCTATCACTTCATCAAAGAGTACGTCGAAAATGGTATCATTGAATTATTCTTCGTGAAGACCGATTACCAACTCGCCGATCTATTAACTAAAGCCCTTCCAAAAGAAAGGTTTGACTATTTAGTTCGACGAATTGGAATGCTAAGCCTAACCCCTGAGGAGTTAGAAAGTCTTCTCGAATCTTCTTGAAAATGATTTTCCAAAAGCTTCAGAAATATTTTTGAAAAACAAAATACAAAATTTGAAAACCAACAAAAGAAAAATATAAAAATATAAAACTTTCAAAAAATACAAAAACAATAAAAAATCAAAATCCAAAAATATTCTTCTCACGACATGTCTCTCGATAATCGATATTCAGACGCTTCTAGAAATGTCATTCAACAATGATACGGGTATGTACAGATGCTTGAGCGAGAGTTATTTAATGTTTTTCAAAACATGTCGTTTCTCAAAATTTCTTCATAAAATGGCTTTCGTATACTTCAAGATAAACCCGGACTAAAATGATGACTTTTGATTATTTTTCAAATCAAAAACTCGTGCTTTTATAGAAAAATCAAGTGTACGCTTCAGTGCACTACATTTAAAAATGGTGAGAAATCATCATCATCTTGAGCACCTTTTCAAGATTGTTCAAAAAGATTTTCAAAATCTTTCAAATTTTTTGTGCTCAAGATAACTCCCTCTAAACCCTTTAATTGATTATGCTTTATTAAAGGGGGAGTATAAAACTAAAATGTTCCATATTCATGCTTAAATCAAATCCGTTTGCCTCCCCAAAAGATTCTAAAATGTTGTTTAATCCGTTGATATCAAAAATATCACGAATATGCTATTTTTGAGGGGGAGGAGACGTGATTAAAATGTGATCAAAAAGTTTTAATGATCGTTGCTTGAATCTCAAAATGAGCTCGACTCAGACGGAACCAATGAATTGATGAGTAATCAAAGTCAGTAAATGTACCATTTCGAGAAACTTGTGATAGACATGAACTTACATGGGTCTAACCTTCTTTTCAAGAAGTGTTTACAACTTCAAGTTAGTTATTAGAGCTAGTTGTTACCTAAAAACTGACAATGGAACTCTTTAACTAGGCAACGTAACCGTGTCTCGTGGGGAATTGTCTATCATAAGCCGATCAATTCAAAAAAGTGCAAACTCTACCCTCTATGTGCGATTTCACAAAACTTATAAGCACATGTGAAGGGGGAGTGTTTCTGAAAATATAAAACTCTCGGAGTGTCTCTAACATGTTTTCTATCATAAACACTCTGTGAGATTTTCAAGAAAATTGGTTTTATGGCAACATGGGACAGTCATGGAGTTATAAGGTGTCTAAGGATAGGAAATTCGTCCTATGATCCGCCAGAGCCGGAGGGATCTACCAAAGGACAATACCCATAGTTAATATTAGAAGTCCTTAGGTATGATTGAAAAAAGGAGCAATGTGAGAAAGGAGAAAGAAGGGGTTGAAGAATTAAAAAGAAATGTAAAAGAAAGGGTGAAAAGAAATAGCCCTCCATATTCAACCTTAGGGCAGAAACCGGGTTCAACTCATTCGCATCTTGGTTGTCACTAAGATGACACTGGTATTCAAGACAAAGACGTCATGGACCCAATGACGCACTGCACTAAACCTTCTAGCCACTCAATTCCTCTCAAAAGGGATTTGTTTCATTCTCACCGGGAACCCTACATAATCTATCGACTTTCTCTTAGAGATTGTTGATATTGAAGAAGGAGACCCTCTCCCTAGTCTCCGCCAGAAAACCAAAATGCACTTATTGAGTCTAGAGCCACGAGATTCATCAAAAGATCTCATAGGAACACATGACATGACATCGCTTGTTGTTCATCAATAAGGACACAAGTGATATATTCTATAGTCCTACGCAGATCTTAGCAATGCCGAACATTTATGAGAAGTTTCACATCCGCGATCTTCAATGATTGAATGGAAACTCCCGCCAGTGGTCAACATCAAGCAGCCCCGACAAAGGTCACTTCGGTAACTCCCGTGGATTACGCTTAGTGTGTCTCAAACGGCTCTACGTGAGGTGATGCTTCGTGTACCTCGACTCATCTGAACTGTAGGTGTACTTCGGTATATCGTGTTATCTCACTTGTGGGACTCCGCCAGAACGGCCCTTGTGAGAATTAGAGACATGTTTTCACACTATGCCGTTAACACCCTCGAAATTCAAACTTGTAAGTGCCGGAATCCGCTTATTACTAACCTGTTTTTATGTTTTCTTCTTATGGAAGCTCCCCGATGGATCGTGCAGACTCGCCACATGCTCATACCTAAAACACATGAAAGTTCTCATCATAATCAAAGGCTACACAAAGTTAAAGATGATTCTTCGTCAATGAATCTAAAGACTCGAGAACTACATCATTGGTAACCAAAAGACAAATAGAAGTGTGAGCATGGTGGAAAAAGACGTGGAGATACCTAACCAACGAAGTTGACAATGGCGCACAACCACATTAACCGATCACAAAGCATGAAGGAACAAAGAATCAAGACTATTCGATATCTACACGCAAAGTTCAAGCTCGAGAAAAGTAAAGACCTAATCAAGTGGAGCATCATTTGAATGACCACCCCATAGGGGGAGATTGTTAGCCTTAATAGTTTTTATTAGAAGTGATGGTCATTCACACTTAGGAACTTTGTAACGTGTGTTAGATATCGTGCTAGAATAGTCATCGGGCTCGTGGATTGGGCTAAGCTAATTGGTTAAAAGATAAGCTATGCTAGCCGTTTATAAGCTTATGTATCCCAAGCCC
>OU343216.1:141555949-141602139 GCA_910596185.1 Chrysanthemum makinoi | reverse complement strand
CACCAGATCCAATATCCCCAAACACAAGAAACCCCTTTTTTAAACCAACCTTCGCTCTGATACCATGTAGAAAAACATGATATGCAGAAACAAGAACTCTTTATATTGCTCAATCAACTCAAAGTTCAACAGCGGAAACTAATAACCATAAAAGATCACCACAGCTACTCTGGTGTGATCCTATTATCTAACTTGATAATAGTTTTACAAGATAAACACAACAATAAAAGGATAGATAGGATCTTGAGTTAAAGCCTCAAGATCGATACAAATGAGAGATATTTAGTAGCGGCTTTAAGAAACCAATATACTCATCTAACCCTAGATGAGGAGATAAAGCATCCTTATATACTCGGACCCCAAACGGTCACAAAAAGTTGAAATTTGAGACTTGGGCTTAGACATGAGAAGATGGGCGGATAGCATCTTGGGCTTGACAATACCTGAAACACAAAATACAAAACAAAGACAACACACAAGAGGATATCGGGTTATATATTTTAACATTAAGTACATGGTGATGCAAGTTTAAGAATGTTGTATCTTATTAAGGTTTGTAATGCTATTATACATGACCATTTGTTCCTAGTTTTATCATATTTCGCAGAGAGTAATGGTAGAAACGATAAAATGGGTGTTTATATGGTTTTTTGATAGGGATGATATGTTGATAATCAATTGCAACTATTAAGGGTGGTGGCAACCGAGTTAGGCATGGAATCGGCAATAATCATGCCGATCGGGGATTCCATTGTCTCTTGTTGACTTCATTGATGTGGTGTCAAAATGAAGATAATCGGCAAAGGTTGCCGATTCTACATCCAAATCAACATTAAATAATCGAGTGGGCCTTGCATGTGTTTGTGTGTTATATTAATTCCCACCAATCATATTGCTTCATTTTATATTAATGAATGTGAGGTATGGGTTAGATATGGTTTACCACTAAAAATCTATTGTTATGTATGAGATAGGTATGAGATGAGTTGGAAGGATATTATTGGTGGGTGAATAGGCATGAAAATTTTTGTTAAGCATGGTTGCCACCACCCTAATGAACCAAATTTACATCTAACTTCAGAAGGTGTAAGGATGTAGGAACACCCCGATCTCATGCATCTTTTGATGCTAACAGGACCCTTTCTCAAGGACCCGGTCTCAGGCAATGAGCTCATGTCCCAACAACAAAATTAGACCTATGGTACCAAATTAAACCTAACTATCTAATTATCTATGGTCTAAAGGTTATAAAATTATATATAAGGCACAAAGATATTTATACAATTTTCTTTTTATAAATAGATATAGTTTTAGCTTGTACTTGGCCACGGAGCCAAAAGATAGGTTCTCCTTTCGATCACTCCCAGATTCCTTATGGATCGGTTATAGAAATTAGAGTGGGCATGGCTCACATGTTCTAAAGTAGTACTCATACGTAGCACAAATTGTAAGTGTCAGTTATAAATGTTGAACACGGAACCCGTCTAAGAGTGATGCAGAAGATCACCGAAGAAGGGCAATGGATGAACCAAAGAAGGCTTATCACAAATTCTATAAAAAACCATGAGAAGGTATTCTCGTGAGCAAAGAGCCAAAAATTTGTGTGTTGTGGCGATTTAAATTCGACAAATATTCCCTTTGCAACCACGAGATGGTTGATCGAAATAAACATTTTTATCCAATTGCAAATCTTCCATTGCAACCCACGAGATAGATAACGATGCATATGCTTTAAACACGGCCTTAAAAATCAAAACATCTAGTCGAATGTTTCACATGCATTACTTTTGCTATCTTTATAACACACTTGAAATTGTCTGTGTGAAATGAGACATATGAATCAAATTCATTTTAGCTGCGATAATGATTATTTTCATTTGATTGTGAGAAATTTTTATCTTAATCGTAGTTCCAAAACTACACATTAGCAGAACACTTCAAAATACTTGTATTCTAAACTTTGTTGGAAAATCTGATCGTTGAGTTTCATATGAAGATAAAAAGAAAACGGTCCAATATTTATCTCCAAAACATACTTGAATTTCAACAACTTAAACAATAAGATTTAAAGTGGTCTTGTTTTGCATTATATTAGTTTTGATCGTATTTTAGTTTATAGTTTGTTAAATGGGGAAATTGGACAAACTTTTCGATCCTTCTGAAACACTAACCTCAAATTACAAACTTGTGAGTATTTATAGTCGGGATAATAAATTTAAGAAACATCATATTTGTTCAAAAATACTTTCTTACGGGTCAAATAATTTTTTTTATATGAGTGCTAAACTTTCAATTCGAACTCTTTGAGTCTTTGTGACATTTTTTGCTTCAAATTATTAAAAATCTAAAGGTAAAAATGTCACAATCATAAAAAACAATTTGAAAGATTGTACCTCAAAAAAGTCCAAATTAGAAAGTTTAGTGCCCGTATAAGCAAAAAAAATTACTTGATACTTAGAAGAGTATTTTTGAACAAATATAATGATTTTTAAAGTTATTATCCCTTTATAATTAAGTTCTCAAAAATCAAAATATATGTAATTAAACAAAATTCACACGAACCCTCCATACTTAGGCCAAACTTTTAGTGAATATTAGTTATCAATTTTAGAGCATCCACTATAATAAATCTTTTATAAAAGTTTATACATTAACACATCAACAATTTTTGAACCTTTTGATATTATAAACCTACATTCACTATATTATAAACTTTTACAACTTCATAAAATGTCTTATATAACAAATGCTTTAAATGCATTAAATTTATAAAAAAGTTCAAGAATGAGGACCTCTTCATGCCACATAGACATAAAATAAGTGTCAATTATAGTTGAAATAAACATAAACCTTTTCATATTTGTTAGACATTTTCATAAACTCGCCATAGTGGATTCCTTTAAGTATGGTCAATAAATCATTGGTTTGTATCAGTTTTATTGATTATGTCAAATCTCAATTCGTGAATGCACATTTTCTACACCACAAACATAATTTATAATTTCAAATCTCTATTCGTGAATGCACATTTTCTACACCACAAACATAATTTATAATTTTGAGTTCAGTTTTTGATCAAATGCTCATATATTATGAGACAAATATTTCTTATTGACACTAACATAAAAGAAAAAATTAATAACATTTTCAATTAATATTTCTACATTTTATATGTTTTTATAGGGACATTACATATATATCCTTGCAATTCAAAATTATATATATATCTTTTTGATGCATTAAAAACATTGTAGTTTATGTATAAAAAACTGGTAAAAAAGATATATATGTAATTTTTGAAATTTACAAGGATATACATGAAATTATGCCTTTATTATACATAGAAATTTAAGATTGTGCTAAAAAAACTGTTTAATCATATACTAGTATATATTTGGAAATATAGGGCATTTAAAAAATCAAACATGTTGTTATCTCTATTTAGTGATTATGATGTTTCCATAAGAAATACTTATATATCATTGTATTTCCCGGAAACAATTGAAAACAAAATGTGACGTTTATAGAAGGTGTTTGACTTTCTATTATACTACGTAGCTAAATAACCATTAACTTAAGAAAAAACAAATTGAAACAAACCAATACTTTAGATTCGAGGCTTAAATATTACTGGTTATTAAATTATGGGTTTTGTTAAAGATGAGTTGTGTATAATGATTCCAAAATTATGAAAATCACAATTAATGAACTCAAATAGTCCATAAATATACACTTTTAATAGATATAAAAAAGGTAAGTGATTTTAACTATAGAATGTTTAAAGTTCATTAAATGTTTATTAAATGTTAATTATATATTTATAGAAGTCTTATACACAACCCATAGGGTTGTCTTTAACAAAACCCTTAAATTATTAGAAATATGTCTAGAGATAAGCAGCAGCACAAAAAAATACAACCATTTTGCAAGTTGCCCACTAGTTTATAGAAAGTTAGAAAGAGTTGGTAGGAGCATTTTGCTACATATAAAAAATAAAATTAAAAAAGGACAATGTACACAATCTAAACCAATGAGCATGAATCTTAAGTTTAACTTACACGTAACTAAGAATCCAATTTGCTCACGAATCATTCAAGTCAACTCGGATGCCGGCATCGGTATCGGCGACTTACGACACTCCGGACACGTAGGATGAACCTTCAACCATGTATCTACACAACTCACGTGAAACAAGTGACTACATGTTGGCAACAATCGTATGACATCCGTAGGTTTATAATCCGCCAAACAAATAGAGCATCCTAAGCCATAACTAATGTTATGGCCTTGAGGTCGCTTCACGGCCTCAGAGTAAAGAAGCGTAGGTAAAGCCAACAAGACGCCATCGTCAAGGCCACTAGATGGTTTTGAACATTGGTCATCATCAGTGTCAGAGTCAATAGTGGTGCGGAAAGAGGTGATGGCTGGTTGTTGTGATGATCGAGAGTCTGAATTGCGCTTCCAAGTGAAATACGTGTAGAGGATGGTGAATACTAAAAAGATGACAAGGAAGGAGAATCCTACGTCGTAGGCGACGCCTGCTTTGTTACTTTCGGTGTCACTGTTGTAGGATGGTACTCCGGCATTAGTTGTGTTGTTCATATTGATTTCGTGTGTGAGGAGGAAATGGATTCGTCAATTTTGGTGTTTTTATATGAAGAAGTGGCATGCTAATAAGAGACTAAGGATATATATATATATATATATATATATATATTTTTGATTAAGGTGAGTCTTTTTCTGTTAATGAGTCTTAATGAGAAAGAGCATATTTTGGTTCCTCTATCCATATAAACCTTTTAATAGAAAAAGAAATATGTTATATGTGTGACCCCACCATTATCTCCCAATTAAAACTCATTAACAAAAAAAAGAAACACCCTAAGACAAGATCTAGCTCCAACCTTTGGGTTCAATTAAGCGCTAATATAATTATATTTAAGTGTTGCCTGCTTTTAATTATAAATTACAGCTATCTATATATAGTATTTTAAGTCAAGTTGTTCCAGTTGACATTATATATATATATATATATATATATATATATATATATATATATAAATATGAAACGGCGACCATATTGGTCGTTTAGGGCTCCGCTGTTTTTCTTAAGCTCAATTGCCAAGCCCATTGCTTTACGTCGTTGTGGTTACTTCTGTTTTCATATACGTGTGTTTCTCACTTCTACGTGGCGCCATCTCCTTTATCATCATCCTCGACATTTGCCGCCTCTTATTTCGTCTGAATCGGTCCGTGCTTTCGTCTAATCGTTCGTTGCTTTTGTCTTAGGTAAACGCTGCTTCAATCTTAGGTGTTTCTTCTTGCGTATATGTGGTATGTGTTTATGTTAGTTGTTTGTGTTTTTTTTTTTTTTTGCCTGCTGTGTTTCTGTGTGTTGTATGGTTGCTATAAGAGTATTAGGCAGTTGGTGTAATTAGTGTAGCCTGTGTTATAGGAGATGAGAAGTAAAAGTAAGGGTGTGCGTAGGAATAGTTGTGGGTATGGGTTGGAAGACGACGTGCGTGTTGCTCTGCGACCTAGCCGTCATGGTGACGACGCTTCGTCTATCCATGCGTTAGATTTAGATCCTGCTGCTGCTCTTTTGTCGATCCGGATGATATGTTCACACGGACGTTAAGGGACATGGTTTAGGACCTCTTTTGGATGCGGATAGGTGTTGGCCTCTTGATCCTGCTGTCTGTGATGTCACTGATATGGGTGTTAGACGCACGGGGGGATAACGATTAGGGAGCCTGATTCTTATTGTGGTTCTGTGCATGCGGGTTCTCACCGGGTTCCGGGCTTTGTGGATTATGTTGGTAAAGGGAAGATGAAGGTCGATGATATGTTCCTGGTATCCTCTCACGGTAGGTTGCTTTTTCTTCTCGAGTTTTAAATTATTGCCGCGCCTTTGCCTTTGTTATATGTGTTATCGATTTTTTTTCTCAGTTTCGGATGCGCCAACCGATCTTGGCTCCGCACCATTGGTGGATAGTCACGCTATCAATAATGCGTTTTGGCCTTCTTCGTCTGTCGGTACGTTCTCTCCTTGATGTCTTTTCCTGTTTTAATATGTAATTGCTGTATCCTTTTACCGTATTTACTTGCTTTGTTTTGTTATTACTGCGGCTGGTGCTGGAGCGTCGAATTCTCAGTCCATATTCTCTGATATGAATGCTGGTCAGTCGTTGTATGCAGACATCGGTTTTTTTTTTTTCCTTTTTTGTTTTCTTATTTGTATTGTTGTTTGCGTGCGCTACTTTCGTTGTTGATGTGCTAACTTATTAACTTTTGCTGTTGGCTCAGTCTCTACTGATGCATCCACCTCTAACGTTATGCCAACTGTCGTGCCTGCTAGTCAGTCTTACTATATGTCTGTATTTGTCGTTCGTGCCTATATTTTTTCCGGTGCATTGTTCACTAATGTGTTATTTTCCGTCGATGTCTTTGCAGTTTATGACGTACCCCATTTTGAACAGCCCAGTTGTTCAGCGGTTCCTATGCCCACGGCGCCTGCTTATGGATGTAAGTACTATGGTTTTTTTCCTCCTTTGCATATCATCATAATGTTTTTCTCTGATCCGGTTTCTCATCTCATGCTCTTAATCCAGCTGAATGGCGTGCTCTGTTTGTCTTGGCGATACGGATTCGTTCATGTTGAACCTCCGGTGATGTGGGTCGGGGTTCCGCGCCCGGCGGCATTTACTACTACCTCCAGCGCGCCGGCGCCCACGTATGTCCCCCTTTTGTTTTATTTGTAGTATTTAACTCTACTATTTTTCCATCTTTTCACTTTTATAGCCCGCTGCTAGATTTTCAGGGGCTTATTTAATTGTCTTGTTGTTTGTCTTTGGTTCAGGTAGGCGTGCTACTCCTGCCACGGCAACACGCCGGGCTCCAGCAGATTCGTCAATTCCTGCTCGAAACGTTGGCGGTACGTGTTATTTTAATATGTTACATCGGTGTTATTTTAATATGTTACATGAGGAGCTCAAAGGGCTTTGTTTCTTAATTTGAATCGAAAGTCGACAAGGAGATGGCATCAGTTCAAGGTATTTTTTTCGTTGGTTTTGTACTATATGAAGTTTTGGAATTACGCTTATGTTTATCGGATATGATTTTTTAGGCTTATGTCTCTTTTGTAATTGGCTGGACAAGCTAGGTGGAAGTGGAATTAGTGCCGGCACGGTCTTTGATACAAGTATTAACGGACTAAACACTTTAGTAAGTTTGTTTTCGTCAATTTCAAACGACTTTTAACTTTCGGTTTCTCTATAATTATGTTCAAAGTTGCTTTTTCTATGTGAATGTGTTGGTCATGAAATGTGGCAGCTTTCGAAGCGAACGACGAGACGGTTGAGGTGTGGGCAAACGCATTGGAGAAAGATGCTACGGCTGTTGTGGTGCTTCATACGAGTCAAAGAATGGGGGGTTTGCTTGGTTCAAGGATTGAGGTATGTGTTTCGACTCATTTGTTGCAAACGAAAGCTTCAAAATTTATGTAAGTATTCTAAGATTTTTGCTTTTACTGCGACATTTAGTTGGAGAGAGGTTTGTTTTCTTTATTTGAAATTCATTTTTCTTTCCCCTTTGTTGAAAAAGATGATAAAAGTATTTGATATTTGAATTTAATTTTGTAACAAGGATCTTTAATTCCTTTCAGGAAGTTGCGGCTTCAAAGAAACGGCTGTATATTTTAAAGTATAGTCCAAGAGGGAAGCGTAAACTCTGCCCATTCAGGCTACTCGCAGTGCGTGTTTACAGAAAATTGCCTGCCTATGTTCGTAATATACGTATATCATATAACTGTTTGAGTTTCATTGGTGAATTCTATAATGTTAGATTACTAGAATATGTTTTTATAGCTTTTTAATTTTGGGTTATGTTTAGTTTAGTTAGATTTGGGGTTTTTATCTGGGTTATAACAATTTTATATTCTTTAATGGTGAACTTACCCTTCTAAAGCATAGGTTAATGCTCATTACAGTTCTTAATGATTAGGTATGTTATGGGCAATTGAATGGCTTATTTTATTACATTGTCTCCATTGTGTCCCATTCAAATTTGAGGTGTTGAGTTTCATATTTTTTATTGAATTTTCTTACAGTTGCCACGAATTAAAAAGGATTTGATAGGTCGATGGGTTCATGCTCAAGGTAATGAAACATTATTAAAATGGTGATTCTTTTTTCTCAAAAGTAGATGAAGCAAAGTAGCAAGGCCGCATGGGTTAAATAATGAACCAAACGTTAGTTTTTGGGTCCAGTTAAGTACGGGTCTGGTCATGTTTACACAGCGTTTTTTCTATGTACTTTTGTTTCTTTTGTAATAGCCTACATTCTTCCTTTTGATATGTCAGTTGAGTTCTTAGGATGAATCGGTACAATGATATGTGCTTTAACCACAAACTTAAATGTATAGTTGGCAATATGTGTTCCCTATAATGATTTATTTATTGCTCTTTTTTATGACTTGGTCACTATTTTTGACTTCTGTTTGCTGTGAAAATGGGTTAGATTGAGAGTAATTTAAAAGAATCCAAAAGACGGATAATCCTACTTATCAAAAGAATCAAGGTTGCGCAACGAGTCAAAATGGGTATGTTTTTTTAAAGGTTTCTCTCTTTAAGTGGGCTTCATGATTGTTTGCTTTTGCGTGTATTTATGGATTTGATGCTGTTCAAATAGGATGATTTATTATGGTACTGAATGGCAGGTATTAGTGGATGAGATACAAACATTTATGTGCGCAAGTTCAACCAGGGAACTTGCAAACACTCTCAAGTGTCAGTTCAAATTCGGTACAAATAATTGTGTAGAAAAGTCTTCTAAAGTTTACCGTCGCCTTCCACTACTTTCAGGTACCAATCGATTCTTTGTTCAACACGCGGTTAATTTGCATCGTGCCTTACCTTCAGTTTTTGGGCTTATGAGCTTCTTTAAAATTGAAAAGCTCACAAACTCTTTTTTGAAGCTTATAACCTTACATGCTTCACTTGATAAGCCGATAAGCCACAAAACTGGGCCTATGAGCTTTTTCACTTTCGAATATTCCCATACGCTTGGAAACTAAGCTAATCCTTTTTTCATCGAGATTGGGTTGGTGTTGAATTTTGTGTCGAGCTAAGTTTTTACTTTTTAATTTACAGATACCATATCTCAAAACGGCTCGACAGATGTACATGTATGATTCGTGGTTGTTAATAATAATATAGAATTTTTTAACTTGAATGCCTAGGAGCTATTGTAAGGTGTACTAACTCATTGCAAACTGTTGTTATTACATGTATCCAAGAAAGAAATTGCGGATATTTCACATGCCGTTGCTACCGGTGATGGAACAAATAATCCTACCGACCAACGTACGTGGTTTTATTTGTGTTTATGTTATTTAGTTTATTCACGTAACATGCAAGTCGCCTTTTAAATTATACTGATCAACAACGATTTGCTGTTGTAGTGCACAATGCTTGACCGGGAAAAAACCGTTATGGTCACATAAGAACAATCACCGAGCCATTCAGCGTGTGAAGGTATGTTAGAAATAGCAAGACGGGATAGCAATTGTTTTTACAAATGCGATATGAGGATTTCTTCTAAAGACTGATTTTGATCTTATTTGTAGAGTTCTGCTGTAATTCAACGCAGATACAGAGTTCAAAGAGTTGTTTATTGAATAACCAAACAACACTTCTAAAACAATCATAGTCATTCCAGTTCAATAAGCAAACGAAAGTAGGGATGACAACGGAGAGAAAGAATCAGACCTCGCGGGTACCCACCATGGGGGTAGACCATCAATTATTACCCCAGTGACCGTTGCGATTCATTTATAGTGAGACATCCCTTATGGTTGTTGCTCACGATAGAAATCTTATTGCATATAACTTGCAAAACCCTTGGTAAACTGTTTTTCTGGCCACTATAACTACATACGGAGCATCTTATAATAATCTTGGGAGTGTTATAAGGCTTATGGTTAGATGTGGCAGCTTATACTCATTTGCTTATGCCTGGGTCATTTCGGGCTATAGTTTATGTCTTATGATCAAACAAAATAGCTTTGAAGGAAAGATGTCACATGGGTTAAAATTCGAACAAAGTTTAGTTATTATGCACATACCTTTAAATTATGTTAGTTACAGAAGAATAAAATTTATGTGAAAAATGATCCATTTTGACCTGCACTATAAATTATCGTTTTGACCAACATTAGTATCTCAATTTTCGCTAATACACTAAATATAAAATGAACATTTTTCAAGCAAACCATGGGTTTTCAGAACTCGAAAGATGGCGAAGGCCTAGCATAGACAGATGGTAGTACTTTTCACACTTCTCAAGCCTCTGGGACGGGTCACCAAGAGAATGTCCAGTGGGTTGATGCAGACAATCGACTTTTTCTTCTATACAGTGTACACAATCAGAAGCAGAGGAAATCTAAGGTATTTATACACCATATTCCTATATAATTGTTCTTTATCTGTATTTATGAAAATGGATGATGTTGGTGGATTTGAATAGCTGTCTGCATACCAGTGGACAAACCATCTGACGCATTTGGCTTACTTTGCGTGTGGGGAAAAGTCGTCTCTTTTTGCTTTTCTCGATGGTTCTTTCACACTTGGCTTTATCAATGGTTTCAAACTATCATCGGCAATCAATCGGTTCGAACCAATGACAAATGGTATTTTCTATTTTGGTAACAGGTCAATAATTTCTGTTACTGGCAACGTTTTATTTACACAACGGTTATACAAACTTCTATATTATTATATGGCTACACTCTAATTAATTTATTTCACGTCCCTAACACGAAGTTGTTCGTGTATAATATTCATTAGGATGGAAGACATGCGTGGGAGTACTTTCAATAGGTTATCGAACCTGTAAAACTCAATATCAACATCCAATGAAGAAGAAAAGTTTGTACAACAAAGTAACAAGGTATATATAACTGTCTTGGTTTGTTTGCTATATTATAATAGCATTATGGATTAATGGCTACAATTTGCATACCAAACAAATTTATCAATAGTGCCATTATAATGCTTAGGAAATTGAGTATTATTCATTTTAACATGTTTAAGCATTGATTTTCGTATTATATGATTCATAGTGCAGCAGTCTACGAAAGGAGTCGAGTCGCCGTCTCTAAAGAGAATAGCTTGAGAGCATCAGAGTAGTCCGAAAGTTATGTTGCAAGGAAGCTTGATAGAAAGAATTAAAGGACTCACATATACAATCTGAAATATGACCAGTTGAACATTTGAACATGTACGGATGGATTAATTTATGATATATTCATGCATAGCGAATTAGCAATGCAACTGTATATGGTCTTGGATGAAGTTTCAGAAACAGAGATTTGGTTATGATATTCATTACAAACTGTTAGAAATCTGTAATTAGAACTTGAATTGCACGTTTTTGTGTTTTCGAATTATACACTTATAGTTTTAAGGTACTAATGAAAGTATGTCGAAAGATGTCTAAAAAAACCGCTCGATTATCAATGCTTGCCTACTCGCAATAACGTTAGTGTCGTTACTGCTGTTTGTGATCCAATCTCCTTTCTCTGAGGCCAATACATCGACAACTTTCCCTACAATTTAACCATGAGCAGCTATATCGATAAATATAAAATGCTTCCACAAGAACAAGGCATCAGAGCAATCCTTGTTACTTTTAAAAGTAAACCACAAATTAAAAACATGCGACATATATTACAAATTAAAGGACCAAATGTTTTTCACTTCAAAAAGTGACCACATTTTTTTCTGTGTTCATCCATATTTATACGAAGCATGGTAAATATAATGGATGAATGTTTTGTTCCCCGTTTAATTCACTTGGCTGTTCACTAGACAACTTAACGTTGATAGTATCTGATTTAAGTTCTCGATCTCGAACCACTTTAATCACTTAAGTATTTTTTTGAAACTGCTGATTTATATTAAGCTAGACGAAACTAGCAAAGAAAAGCAAGGAAATTACATATGCTGGTTTTTGCATCCACGTGTTCCAGTTGAATATATTCTTACGATTTCTATTACATATTCAATTAAAAGAGTAAATGACTACCGAATCAAAGTTTTGATGCTTTTTAACTCTTGAGCCATCAAACACCACTGAGTTTCGATACATTCAAAGAATCCATATTGTTGCAACACAAGTTGTGTTTAAAATCCTACATTAACAAACTCCGGGATATCTACCTCCAACCACACCCTGATTCTGATCCACAACTCATTAGCTACATTACATGCAAAATAACACATGGCTAATGTCTTCTACATGAGTGTGGAAACATGGACATAGAAAAGAATCAGGGCTCGTTTGGTTGGGATGTATGGGTATGAGGCTATTACTTTGAAAGTCATTAATGTTGTTTGGTTGGTTATGAGGCTCACTAGAATTGTTTGAGGATAACCAAATGTGAAATTTTCCTCATATCTTATGTGTGTGGGTGGTTTCATCATACCCTCCAATACCATTTCACCCTGTACCAACACTTATACCCATTGTGATTCATAGGTACAAACCAAATGCACCCTCAATATCAATCCCGCCTCGATCTAGATTTGTACGAGGAGGTAACCAGTTTAACAAAGCTCTACACACAGACACGTTCACCTTGACTGGAAGAATATTGCACCATCGAGTCGCCATAACAACACCCGGAAGACGTTTGACATCAAGACTATTTCTAACCAATCGAAACGTGAAAGTTTTTTCATATCAAACTTCACTGCCAAACGTCTTGTTCCAAGTTAATATTGATTATCTAAAGACATGCCATTAAGTGATCATATTGAGTTTGTTCCGCCCCACAACGGATATCTCGTCGCCAACTAATATTCCACCCCTTGATGGACCAATAATCGCTAATAGAAGCATTCCTATTAGAAGCTAAAGCAACCATCCTAGGAAATGTAGTTTCTAACGTTCTCTCACTGCACCAATATCCTTCCAAAAGATTATATTCTTACCATTCCCCACGTTTCCCCTAAACGCCGAATTCGGAATTAAATCACGCGTATGAAGTTCCATAGATTCCTTCACAATACCAACCCCCACACCCTACTTTTAGGAGGAGTTGTTCCACCATCTAAGAATCTACCTTCTCTGCCATGGAAACTTTTTATTAGCTTCACCACAACATATCGTTCCCATTTAGAAATCTCCAACACCATCTTAAAGTAAAGCTTGATTAAATGCCTAAAGACTACCAACATCAAGCCCTCCTTTCTCATTGGAATTTAAAATAGAATTCCACATAACCCACTATATTTTCTTCTCGTTATCATCAATGCCCCAAAAAAATCTAGCTTTCATCGATTCAAGTTGTTTATTGACTTGGAAGGGATAGGAAACAACGATAGATAATATATTCCAAAACTTCCTAACACGGACTTAACAAGAGTAAGTCTCCCGATGATTGACATCAATCTATATTTCCAATTTGCCGAACGTTTCTTAAACTTAGCCATCAAAGGTCTCCAAGAATTAACCCGATACACTCTTTCACCAACAGGAAGTCTGAGATATATAAATGGAACTGAAGCAGCCCCACAGCCTATACACCTAGCTAAGTCTTGAACTTCATTTTCTACAACACCAAGCCCATGCAATTTTGACTTTTGAAGATTTAATTGGAGTCCAGAAGCCAAATAGAAATTGTTAAGTATTCAAATCAAGCACTAAACATTATCTCGATTCCATTCACCCATGAAAATTGCATCGTCCTCATAGAAAAGATACGACTTTACAATTGTTGAACTCCCCACAGCTGCCCCATTAAACTGAGAATAGTGAACGACATCTTTTATTAAAATGTGTAATCCTCCATGGCCAAAATAAACAAAAACAGAGATAAAGGATCTCCCTGTCGAAGACCCCTATGAAGTTGAAACTCCTTAGTTGGGCTACCATTCAATAAAACAGAAGATCTAGTAGAAACCAAGCACCCACGAATCCACTTCCTCCACTTATCACCGAAACCCATAAACTCAAACATACATGTTAATACAAATAAGCCGTAAAAACGTTTATTTATATTTTACGATCTTCTAATGTTTTGTCGATAACAAACGTAAAATCAGTTTAAGGAAACAAATATTTTGTTCCCTATTCACTATCGAAGAAAAACAGTTAAAAGTATTAAAAACAGATAATAGTGAATCAATGACTGAAGTAAGATGTAAGCAAAACACACTGATAAATTTTCAACATAATATTCTTTATTAGAAATCAATTAAAAAGAATACATTACCCAAGTACTTGCAGAATAGTACTTGGGATTGAAATGACAAATGGTTGGTACTCCTCACTAAGCTTAAGCTAAGTCCGAGCACAACTACAAGGAACCACTGAGCTATCTCAGGGACAAAGTTGTATTTGGAGGAGTGAAAGATGGCTTGTGTGTGTGTGTGTGTTTTACAATTCACAAGCTTGATCTTTCACTCCATCTCTTATGCTATTTATACAAGTATGAGTTTTAACTCTATCCTAAGTGACAAACTGACATTTTACGTAAGAAAATAATCGATGTATTTTGTCTCGGTTTACAAAGACTATATCAAGTAAGAGACAAGGCAGCTTTCCATAAGTCAGTGATGACACTGAGCCTGATAGTTTGCCATTCTGGGAAAGTTGACTTTGGTTGATACGGACTTCTTCTTATCTGATTCGAACATATCCCGCCTTGTCCCGCTCATTCTTCAGTCTTCATTGTCTTCTCTTCTACTCTTTGTCTTCAAAGTGAGTTAGGTGAGGAGTTTAGGGATTCAGTGAGTTATTGTCATCACTCACCTGAATCCACCCATCTTCTTGACTTAGTCCGCACCCTTTAAGTTCCTCCGACTGAGTGGAGAGACTTCTTCGCTCTCTTCGAAAGTATCCGAAGATGGCTCACTGAGAGACTATGCACCTGTGACTGTTAGTGTTTAACGGTCTAAACACTTAGGATATTTTCTATTAAAATCCTAGATTAAGGGGTTTGTATTTCTTGAACCCAATAGTCTCCCCTATTTGGATATATAAATAGCCTAAGTGTTTGATCAGCAAGTAGTGACAATTGGCTTCTTCTTACACTGAATGTACTAATGAACATAATAAGGAACACTAGATATTTTAACAAAACATACATCGTTTATTGATCAATTACATGGTTCCTATCACTAGTACAAAAGATAAAAGATAATGATGTCATTTAAGATGGATTCCCAGTGTTTCAAGCTTGACTTTCTTTGTGATGAGTGTTTCTTTGTCGCGGTGCTCATTTATCTTGGCGTTTAAGTCGAAAGAGAACCCGACATTTGCTGGAGTCTGAATTTGAGAGGCCACGGTATGTAGCTCAAAGATTGTAGCTACACCTTCCGATCAATGTCACTCCACTTTGAAACTGGTTTCATAGAAATCAATAGAAACCATCCTCTTCAGCTTTTCAATCACAAGATAGTTGACAAACTTCACCTTCGTAGCTCCCTATTACATTCTGTCGGGCACTTTGATCTCAGGCTGGAACTCAACCCTCTTTCGTTTGCCCTGTGATGATTTTAGGTTGAGATCCTTGAGGTAGTTATGTGTGAATCCCCATTGCTGCCGTGCTTCCTTTAGTCTTTTATACCTTTTGCTGAGCATTTTCATGCCTTAACCACCTGATTCTCGCTTTTCAATGATCGGACCAAGTTCATCGAGTTCAGTTGATCCCAAAGTCAATGAATTTAAGGAACTGAACTCGCTGTCTTTATCATCCCCCAGACATTCATTGCCAGTGGTTTGGACTTGGGGATGATTCTGACATCGTGATTTTCTCAAATACGCTTGTCATTGACTAGTTATAGTGGTCAATTATTTCTTGCCTGATGGCCTTTGCTCTTTTGTTCTTTTCATCCAATTTCTTTTTCATTTCAACCATTTTAGCAACCTGAGCATCCTTGAACTTCGTCCAAACACCTTTCAAGCTTCTTAGGATCAATTCCAATGTTCGATTCTTCAAAGAACGACTTGTACCGGTTTCTTTGCTCTTTCTTTCTTCCTCTAGTTTCTTCCTTCTTTCTTCCTCGAAGATATGCACTTTAGCCGGGAGTGAGCAGTGTACTGAGGTTGCCGATCATATAGGGGATCTTCTCAGCTCGTGTTTTCATTATGGCCTTTCCTTTTTCCCCGGCCCGAGGAAGATGATGCTACCAAGGGTGGTGTTGTTGTCATGATTGTTGTTGTTGGTGGGACTGATGATAAGGGTGTTGTTAAACTGTGGGATTGATGATATTGGTGTTGCAAAGGCTGGTCAGCTGGCTCCCCTCAGGTGAGAGGGAGTCTCTTCACTGGTCTTCCCTCAACTGTTTCCGCAACGTTAGTGAGAGCAAGAGTTGCCTCTGACACTTGGGGAGTTGGTGTTGCTTGACCTTTGAAGGCTGGTAGATCCTGACCATAGCCTTGATGTCAGTTGTATCCTTCTCAAGACCGTGTGACTTGTTCAGATTAGTCCGAGAGAGTTCCAAAGTAGTCATTCTAGGCCCAAGATTCCAAGCCATTGAAGATGATGCCTTAGCCAAAGTAGTCACCTGAGCATCCAAAGAACCCAGTGTAGCCTCAAGAGACCGAACGAAGATTGCACCCGAACATGGCGTTTTGAGCATGGTGATAAGTTCAGTGAGGCCTGAGGAATTCTTCAAGTAAGCCTCAGTAGCCTCCAGCACTTTTGAGTTGAGTGATGGGTCTTCTTTGATCGAGTCCCTGATTTCATCAATCTTTGTCCCACAAACCTGAAGATGCTTTAGAAATTTAACCAGGTTTTCATCCAGTCTATGTAGATGTTGGTACATGAGATCCCTGTGTACATGAGATCCCTGTGTTCATCAGTGTTGGCATTGAAGGTGAGCACATCAGACTTTAGATCGCATAGCGGCGCCAGCCTTCAGTGTGTTGATCCCATAGAGTTTCAATAACCTGGAATATAGCTTCCTTGAAGCTTTAGTGATCATAACAAGTTGCCTCTCTCAGGTGGAAGAGTATTATCAAACTTTCAATTCTTCAGATAGGAAGATGTAGAAGAGTCGAGTCATTTTCTTCAGTGGAAGGTGACTCTTTAGGCTCTTGTGGATCGTCGATGCTCTGTTCGTTTGAACATCATCATCACGTCCACTTCTTCTCCGCCGCGATAGAATTTCATCTTCACTTTCCTTGTTCTTCATCGAGAAAAAGTATTTCAGTAACCTCAAGAACCGCCAAGAACTGTGGTGGTGATGGGTTCCATATCACGGTGGTATGTGTCCCCCTGAGTCTTTGTCCCCAGGACCTCGAGACCGTGGTGGCTTCCTGCCTTCGCCAGAGTCGAATTGGTTGTGGGGTTCCGACGGCGGGTTGTTTCTTTCCCTCCGAGTCTATGTCCCCCTGTGACCCCTGAGACACTGGTGGTCGTTTCCCAATGCCTTTGGCGGAGTCAATGGCAGTGAGATCCCTATCAGCGGGTTTTTCAGTTCCCTCTAAGTCTTTAGGATCATTCAGTTGGCCCTCAGACAAAAGCTGTGATTTGCGAATGTCCTCCTTGGTCATTGGAAGGCGTTCCCTACCGCGGGTTGTATGTTTCCCTCCGATCTTGGGGAGTAGTAGTTGGGACCAAGGGCACGATTATGATTTATTAGTTTCGTGTCACCGGTGGATGTTGCTTGGTCTCAGTGGGCGGCGATCGGTCTTGGGCTTTTTCCTTTTAGGCTATGTTCTCGAAGCCTCGTGGCCCTAAGACTTGGTTTGGTCTTAGTCCCACCGAGACTTCTTTCGCTTTTGGAGCGAGGTTAGGAGACATGATTCCGGCTCGTTGTTTCACGGCAACCATATGGGCCGTCAATTTGATATTAGTGACAAGAGATGGGTCCTTTTGAAAATTAGATTGACTCGGATGCGGGTAAAGCACAATATTTTTGTTCACGGGATAATTGCAACCCAAACATTTGTAAAGCACAAGAGACAAACCTAGGGTACGAAACGTATTTCGCCCTAGTTTTGCTCAGTAGCTTGGTTACGAGATCACTGTAAATGATCTCCTCAATGTCGACAGTGACCCCATTCATCAAGCAGTATGCCATCATCAACTGAATAGAGTTAACTTTTTTAGTGGATGAGTGGTTCCCGAGAGGACTGAATTACAAAAGTAAATGGATCCTCCAAGCCACAGGAAATGAATTCTTGGTGACTAGGGTTCTGTCCAAAAACTTTGGATCTAAAACAATTTGTTTTAACCCATCCTTAATGTGGAGGGTTGGGATGGGCAACATAGACTCCATTGTTATAGTCTAACCCTGTTGAAGTACAAAAGTTTTATAGTCCAGGACCCACTGCTCCCGTTAAAAGATCAACTGATGAGATATTCCCTCGTGGGCTAAGGTTATTCTCATCGTAGAGGGTGTCGGGTCAAAGGTCATTAACTATTTCCCAAAACTCCCCGAGGAGGTTTTGGTACAGTATAGAGGACATGAACAAAGGCCGTTTTCAGGCAGTGCTGAATAAAAATTTCATTATGTTCTTATAGATGGACATTTTGGGGTATTCAAAATTTCCTATAACATTGTTAGTTTTAAATTCAACATTACTGAAGTTCCCCTACCCATGAGATGCAAACTGAAGAGATTGTGTTCTAGCCATTTCTATTTAAAGATTTTAGGGTTTTGAAAAAAATCTTGAACTAGAACAGTCAAAGAGTTTTAAATCTCTTAAGTTTGTGTTGAAAAACTTTTGTAAATGTTTACAGAGAAGATTTTTATGAAAAAGGTTTGAAGATCACAAAGATTTCTGGGTTTGAAAGAGTATTTTGACAGAGTTTTGTTGCAGAAATACTTTGTGTGTGTTTTAATGATTTTGAGTAGGGTATTTATAGAGTGATGAGAGGGGTAGTTTATGCACAAATGTGGATTTGTAAAGTCGGTTTTTGAAAACGTTTTGAATTTCCACATTTAATGCCACCACTCCACTACCCGCAAAGAAAATCGGGTTTTCAAGGAAACAATTTGCGTGCACAGTAGTGCATTCTGCAGTAATAAAATATTCACTGGATATTTCATGTGAGAGGAGGCATTTAATGCCAAGTGATGATGAGGTAAGTTTTGAGGGACCCTTGACTTGGATGACAAGAAGACAAAGACATATATTCCTATATTAAATTGGCATGGTTACCAACCTAGGACATTTAAGTAATCGATACTTGGAGCATTTAGTTACTCATTCAATGCTCAATATCAATCGGTCGGGGTCCCCCAATGAGTCTTACTCATTCAGTGAGAGGGTTATTTTGGGGTTTTGTTCAGGGAGGATGAACCATTTCAAAGAAAACTTACTGAGATTGGGATTGGTTTTTAGGTTGCTGACTTTCAATGTCTAGCATTCCCAATTCAACTTTTCACTGAAGGTAGGTTCATCTAAGGGTTTGGTGAAGATATCAGCAAGTTGATATTCAGTAGGGATGGAATGAAGCTCTATGTCTCCTTTCATTATGTGGTCCCTAATTAAATGATATCTGATATCAATGTGTTTGGTTCTTTGGTGAAGGACATGGTTGTTAGAGATTGCAATAGCATTGGTGTTATCACAGAAGATGGGTACCATTTTGTAATGGATGTCATAGTCATTGTTGGGAATTATACGTTTGAGTTGATAAGACAAAAAGAATGAAATAAGAGGGACTTAATATGACAGGAAGGAAACCTACAAAAAGATGGAAGGACTTGCTTGCAAAAGAAGTTTTATTTATTAGTCCTTATTCTCTAGTATATAAAGAGGACATAGGTGTAGGTTTTATACATGTCTTCCAAGATGTAGACGTCTAGTAAAGGTGTATGTGTAACCTAGGGCGTGTAGTTTATTGTAAACGCCTAGGTTATTAGTTTAGTTAGTAGTTTAATTAACTAGACGTGTTCCTATAAACGTCTATGGTTAGTTAGTGTTAGTGAATGAAAACCTTTAGCAATAACATTGATGTTCTTTATTATTCCGCTACGTATGTATATGTTATTGTTATCCCTAGCTGAGCTTATAAACGATCTTATCACACTGAGTTGACTTTTCATCCATAAAACATTGGCATAACACCCTGCAGCATCCACAAACTAAGCTTCAGCTGAAGACATAGCCACTGATTGTTGCTTTTTAGCACTCCAACAAACCAGCTTTTCCAAGAAATTGGAGGACCACGAGGTACTTTTTGTCCATGTTGTACCAAGCATAATCAGAGTCAGAATATCATTTGAGATCAAACCCTGAGCACTTTGGATAGTAGAGTCCAAGGCTTGGAGTTCCCTTCGTATCTCGAGTATTCTTTTGGTCTGCGTGAGATGGGATTCTTTGGGATTGGATGATATCTTGCTATTAGACGTGACCGAGAATTGTGTCTAGTCCTGAAGCGTTAGATACATCGGAGCCAACAATCCTCCGAAATGGGTTTGATTAACTCGATTTTCCAGTGAGATCGAGTCCAAGGTTGTTAGGAGGGACCATTGGTGTCTTCAATGAGGCACGATCAAATATCTCATATTTCTTCAAGAGATTTCTGGTGTACTTCTCTTGACTGATAGAGATTCCTTTATCAGTTTTCTTGATTTGTAGTCCAAGGAAGTATGTGAGTTCACCCATCATGCTCATTTCAAACTTCTTTGTCATCAATTTTTCAAACTGTTTGCAAAGAGTGTAGTTTGTTGAGCCAAAGATGATGTCATCAACATATACTTGGACCAAGATTTACATTTTGTTTTGTCCTAGATAAACAATGTATTGTCTATCTTTCCTCTGACAAACTTGTTTTGAATTAGGAAGACTGAGAGAGTTTCATACCATGCCCTAGGAGCTTGTTTTAGTCCATAAAGGGCTTTATCAAGCTTAGACATAGTCGGGAATTCACTACTCTCAAAGCGGGGAGGTTCTTTAACATACACATCTTCCTTGAGTTCACCATTCAAGAATACACTTTTTACATCCATTTGGTAAACTTTGAAGTTCATTTAGGTAGCATATGCAAGGAAGATCCTGATGGCTTCCATTCTTGCAACAGAAGCAAATGTCTCATCATAGTCAATGCCTTCTTGTTGACTGTAACCTTTGGCTACAAGTCGGCTTTGTTTTAATGACATGCCATTTTCATCGTTTGTTTCAAAACCCACTTCATTCCTATGACAATGACATCCCGAGGACATTTGATCAAGGTCATGACCTTGTTTTTATCAAACTATTGAAGTTCTTCTTGCATGGCCTGAACCCAACTTGGATGTTTTAGAGCCTCAGTGACACTTTTGGGTTCTATTTCGATAGGTAATCGATAAAGACATTCATTTTTGAAGTTTAGTAAGTTTAGCAGTCATGCTTCTTGTAGCATGCCCTCGCTGGTTCACAATGATGTTTACAAGCTCAATGTCTCGAGATTTTGTCCACTTACTTTGTGGTCTAGGATCTGAGCTTGAAGAGGTCACTGGAAACTCGTGGAGTGAGTTCAAAAGGTGAGAGAATCATCAAGATCATCTGTTGAGATGTCTTGTTGTGTTGGGGTTCTTGAATCACGTGGTCCCTGAACATTTGGTTCGGTGTTACCTATCCCAAAGAGGACCGATTGATTATCAATGAATTACGATAGTTAGTTGGGGTAGGTTGTGAGGTAAGACATAATATGAGATGTCAGCATCAACTTGGTATAAGGAATTGATTTCTGAGTTATACTCATCAGGAGGATATCTAGATGAGGATATCTAGATGAGTTCTGAAAGATATCAAAGGTGACATGAAAGGTATCCTTAACTTGTTGTCTCCTTGTGTTAAATACCCTGAAGGCTTTGGAGATCAATGAGTAACCTAGAAAGTATCCATCATCAGCTTTAGCATCAAACTTGCCTAGATGATCCTTGTGGTTATGAATAAACACAGGACATCCAAACACATGAAAGTACTGATGTCGAAGTCTACCTTTAAATATTTCATATGGGGTTTTGTTCTGTCTTTTGACAATGATTGACCTGTTTTGAGTGTAACAGTCGCTTTTGACTACTTCATTCGAAATGTTTTGATAATGCTGAGCCATTTAACATGGTTCTAGCACCTCAATGAGTTCGCTTTTTCCTTTCAGCTACCCCATTTTGTTCAAGGGTGTAAGGAGATGAAAAGTTTTGGGAGATTCCCTTTTCATCACAGAAATTCTCAAGCTCTTCATTTCTAACTCGCCATTGTCGGCTCGATTTGTTTAACAAGAATGTCATTTTGGTTTTCAATTTTTTGATGAATGACATTATTGTATCACTGCCGACTCTTTTTAGAAACAAAGTATACCCAAGTGTATCTTGAAAACTCATCAACAATGACAAGTGTATACTTCTATGTGGATTGATCTTGGACTGACAGTCCAAAGAGATCCATTCTTGAGGAGGTGAGGGTAGCTTTTGATGGAGAAATTTTGTTTGGTTTTGAATGATGCTCTATGGTGTTTGCCTTTTTCACAGGCAGAGCATGGTTTATCTTTGCAAAACCTGATGGTAAGCCAATGACCTTGTTTTGTTTCGCCAAGTTGTTGATGTTTTTGAAGTTTAAGTGAGAGAGTCTCTTGTGCCATTACCGCTTTGACAAAGGGCTTTGGCAAAGAGATAAGTTCCATCTTGAGAGAGTGTTGTCATGTCTAAGACATAAACATCATCTCTTATAGGGGATATCAAAACAACTTCTTTGTTGGCATTGAAAATGGTGCCTTGTTTGTCATTGAATTGCACAATGTACTTTGCATCACAAAGTTGACTGACACTTATGAGATTGTATTTGAGACCATTGACATAAGCTATTCTGGAGAAAACTATTCCATTGCAGTATACTGAACCATAACCTTCACTAGGGCATGATGAGTTGTCACCAAATACTACCTTGGGTCCTGGTTCCTTTACATACTTGTGCATATACCTTAACACGGGTCATGCTTCTTGAGCATCCACTATCTAGATGCCAAATAGGCTCTCGGCGGTTCTCGCACAAATAGTAAAATGGATTAGTTTCTCTTCCGACCCACATACTAGTGGCTTGGGCCTAAAGGTCTGTTTGAATTTGGAAATTGACTCATGGTCAGTGGTTGAGTGCATTGTGCTACCACATGTTTTGTATTTGAGGTCGAGGATGACCGGTGATTCTCGGGTTGCTTGGAACTTCTCCTTGCTTGGATGACACCGTCATGTTAGGATGTCTCATGAGTGGATTTCCCAAATATCACAAAGATGTGTTCATGAGACAATCATCAGGATGATGATCATTAAAGCCACAGTGTGGGAAAGGAGGAAAGGGTTTTGCTCTAAACTTTTGAGCATATTTGGAGGTTGAAGCATACTGATGACCAACTTTGGTATAGTTTGCTTTACTGAGTGAACTTACATATTGCAAGTGATCGAGTTCTCGTGATCATCCTTTTTGCGAATCATACTAAAACGAATTGTATACAAATTGTCAGTGGTATGAATGGTATAGTGGCATAGATCACACTTACGCTTGGGTTTGTGGTGGCTTTTGACTTTGAGGAACTAGAGGAGGCTGACTTTGTTTCTTTGATTAATTCAAGGACTTTTTCGATGGATTCCATCTTATCAGTTAGCTTCCTCACAAGTTCAGCCATTGAATTTGGTCGCCTTCATGGCAGGATGTGGAAGTCTCTGTGGGTAGATTCTTGTTGAATTGTTTTTGATGGTCTTTTTAGGATAGTTCTACCAAGTCCAGACCTTTTTGGCAGTAAGGATTGAATTGTAACGAGTAAGCTCTCGAGCTAGAAGCAAAGACTCAAGAGGTTTTAGGGGTGGAAGCGGTGCATTAGATTCGCCGGACTTGAGATATGTTCAAGACACTGGGCACATCAGAGTCCAAGCATGCTCTTAAGAGCGTGACTCGAGCTCTAGTATTCTTCCGTAATCAAATTTGGAAGCTTTACTCGTGATTAACCCGTTCAATCCAATCACTGGGCTTGGGAATAGTCAACACATTGGTAATCATGCCACCGATACAAATGGTTTGGGAGATCGGTCTTTGTTGTGAGATTCAGGAGATGATCTTCACCTATGTCTCTCTCTTTTTTGCTACTGGGCCCTACAGATCAAAGACCCTTGGATTCTTAGCAATCCAACTAGCAATGATATCCTTTTCTTTCTTAAGTTCATCTTGAAGAGCCGATTCTTTTAACTAATTGCTTTTTGAATTTGCAAAGTGATAGCCTCAATCTTAGTTTGTTTTAAAAGAAGCAGTTCATCCCTACACTTGTTCACCATAACTTAGTTTGTTATATTTTGAAAAAAGATTTAATCGTTGCTCTTCTACAAACTTAAGGTCAACATTGATATAGTTCATATAAGATCCAATCGAGTCATCATCCATAGAAAGTAAAATATTTACCCTCTTTATTGTGATGTTGACCCATTCTCCATTCCGGCATGCTTTTTCAACAGACTAGCTTGTCCTCTTCTCGAGAGCCATCGTGCAACCGACTTGCACCATTTCATCATCCGAGGAGATGGCTCTTCATCCCAATCGAAGACTTCAAAGAACGAGGCCCTTGTTTTTAACCCGCATTGCATTTAATAAAGGTTTGTTGTTTCTGAGGGAGTGGCCTCAAGTAGTGCTAGCTTGGCTTTGACTTTCCTGTACTTAGCTTCAAAATCAACAGTTTTACTTTGGTTAGACTTGTTTTGAAAATTTTGTTTAAACTGATAGATTTTTGGTTGAAATTTACTAAAGCCTTAGGACTGATTTGACCCTGATGGTTTATAAGAGGGTTCAGAAATTGTTTTTGAAAAACAAATCTTTGGCAAAATTACCTATTTTATGACACTTAAAGCATTCTGTCCTCATTTGCTTTTTCATTTGAGAAACCTTTGTTTCTTTTTATAAACCTCCGAGAGTTAGCAAGGAGTGCCCTTTCTTGAAATTCAATGTTCAGTCATTAAGGTACTCCTCACTTGATCTCTCATCGTGCCTCATCTAGAATTCTCTGAAAATCTTGAACCACAAGTTAGAATAAAAAGCAGTAGATATTGGTGTTGAAGTGGTGGTCAGGGACTTCTTGACTTCCTAAGACTTCTTTAAGTCGGTATCGTCTGCTGATGAGGTTTTCCTCATAGACAAATTTCCCATAAATTTCGTGAAGTTCAAGATTCGATATGATTAGCATTCCTAAGACCCCGAGAAATTCTTGCCTTCTCGTGGAGACTATTGACAACACCAACATTGATTTCATGTTTGGACAACTTAACACCATCATTTGACACTCATTTAGCAAAGTTTTGTATCGTGTAAGTTTGAGACAAAGTTTCGAGTCCTTAGCCCAAGGTGTTATACTCAAGTTTCGTGTCCATTATCCCTGCTTTTCCTTGGTATGAAGGACCTTCATGACTGTGGACCGTGTCATCCCAGTTTGTTTAGTCGTACTACATTATGATTGACTCCATAATATGATCAGGAAGACATGATATGATGATACTTTTGAGTCTTTGGTCCTGGTTGACCACTCTCCTCTCATCCTCGAAGTCCATCGAGCTTCCGTGGTTTGGGCAAACCTTCAGTAGTCTTTGGGATAAATGGACCTTCATTTATACACTTGATATAATAAGGTTCCATCCTAATCAAATAGCAAAGCATACGCTTTTTCCATTTGTTGAATTTACCAATTTCAAGTCTAGGGGCAACAGCTGAATAAGCTTCACCCTTTTTATCGACTAGCTGGGGTACATCAATTTCAACCATTAGGATCTTGATTTAAAAACGTTTTAGAGTGGCTTAAAAAAGTTTTATAACCAGCCTTGCTCTGATACCACTTGTTGTTCCCTATTCACTATCGAAGAAAAACAGTTAAAAGTATTAAAAACAGATAATAGTGAATCCATGACTGAAGTAAGATGTAAGCAAAACACACTGATAAATTTTCCACATAAAATTCTTTATTAGAAATCAATCAAAAAGAATACATTACCCAAGTACTTGCGGAATAGTACTTGGGATTGAAATGACAAAGGGTTGGTACTCCTCACTAAGCTGTGCTAAGTCTGAGCAAAACTACAAGGAACCACTGAGCTATCTCAGGGTAAAAGTTGTATTTGGAGGAGTGAAAGATGTCTTGTGTGTGTGTGTGTGTTTTACAATTCACAAGCTTGATCTTTCACTCCATATCTTATGCTATTTATACAAGTATGAGTTTTAACTTTATCCTAAGTGACAAAATGACATTTTGTAGAAGACAAAATACTGATGTATTTTGTCTCTATTTACAAAGACTATATCAAGTAAGAGACAAGGCACTTTTCCATAAGTCGCTGATGACACTCGAGTCTATTTGCCATGCCTGAAAGTTGACTTTGGTTGATACGGACTTCGTCTTATCTGATTTGAACTTATCCCGCCTTGTCCCGCTCATTCTTGGTCTTCATTGTCTTACTTCTACTTCAGTTTGTCTTCTGTAAGTAGTTGGTGAGGAGTTTAGGGATTCATGAGTTATTGTCATCACCACGAATCCACCATCTTCTTTTGACTTAGTCTTCACCCTTAAGTACACTTCACTGGAGTGGAGAGACTTCTTCTTCGTCTCTTCATGAGTATCCTAAAGATGGCTCATCGAGAGACTATGCTCTCAGTTACCTGTTAGTGTTTAACGGTCTAAACACTTAGGGTCTTTTCTATTAAAATCCTAGATTAAGGGGTTTGGGTATTTACTGAACCCAACAAAATAAAATACGTAAATAGTTTGAGCCAATAGTTTACAAACACACTTACATTTTCATATAAAATACTAAACAAGTAATAGTATTTACATGTTATAGAAATGCATATGTATAATAACTAGTGTTTACATAATATGGATATGTACTTATATATACTTAGTATATATTGTAATGGGTAGAAATCTAAGTTCTTAACCCATTGACTAGATACATTGAATGTAGTTGGGTAAAACCCAAAGTCTATGACCCATACCCATGGAGCTTGATCCATAACCAATGACCCATTGCATAACATCATGCATGAAATCATATTGGGTATTATCCATGACCCATGGACCTAAACCATACCCATGATCCAATGTCTTGATACCTTGTATCTATTTGGGTACCCCTGACCCAAAGTCCATAACCCATAACCCATGATCCATGATCCATGACCCATAACCCAAATATGGAGGAGCGTCCATGGATCCCTCAGATTACACTGGACTGATCCCTTAAGTAAGGGATCCGTGGGATCCGGGGAACAGTAGATGTTTTTGTCTATGAATAGTGAGCCATTTCTTCATTGTAATCTACCCCTTTTAAACATACTTTCTCTTAGTATTGTAAATTCTCTAACCTCAGATCCAAAGGATCTTTCTATGTAGTTTTGTGTTTGTGTGATTCTCTAGGTTCCTCTTAAAGGCGAGATCACCACCTCTTGAAGTTGAGCAAGCTCAAGTCCATGAGTTGCCAAGCTTCTTCATCATCAAGACTACTGAAGTTCTCTTGTTGATAGTTCTTTCTTCTTCCTTAGAAGTGTTGTGTTGAAGGCATAGGTGAAAGATGTCAAACGGATAAGTCGAAGGCATTAGTGAAAGGTGCCAAAGGTCCGTGTCGAAGGCATTAGTAAAAGGTGCCAAAGGTTTGAGTCGAAGGCATTAGTGAAAGGTGTCGAAGGTTCGAGTCAAAGGCATTAGTGAAAGGTGCCGAAGGTTCGTGTCAAAGCATTAGTGAAGGGTGCCGAAGAGTTGTGTCAAAGGCATTAGTGAAAGGTGCCAAGGGTGTACAATCGATAAGGTGTATCGATATACAAGATAGTTAGTTTGAGTTAAAGGATATTGATATCCTTGATGATGTTATAATAAGGAGTGGGTCTCCTTTGGGATAGGTGTTGTGTAGTGTTAGGTAGTAGTTCCTCCTTTGTAATGGAACTCGGTATCTAACCTTGTACCGGATAAAGTGTAGGCGACGTTGTGATAGGTTTGGTTCTACCTTGTGGAAGAACCCGGTGTCTAGCCTTGTACCGGATAAAGAGTAGGCGACGTTGTGAAGGCTTCTCCGCCATAAGGAGCTTGTGTTGTGTAGTGATTACGAACTCTCGAGTAGGTGACTCGGGGAGTGGAGTAGGTGATAAGGTTTTAAAATGTACCTTTTTGAGGGGTAATTTAAGCCCTTATTTGATCACTTTTGTATCCGTTATTACTTAATATCGTTCCTTTTCACTTTTTAGGTCTCTTGAAAGCAAATTGCTGGAATGGCACTTATTTGGACGAAAAGAAGTGGATATACAAAGAAAATGGCCAAAGTCAAGAATCGAGACACTCAAGCTACTGAAATACAAGGGGACGGGGTCAGGTGTTATCTGCGACGCCGTCGCATCACTTTTGTGACGGGTCAGTAGCCAAATTGTTTATTTTCAAGTGACGTGTCGCTTTCAAAGAGTAGGTGCCGCAACCTCGCACGACCTAGATTTGATCCAGACGGCCGAGATCGGGGGACGACACAAGCATAAGGTGACGCCGCAAGACTAACGTGGCCAAGAGCGAAACCCTAATGACGGTGACTACGGCGCCACAATTCATAAGGTGACGCCATCGCAATTGTAATATTATATATAGAATCAATTTTTAGTTTTAGTGTGTAGTCTTTTGGAGTAAAACCTAAACCGAACCAAGTCCGTCTTGTACAAGATTTTAGGGTTCCAAAACCAATCTTACACCAAGATAAGTGTTTTACTTCATTAATTCAATTATGTCTTCAATTATTTGTGTGTATGCTTGCATGTTCTCCATGTCCCAATAATTTACTTGTGTGTTTGCTTAGGAATATGAAACTTAATTATTGAATATTGATTGGTTGTCTCTTATCTTAATTGTTAATGATCTAGTAATGCGATAGGTCATTCGTTGTGTAGTTAATGCTTGATTAATCTTTGTGAACCTTAGACTATAACGCCTAGAGTAGTTGTAGGCTAAACCATCCAAAGAGTACCTTAGAGTTAGAGTCTATAATTCTTAGAGATTTTGTAGACGAGACCCTTTGGTAGTTTCAAAGAGTTAGGGACAAACGATACCCTACTAATTTTAGACACACAACGATTAAGAATAAGGACGTGACAATTCAACCATCAATAGGAGATAATTAAGGAGTAAGAAAACCTAAGTGAACACATCTTTAAACCATCATACGAGCACACAATAATTAGACATAGACTACATACACCTTAGATTAGATAAGTAGACAAGTAGAGTAATCGGTAGAAATACCAACCCCCAAATCCAAACCCCGAGATTCGTACCTTTCTAATTCCTAAAAACATAAAAAGATAAAAAAAAAATAATCTTCTTCAACCCCAACCTTAGCATAGTAACTCCTCACTATCATTCCTATTCCCCTAGAGAAAGATATCAATACCCGTGGCTTACCCTAATACTACACTACAATGATTAGGTTCACTGCCTAGGGTGTTATAAAACTTGCTCGAAGAAAAGGAAGTTCCTTTGACTCAATCCACGCATGTAAAGCATTGCTTTTGACGCCGGGAATAGAATAGCTGGTTAGTAGTCCACCTCGTTTAGGTTTCTTTGCTTGATTCCTATCAAGTGAATTTTTTCTCATTTTTTAGCTTTCTCGTAGTCTATCCCCTTCTTCGGACCTTTGTTCAGTAACCCCATCACTTTTCATCATGGAAGGTGATAACCACCCACCATTCATCAACCTTCCACCAAATGACCCGCCAAGAGCCCGTACTCTTGGTGAATACTCGAGACCAAGCCACCTAGGCTATAGGAACACCATTGAGCTTCCCATCAAGCCTAAACTATGGTCTCAGCGATCCCACACACATCCGGTTGGTGCGAAACGGATGTGCATTCCATGGACTTCATTTCAAGATCCTAATCAAAGATCTTAAGGATTTCCTTAAAATTGTCGATTCCATCGACCTTGATGCTACCACTTTAGACCACGATCTCGTCTCTTCCATTTTCTACTGACCAAGCTAGTAATTGGCTTGAGCGACTTCCTCACGACTCCATCTCAAGTTGGGATGATCTCACCTCTCGATTCCTTGCTCAATTTTTCCCAACGGGGAGAACCACTAAGCTTAGGAATGACATCTTGATGTTCCAACAACGTCAAGGTGAATCTATCATCTAAGCACGGACTCGATTCAAGGACTTACTTCATAAAGTCCCTCATCACAACATTGATCTTTGGCTCCAAGTCCAACTTTTCTATGATCATGTCAATCCTCCAAGCGATCCATTGACCAAGCGGCCGGTGGAAAACTTAGTGATCTCACCGTGGAAGAATCATGAGGTATAATAGAGGACCTTGCTCTCTATGACAACGAAAGTTGGAATGACCCCCGAGCCAAATTTAAAACCGTTAAGGCAATCTCCTTGCCTCCCATTGACTCACAACCTTCCGATCGTAGGATGCTCGAACTTGAAGATCAAGTTAAATTCCTAATGAGTTCCTATGAAAATCCTAAGTCTTCACGCCAAGTAAACAAAGTTTCTTCCTCATGTGAGCAATTTAGTGACCCTATAACACCTTCATGCTTGCACAAGATTCCCCCAACATGCTTCCGTTGACTACGCGTCCTCGTGTATTAATGGAACGGGAGGAAGATTCCCTACAACACCCGGACCTAGGAATTTCAATGAACCAGAAGCATGGAAGAACAAGCCCGACTTCATTGGGGACAAACTAAGGAATTCACATCAATGATTTCTCATGGCCCCATCTCATGGCCCTACCCAACAAAGCATGAGGGATGTTGCAACACCTAGTCGCATCCCAAGAAGCTCAAATTGCTAAGCTCTCGGATCATTTTAACCAACAACAAGCCGATATGGAAAGTAAGATAGATAACCTCTTGAAAGCCATGACTAATAGTGATAGGAAGGTTAATTTATCTCAACTCCCTAACCTTCCTGTAGAAATTAGACCCAAGTAAGTTAGCTAAGCATGTTCAATTCGTCAATACCATCACTTTAGTGAAATCTAATAGAGCAGATGACGAAGCGAACCATGAGATGATACTTGAGGTTAAGAAAACACCGACGAATGAAACAACCGAGGAAGTAAAAAAAGTAGACAATGACTATTTCAATAAGTTTCCTACGGAAGAAGAACTATCTCGCCACCCTCACTTAGTGCGTGACCTGGCCACATGTACGTTAGGAAGAGCCCTAGGATCAAGTTTGGGAACCCTTGGAATCTTAACATACCATGTTGCATAGGACACCTTTTCGTGGCAAAGGCCTACATTGATCGCAAGTCCCCAATCAATATAATGACTAGCACCTACTACAATTAGGTAATGAAGAAGCCTATCCCGAATAGGGAAGACCCCGATAATCCTAGGGATAGTTGCAATTTTCTTGGTAGAGTTAAGGGATTGCCCGTCCATGTAGGTAGTTTCATGTTTCCTACGGATTTCATAGTGGTAGATGATATTAGTACGGCCATAGATCCTAGCTTATCCCACGTTATTCTAGGAAAACCTTTCATAGAAAACACTGGGATGACTTATGATCCTTCATTAGGAATAGTGCGATTCAAGGATGAGACTGATGATGTAGCTTACCAAATGCCGTTTAAGATTGAGAAGTTTTCATCACTCTCCAATGATGAAAAGGAACTTAAACTATCGGTCTACTATAGGAATGAGGAAGATAAGGAGAATGGAGTAGATTATGTTATGGCCAAGATTCTAGGTTTCTATAAGGATTGCTTGAACTTAGGACCTAATATGGACCAATGGGAGAGAGGCGACCTCTTAGAAAGGTACTATAGGGCACTTTTACAACATGGAACCCCCAATGGAGACCGCCATATGAAGAAGGTGGACGGTAATGAAGTCACGGAGCACGCTACGAGTCTAGCTACAATATTCATAAATAAAGAAAAGCGCTTCGTGGGAGGCAACCCATGCTTAATTGTTTGCTTGTTAGTGTCATATATCTTTTATTGATTGTTTATTCTCATGTTTAAATTTGTAAAAATGCTTTATTTTGTTTTTAACCTCGTCTTAATTGCATATAAAGGTATTTTACATAAAGGATAAGTGTAGGGAGGATTACACACGTTTTCAAAAGAGACGTAAATATGAGAATTTCAATTAATTAAAAGATATATATGTGTGTTTGTTCGAGTCAAATGCTTGTATCGAGAAATAATGGATGTTTTGCAGAAATCTTTCTAGATTCTAAAGATGTAAATTTTCCAGAATGTTTTCTAGAAAATCGCACCGCTTTTTGTCAGATAACTTCCACGCGATCGTAATCCACGGCCGTGAAAGGAGTAAAACAAATTACTTTTTTCTCGTTTTCTCGAGCTACTTATAAATTTTGGAATTTTCTGTGTCTTAATTTTCCGTAAAATCTGTAAACATCCATTCCACAAGCATTATATCCTAGTTTAGTAGAGTCTTATATATATTATTACCGCCATTTTAACGTAAGGTTTCGCTTTGTTTTCTTCAAGTGTGCAGGTTTAATTTACTAAAAATAAGATACATAAGATTGGAAGGAGCTTTTCACGAATACATTCTTCTTGGAAAGGATTTAACCACCACTTTACACGGATCCTACCGAGCTAATCAGGGAGTATTAGTTTCTTTCGTTTTTAATTACCTTCTATTATCATAACTTTGATATTTCGGGAAATTGGGGACAATGTTCAGTTTAAGTGTAGGGAGGAAAAATAAAACGGAACTTTGAAACTATGCTTATCCTTGAATATTTTCTTTGTCCAATTGCATTTGTGTAATAAACCATGATAAAATGTCGGTTAGGGTAATTTTGGCACCAAATTTTTAATTTTTCATGACATATAGGAGTGGGCCATTAGTCTTAATAAAGCGTCTCACGGATAGGAAGTTATATGACTAGCACAAAAACCCTTTACCACTTAAATTCCACCTAAAATGTGAGGATCACCCTTAGATTAGTAGGAATTAAAGCATTCATCTTTAATGCTTAGTGTGTGAACCGTAGTATAATAGATTCTAGAACTTGTTTTGTGATGCATCCCGAGATCGCTAGTAAGACTACACTTGTGTAGTTAGGAATAACTAAATGATAAGAGGCATTAGGATAACCCTTGTTTGATAACTGTAATATAATTACTTCTTCCACCTCGGTTGAGTAATTCCCCCACACCTTTGCGTTGTACTCACTTTTAGTACACGATACCCCTAGTTAACCCCTCTGAGCCTATCCTTTTCGCGGTTCTCTTGATTTTTTGATTTTCCGGAATATCAATAAAGAGCATTGTTTACACCCCACCCACAAATGTACACCCAAATCGCCTTAGCCTACCTTGTATGCACTCACTTTTAGTGCATTATTGTTATCACCCTAAAACCCTTAGTTCAATTATCTAGTTGCTTGCATAAGTTGCTAAGTCGAGTCATATCCTTTGTACACAGTTTTGGGACGATTGGGACTCATGGGAAAAGTTAAAGTTTATGAAATGACGGGAAGGGAATGTTAAATTCAAATTCCCTTTATTTGTGTAATAATGTACTCCAAGTGTTTTGATCTTTTCAATTCGGGTCAAATTAGTGTTAGAGTAATCAAAACTCAAGTGTAGGGATGTGCCTATAAATCCCTATCATTTTAATGTTACCGTAGAGGATGGTAGAGTAAAAGTGTATGAAAAAAAATTGAAAAAAAAACATACGGGCTACCATCCTACATCTATCCTTTAAATTTATGTTTGTGTGTTTCAGTTATCTAGAGTTTAGAGTGTCGAGTCTTGGCTTAGCAATGCCATTCTTCGTATGCTTGTAACATAAAGATTTTTGACTTGCCACCACTAAATAGCCTATCCCACCAAACCCTTTGTTTCTCTACCGTAAACCTAAAATTACAACCCTTTAAATACCTCTTTGATAGTCTTTTCTAGGTGCTTACGCCAAAGCGATGGAGGTTTGATCTAGTCTCAAGCCTATGGTAATCTATGTACTAGGACCGTTAATGAGTGTTTATCTTCCATTTCCAACTTGTTATATTTCATATACACCCGAGAGATGTGAGTATCCAAACACCCCATGTGAGGTGCTAGTATGTAATTTCAGCTTGTTATGACTTTCATGGGCTTATATGTGTAGTGGATTGTTTAAACCAATGCTTCATGACCCCTAACTTATAAATTAATTAAAGCACATTGCTCGTGAGGACAAGCAAATACCAAGTGTAGGGATATTTGATAAGGATTTAAAATGTACCTTTTGAGGGGTCATTTAAGCCCTTATTTGATCACTTTTGTATCCGTTATTACTTAATATCGCTTCTTTTCACTTTTTAGGTCTCTTGAAGGCAAATTGCCGTAATGGCACTTATTTGGACGAAAAGGCGCGAATATACGAAGAAAATGGCCAAAGTCAAGAATCGAGACTCAACTCGCCAAAATACAAGGGGACGGCTGGGGTTATACCGGTACGCCGATCAATTTTGTGACGGGTCAGAGCCAAATTGCTTATTTTCAAGTGACGGTGTCGCTTTAAAAGAGTAGGTCGTCGCGAACTTAGACGGCCTAGATTTGATCTGTGACGGCGTCAGACTGAAGGGATCACAAGCATAGGTGACGTCACACAAGACTAACATGGCCAAGACGAAACCCCACGATATGGACCCACGGCCACAAATCATAAGGTGACGCCGCATTGTAATCTTATATATAGAATCCGTTTAGTTTTAGTTTTCAGTGTGTAGTCTTTTGGAGCAAAAACCTAAACCGAACCAAGGCTGCCTCTGTATAAAGTATTTTAGGGTTCTAATCCCTATCTTACACCAAGATAAGTGTTTTACTTCATTAATTCAATTATGTCTTCAATTATTTGTGTGTATGCTTGCATGTTCTCCATGTCCGGCTAATTTACTTGTGTGTTTTCTTAGGGAATATGAAACTTAATTATTGAATATTGATTGGTTGTCTCTTATCTTAATTGTTAATGATCTAGTAATGCGATAGGTCATTCGTTGTGTAGTTAATGCTTGATTAATCTTTGTGAACCTTAGACTATAACGCCTAGAGTAGTTGTAGGCTAAACCATCCAAAGAGTACCTTAGAGTTAGAGTCTATAATTCCTAGAGATTTTGTAGACGAGACCCTTTGGTAGTTTCAAAGAGTTAGGGACAAACGCATACCCTACGACTTTAGACACACAACGCGATTAAGAATAAGGACGTGACAATTCAACCATCAATAGGAGATAATTAAGGAGTAAGAAAACCTAAGTGAACACATCTTTAAACCATCATACGAGCACACAATAATTAGATATAGACTACATACACCTTAGATTAGATAAGTAGACAAGTAGTAATCTGTAGAAATACCAACCCCCAAATCCAAACCCCGAGATTCATACCTTTCTAATTCCTAAAAAACATAAAAAGATAAAAAAATAATCTTCTTCAACCCTAACCTTAGCGTAGTAATTCCTCACTAGCCTTCCTATTCCCCTAGAAAACGATATCAATACCCGCTGGCTTACCCTAATACTACACTAAACGATTAGGTTCACTGCTAGGTGTTATAAACTTGCTCGAAGAAAAGGAAGTTCTTTCCCCGAATCGTGTAGCGTTATTAGGGCAAGGAAGGTGTCCTTGTAGCGGAACCACTATAAATACTCGCGTCGTGGTTTTGTGCTTCTTACTCTTTATCTTTGCATTGCTTATTTATATGCTTATCTATCAACTTCCAACACATACATTCAATAGATTGACATAAGTCGATCTAAATAGTTTAAAACGAAGTTTTAATCGGTAAAACTATTCAACCCCCATTCTAGTTTTCCACAATTGGTATCAGAGCTTCGTTACCTAGTTTCTTAGAGTATATTGTACTTTAAAAACTTGATACGATCCGTGTATGTTTGAAAACTACAAAGAAGGAAAATTCTTAAAAACAAAAAGTCACGTTTTTAAAAATCATCATATTTTATAATGTTGGATAATGATAGATCATTCTAATATTTTCTTTGTTGAGAATTTTCCATACTAGGATTTGGGCATCTTAGAAGATCATGAAGAATTTCGCATCTATGTTTCTTTTTCATAAAAGAATATATATAGCAAAGAAATCTTCTTGCTAGGACTCTTCCAAAGTCTTCATTTCTATCTAAAGATAAATGAAGTCAACACTCAAGGAAGAACCCAAAAGTATTCACCACCTACTTCTACTAAGTACAATGGATCACTTTAAAAGCTCATGAAGTATTTCGGGTATATGGTCTCTAAAAACCATATCAAGAGGTTAGAGGTATGTTCACTTACCCACAAACTAGCTAATCTTTATCTATAGTACGCTTATATGAATATGGTAATGATATGTGTCTTTCTCCTATGATAAAAACCATGCTTTTAAATATTGTCTTATAAAACTATATGAACACATGAATTAGGACGTTAACTTCCAATAGTAAGTCTCTAAAAAGTCTCTCTTCACCACTTTCCTTACTTACTCATCATCGGAAATAGTATTCCTCTTTGATACTCTCAATTATACTAAAGATCATAAAATCCGCCATCCTCAAAAATAGATCTTTGATGGTTAACTTATCAAAATCAATTAAATCCATCAAAACATCTATCAAATAGGAACCTCATTCTACAAGTTCTTTTTCAAAATAAGTTATTGTATAACTTATCACAAGTAAAAAGAATAAATCCAAATATTTTTTATGTCTACAGTAGCCGGATCCCACAAGTTGTACTAGCCGGATCCCTAAAAGAAGGGATCCGGGGGAACCGTGTCACAGAAATCAGCTATACGCATTTCAAAACCAACATAATCCATTTTCCCTCTCCCCACAAATACAAAAACGACCTAACTTCTGCTTCCATCTCCATAGGGCTTCATATTCTCAAGCATCTCATTCTTGAACATCATTGTAAGTAATTACACTCATATGTTCTATTCATCATCATCTTCATCCTAGGGTTTATGGTTTTGGACTTTTTAATTAAGATTCAATTGATCACCAATTGAAGAAATAAGGTGTTGCAAAAATTAATTACAAAAGGGTTCTATATAATTAAAGGTTTTTCAAACTAACATTGTTAATACAAATCAAAACCATAAACTCATCTTGACAAATTTTACCTAATTGGAATATTTGTTTTCTAGGATCAATCATGCCAAAAGCTACCCAACAAGATCACCATGACACCGTCCACTAGATACTATCGAAAAGAAGAGCTTTCTAAAACCAATCGCAAAATTTTCAAAAAGCTTGAAAAATGACTTATCCACGAAGGTCGTAGTGTTAGGAATGTTTCCTTTGCACCGACATTCGTCAAGTTTTCTCGGCAATTAACTTTGATTGACTCTTAGATATTGATGAACAAATTTGTCCGGTTTTTATCTTTGGGTTTTACAAAAGTGTTAGGATCATTCGAAACAATGATGAAAGCATCTCAATCAATTTTATTGTCAACAACCAAAGCATTACCCTACCCCTTAACACCTTTGCACAAATTCTTCACATTTCATGTGAAGGAATTTGTATGTATTCCCAAGATTGGGCAATATCTGCTCAATCCTTTGCACTAGACCCTAAACCAATCTATCACACTCCTCTCGATGACCCCATAGTTGTTCAAGACACCATCTTCAAAATAAGAGCCGACCAATCTCGTCTCAACCGCAACAAAGAACTCATCCACCGTGATCCTTTCAAATGGAACTCCAGATAATTCTCATTTACAAAAAGTGGGAAGAAATCCTTAGAGAAAATGTCATTTGTTTGGTCGAGAACAAAGACCATCCCAATGTGTGTCTTGCCCAAATGATCTATTGTCTCATCCACCAAAGACCATTCAACCTTGCCTATTACATGGTGAAGAGAATGGTAGGTGTGTTCAAAGTCAACAACATGGTACTTCGCTATGGTATGATCTTAACACGACTCCGTGAGTTTGCTAGTGCAATGCAACCTTCTTCTATCAACGATGATCATTTTCTTGTCAATCATGTTATGGTACCACCTACCAAACAACCTTCTAAATGGCTCATGATCAATGGAAAAAGGCCTCGTGCTCTCTCAGACTCTTCGGATGAAGATGAAGAAGAAATTGACCCCGTTGCTAACTTCTGAATCGACCCCATGTCCTACTATGAACAACTTCCCACTCTTCCAAATGAGTCTGAAGAATTCAAGCAAACAAAGGGGATGATCAAATGCCTAACTCACTACCTCATGAATTCGGGAAAGAAGAAGGGAAGAGATTGACGAAAGAGACATTATGCTTGTCTTTATGGTTATTTTAGATATTTTGTAATCATTAAACAAGTGTACGCTTATGATTGTGCAAAGACTTAACTTGTTATCTTTATGTTTGGTTGTTATCATAATTACTCGCCTTTATGTTATGATTGTATGTGATATTTACTTACTTTGATGTTTGCTTACAGTAGAAACTTGTAGTATTAGTATGCATCATCTAGTGCAAAATCTGCACACTTTCTGTAAAGCTACTGATCTGTAGTAGCCGGATCCCTCACTTTGAACTAGCCGGATCCCTCCATTAAGGGATCCATGGTATCCGGGCAGACATAAGTGGATTTGTAGACCTCCACACATCAAACCATTCCTTTAGACCACATCATAATAGCTAAACATGATTCTTTAGGATCACTCAAGTCGTCCTCAAGCTCAGTAGGTCTCACACTCACTCATATTTAACTTATGATCACATTCAAGGTGTTTTTAATTTATCACTCCACCAAAACTCACCATATTTCTGCTACAATGCTCACACATTGTTCCTCACGTCTCAAAACACTTAGCTTGATATTTCTCTCAATTTTAGCAAATTGATTTTAGTCATTCTTACCCCAAAATAGGCCAAAAATGAGTTTTTCATTTATCATAATTTTTAAGGAATTTTCCAAGTTTCTTTTAAACTACCATCTGATCTCTAGGATCATTTGACCTCACTTGACACTCTCAAATTTCTTAGTGTCATCTTTGATTACCCATTGGTGCTCATAAAGCCTCATTTCTTTCCATAAAAGGCAATCATTAGCTACCATTAATCATTTCTCTTGATCATTTAAGTCCCTCTTCATTTAAGACACCTAAAAAAACTGAAACACTCAAGATGTATAGGTACTAGACCTTACCAAGCATCATTTTCCTTTTTCTCTTGGCTGCTGAGAGCCGGATCCCTAGGCTTAGCTTAGACGGATCCCTCATTAGAGGGAACCGTGGGAACCAACTGCACAGATTCAGCTAATCCTATCTAAAACAATCATTTCAAGCTTCCCTTGCTAACTTGAACACTCCATCTTGCCTTAAATCACCTCCTTGATCAGTGGAACTCTGAAGTTGACTCTTGTGCATGAAAATCATTGCATTTTGAAGGGTCTTAGTGGTTTAAGCTTTAAATTCAATTACCAATTCCTTTCCTTTATAAACCCCATTTGTTAGTATGTCTAAGTCACCATTCATAACATCAATCTCAGCAACTAAAAGCCTCTATTTCACCATCCTTTTATCATTTCATCATGTGGAAAGCTCCTAGTGCTAACTCATCCACCAAAGGACCACCCAATAAACTTGCTTGGGTTGTTCATGATATTTCTTCAACCGAATCATCACCCGTTAAAACCACTAATGCTAGGATTTCCCCTCAACCAACTCAATCAATCAAACCAATCCCCAAAAGGATTGTTCCCACAAAACTATGATTGCCAAACACTACTATACCTCCTAAACCAAACACCCCTATTTCCACTAAAACCATCACCCTAGTTCCTAGAGCCATATCATTCACCACTCCACTTTCATCTCCACACCTCTACAACTTAGAGGACTGCCTTTCACGCCATCTCATCGCCCACCATTTACAACATTCTCCTCAATTGAGAGAATAGCGCAACAACAAAACCATGGTGTTGAAATAACACTAGCACCGATATCCTTTTCTCCATCACCCTCGAATAGTCCCTTTTGGATTATGAGGAATCATCAAAGTCAACCACCCGATCACATGGAAGTAGATACCTCTCTACCACCATCATCGACACACATCCCACCACCATCACCCTTAGTTGAGCCACCTCCAAATGTGCCTCCACAAATCCCTCCATCTTGTGTGGATCCTCCACCTTCTTTCTCCAACTTCCCACCTCAAGCCATTCCATTTCTACCACCACCATTCCCGAGCCATGACAAAGATTGTTATCATTGTCAACATATTGAAGGCTTTGTAAATGAACTACGTGAAGAGCTACGTTTCATGTGTTATCACCTCCTCGAACATTTCGATGAGGTCAACAAAACTAAACATTCTTAAGCTTAAGGATTCAAGTGGTGTTCTAGTCTTAAGCTTAACTTAGATTGATTAGGAATCATACGTCATGTCTAGATCATTCTATTAGTTTTAGAGTTATGTACATCATTTCTCTTATTTTTATTTAATGAAATTACATGTTATATGCCATATGGTCTTGAGAATATGTTTGGTGCCTTTATTTATAACACATTTTGATGTTGACATCACATTTTACATCTACATTGCTGTCATGAGTATGCAGGCAGACGGATCCCTCACTTTGGTCTAGACGGATCCCTCGCAGGGAGGAACCGTGGGATCCGTGCAACAGAAACCTTTTTATTATTAATTTGAGTCTCATTTGCAGGAAATTATGCATTATATACTTGTTTTCTAAACCTTATTTTGTAGATTTTCAATATACATATGAAGACTTTGACACCCTAAACTAGGGGAAGCTTCTTGTCAAAGGAACACATTGCAAAAATGCTTGCAATACTTTCACATAGGATTACATTACTACTTGACGTCCTCCTCACAAAGGAGCACTCATCAAGGGGGAGCATGTTCGTCAAAAAGACGAAACCATTTGCAAACGAAAATTGCAAAACACTCGCTTAGTATTCCTAATTTCTTGACCCCTCAACAAAGGGAAGCACCCGTCAAGGGGGAGCTAAGACGAGAATTCTTCTCTTCCCTTACTCTCTATTTTTCATAATTTTACTTTTCACATTACAAAAAAAACAATGTGTTAGTTTTTTTTCGACGCTCTTTTTGTTTCGACAAAAAAGGGGAGAAAAGAGTAAAAACTTCAATTCAATCTTTTACAAATTTTAGTTTTTCCTTAAAATAATCTTATGTTTTGTCATCAACAAAAATGGGGAGATTGTTAATACAAATAAGCCGTAAAAACGTTTATTTATATTTGACGATCTTCTAACGTTTTGTCGATAACAAACGTAAAATAATTTTAAAGAAACAAATAAAATACGTAAATAGTTTGAGCCAATAGTTTACTAACACACTTACATTTTCATATAAAACACTAAACAAGTAATAGTGTTTACATGTTATAGAAATGCATATGTATAACAACTAGTGTTTACATAATATGGATATGTACTTATATATACTTAGTATATATTGTAGTGGGTAGAAATCTAAGTTCTTAACCCATTGACTATATACATTGAATGTAGTTGCGTAAAACACAAAGTCCATGACCCATACCCATGGAGCTTGATCCATAACCCATGACCCATTGCATGGCATCGTGCATAAAGTCATAGTGGGTATTTTCCATGACACATGGACCTAAACCATACCCATGATCCAATGTCTAGATACATTGTATCTATTGGGTACCCATGACCCAAAGTCCATAACCCATGACCCATGATCCATGACCCATAACCCAAATATGGAGGAGCGTCCACGGATCCCTCAGATTACACTGGACGGATCCCTCAAGTAAGGGATCCGTGGGATCCTGGAAACAGTAGATGTTTTTGCCTATAAATAGTGAGCCAACAACTAGTGTTTACATATTGGGCAAAATATATATGTACAACAACTAGTGTTTACATATTGGGCAAAATATATACACAACTAGTATATATTATATAAATGGGTAAAAACTACAACCCATGGAAAATATCCATAACCCATGGTATTGACCCATACCCATTTGACTAGGTACATTGAACTTATGAGATACATTGTATCTAATAAGAAACCCATGGATCAACCCATAACCCATGACCCATGACCCATAACCAAAATACCCATGGGCAAAGAGGAGCGTCCCACGGATCCCTAGCTTTACACTAGACGGATCCCTTGTGGGAGGGATCCGTAGGATCCGGGAAACAGTAAGTATTCCTCCTCTATAAATAGTGAGCCATTTCTTCCTTTTGGTTTGCCACTCTCACACATACTTTCCCCAAGTATTGTAACTTCTAACCACCGATCCTAAGGGATCTTTCTATGTAGTTTGTCTTTTTGTTTTTGTGTGATTCTCTAGGTTCCTCTTAAAGGCGAGATCACCACTTCTTGAAGTCAAGCAAGCTCAAGTCCACGAGTTGCATTCGTCATCATCAAGACAATCGAGGTTCTCTTGTTGATAGTTCTTCTTCCTCAGAGATATGTTGTGTTGAAGGCATTAGTGAAGGATGCCAAAAGAGTCAAGACAAAAGCATTAGTGAAAGGTGCTTCGGCCTGTGTCAAAACATTAGTGAAGAATGCTAAACGGTCAAGACGAAGGCATTAGTGAAAGGTACAAGCGTGGTCAAAGGCATTAGTGAAGGATGCCTAGGAATCAAATCATGGCATTGGAAGAATGCCTAGGTGCTTTAACGATGAGGTGCATCGTTGTACATATAAGTATTAGTTTATTTCCAAGGATAGTGATATCCTTGATGGTGTTGTAACAAGGAGTGGATCTCCTTGAGATTAGGTGTTGTGTTGTGTTGGGTAGTAGTTCCTCCATAGTAATGGAACTAGGTACTTAGCCTAGTACCCATAAAGGGTAGGCGATGTTGTTATAGGTGTGGTTCACCTTGAGTGAAAGAACCCGTGTTGCCTAGCACCGAAAAAGAGTAGGCGACGCTAGAAGGCTTCTCCGCCATAATGAGATTGGTGTCGTGTAGTATTTAACCTCTAGAGTAGCTCACTCCGGGATTGGAGTAGGCTTAAGGTGTCCTTGTAGCCTAACCACTATATAAATACTCGTGTTGTGGTATACAGCTTCTTACTCTTTAACTTTCATTACACTTTTATATATCTATCTATCAACGTCCAACATACACATCTAAATAGATTGACATAAGTCGATCCAAATATTTAAAAGGAAGTTTTAAATTGGTAAAACTATTCAACTCCCCCTTCTAGTTTTCCACAATTGGCATCAGAGCTTCGTTACCAAGTTTCTTAGAGTATGTTGTACTTTAAAAACTTGATACGATCCGTGTATGTTTGAAAACTACAAAGAAAGATTTTTTTTATGTCATGTTTTAAAAATCATTAGAATGTGTATTGTTGGACAATGATAGAATGTTCTAACATTTTCCTTGTTAAGTATTCTCCATACTTGGATTTGGGCTTACCAAGAAGATCATGAAGAATATATCTAAATATTTCTTTTCGCAAAAAGAATGTTTGTTATTGTTCTTCTCACACATGAATCGGGAGATTCCAAAAGACACAAAAGCATTTATCTAAATAATTTTTCTTAAAAGAATATTTAGCAAAGGTATGTCTGCTAATAATTTACTTTTGTTTTATTATTGTAAAAATCTTAGTTGCATAATTAATATCTATTAGTAATTACTTAAGTAGTTATCTATATTAAAGTAATCATCAAGAATAGTATTCTTCGATTGATTGTATGATCTACACCTACCAACTCGTAAACAATGATATCTTGGTTATTCGATAGCCTAAATCACTATCCATCACAAAGGAATTATTGACACCCATCTATCAATAAAACTTCGTGTAAACTTATATTATGATAAAATGGGATTTTATCATAATCTTTGATAAAAAGAATTGTGACTAATTCTAAAAAAGGGAACCACGTCTAGTAGGATTAGCCAAACCGCCAAGAACTCAAAACAAGCTATCGAGCTTAAACATCAAATCCTGTGGAGCTTCTCAGAACTCCCAAACCAAAGTTATCATGGAATCTTTAGTCGAATTTTACTGTCATGCCGATCCATGCGTATTACACTAGTTTGATCCCAAATGAGAGGACCGCGGGATCCTGCGGCAAAATGACAACATAAGTTAGTAATGATCACTGTGAATGTTCCACAATTATATCCTCTTCAAATACTCATGAAAAAGAACACAAACTATTGTCTCAAAGGAGCAATTTGATCATTTCTCTCAAGCATAACAATCACTTGTTTAAGTATAATCTTCACTACATTGTTAATTTAATTTCTTGATTTCTAGGATTACAATTTCTTCATCTTTAAGAGTTGGGTTCTAAATGGGTTTAATCATAATTTGTCACCACATTATTTTCTAAGATAATCTAAATCAAAGAATTAACATTTTTTAATACAAAATTAAACACATTTCTTGAATTAAACAAAGATGATGAGAGCAAAATTGTGATCAAACCCTCTAGGTTACTATTCACAATTAATACCACATTGTGGTTATATTGTTTAGGAACAACCATGCCAAGCAACCGACAACAAGACTACCAAGATACCGCTCATTACATACCAATGTATCATAGAAAAGATGGACTTAGCCCCAAAGATAGAAAAGCCTTTAAAATGCTCGAAAAGAGACTCTTTCACTTAAGGTCAAGTAGTAGAACCATCATTTCTTGCCAATACCGACATAAAAGAAGTTTTTGGAGCTATTGGATTTGATTTTTTATTGGACATAAACGAGCAAATTTTCCTGGTCTTTGTACTTGAGTTCTACAAGACAATGGGGATTACTAGAAATGATGATGGGTCCATCTCGATTGTTTTCACCATAAATGAGCATGACTACACTCTTTTGCTTGTAGAGTTTGGAAGAATAAATAGGTTCAATATCAAGGTGTTTGCATGTATTCTAATGAGTGGTCTTTGGAAGAGTTACACACTATGGTTGATAATCATGAAATCTACCACATGTTATCCTGGGGAAGCAAACCACTTGGAGGGACACCGTGTTTATGCCAAGAGCATCCCCATCAAGGGTCACTTGAATTAAAGTGATCTATAGGGATCCTTTCCAAATGGAGGCTCTAGATGTAATGCGCTGTGGTATGAAAATGGGAAATGTGGTAGGAGAATGTGCTTCTTAGTAGAAACAAGGATCACCCCCAACGCATGTCTAAGTTTCATGATCTATTGCCTAGTGACCAAGACTCGCTTTAACCTTGCCTACTACATGATTAAGAGAATGGCAAGTGTAAGAAGCATGGACAAAATGGTGCTCCCATACGCAATGCTCCTAACCCGCCTTGCTAAATTCTATCTTGCATTAGATCCTTCTCCCAATCCTTGATCATAGCTATTGCAACAAAGTTATGGTACTACTAACCGAGGGTAGAACTACAAGGTTTATGGTGGAAGGCAAAGGTCTCACCCACCCACCGGATTCCTCTATGAAAAGGAGAGGCAAAAGAGTAAGGTAGTAGCAACCCAACTCTAAATACCGATCTCGGCCCCCTTGGACTATATCAACCAATTGCTCGGACGCTCCTAGTGCATCAACCGAATGGCAACAAAACCAAGGAATCATCATAGCTTCGCCAACTTCTTGAAGAAAAGAAGTAGAGATGGTGTGATAAAGAGTGAGGCGGGTAGATGGAGAAGCAAGGTAAGGTCATAGGACCTAAAAGTTGTGAAAATCAACTCAAACAATGGGTTGTAACACTTAAACAATACTTATGTAGAATAGAATGTAGCATGTAGATCTTGCCATAACTTGGCATTAAACAATCGTAATTTAGGAACATGTAGAATGAGATTTTACGACTCCTTGAAAACATCCAAGTAGTCGTCAACCACTCATTTTTAGGAACTTATAGTTGTCTCACATTTGCTTATTATACTTGATGTTTCGCTTATAGTCCTTAAGGTAAAATAACTAGAGAAGCACTTGCTTAAGAATACAAAATGGCACATTTGCAGAAGTGCCTTCGATCCGCTAAAGGGCTAATCCTTTTGCATCTGCACTAGCTCTGATCCCTCCTAAAAGTGGGAACCTGTGGGATTCGTGGACTACATAAGGAGCACATGTGTGACTTGCTCACATCAAAATAGCTCAATTTTAGATCATCTTCACACTAGTCAAACATGACATTAGACAACTTAAGTCTCTCAAACATTCAAAGCCTCACACTCACCTATGGCCACCTTAGGATATATTTCAAAGTGTTTTTATTTATAAACTCATCAAATCGA
>OU343216.1:141521774-141555849 GCA_910596185.1 Chrysanthemum makinoi | reverse complement strand
TTATTCTCATCAGACCTCTTTCCTTAAAGTTTTCATAAGTAATTAAAAGAAGGATGAAATTAAAAGATACCTATGCAGTTGTCCTCTCGATAACTCATACGCTTCCTCTTTTTACTATTTTGTTCTCGCTTTTAACGTATATAGCGTGGGCTATATATATATATGTTATTATACATAATTAAATGACTTTTTTTCACATAAAAAAAAAATGCTTAAACGTCATTTGTCTTATTCAACGTCACTTAACATCCACCTCCACCTTCACCATCCGTCTTAACCACCCTTACCATCACCAATATATCTCTACGAAAATCAAGACCACCGCACCAAACCGCCCTTGCCACCACCACACCTTTAAAAATTGTATTGGTGGTGGTTGTTGGACATCTGATCGCCACCCTCCGACCACCCCTCACAATACACACTCTTAGCTACGCAGTTATCATCGCCACCATTTCCACCCTCATTACCGATTCATGTTATATGGCTTAGTGAGAATTAGTTATGTTTGAAGATGATAAGTTATGAAGTGTGTTTGATTAAAGGGTGGTGTTAAGGGTACTCTTATTTGATACTAGCACCTTTTTTATTTGAGAACACATTAATGAATATTGACACCCCTCTTGACAAAAGAAGTATAGGGCGGTTAAAAAAATAAAAAATAATAAATAAATAAAAAGTCGTACTATTCTACGTCGTCACTCGTACAATAAAAAAACGTTGTCACATTAGTCGCACAAAAACATCTACGACACTTGTCGAAAATCTAGTGGGTCGATCAGTCTCTCAGTCTTTATCAAGAAGGTGCCACAGTCATCTTATTAAAAAATAAAAAAATCTTTTCAAGAAAGATGCCACAATCACATCAAAGAGGTGTCACAATCACATTATTAAAATATTAATAAATTCTTGTCAAAAGGTGTGCCACAATCACATAGAATGTATGTATAACCAAGGGTGGTGGGAGTTTGAATGTTTGATCTTAGTTGATGATGTTAAATGATGAACATGAAGAAGAAGAAGGTTAGTTGAAGAGGATGAAATTGACTCGAACAAAATTCTGGAAATAATAAGATGCTAGAGGATAATATTGCATCGTATTAACGTTTAAATTAGATGCAATTACTAAAGATTATTAGTAGTGCATCGTATTAACGTTTAAATAAATAATATTGTTACTTACAAAAACATTTACTTGGCATAATCGTTTGAAGCAATATTTGTAGAAGCACCTGCACGTGCCTACATAAATACATAATAACCACATGAGACAAATTATATTGATACATGGTAGTAAACTATATATTAAATAGCAATGTTTTAAAAATACCCAAATAACATTGATCATAGGCGCGAAGACCAGATTTATATACTACATTTGTAGTTGTTGTTGATAGATTACCATCGGAACACAACCTTTCACAACCTTTTAAACTCTTGACGGCGTGAAAGCCACATATAATTGTTGTGTTAAACAGAAAATTTCAATCTTGGTATGATAACCTCATGCCCCAAGATAACCTTATGCCACTACAAACACATATGGTTCCAACAATTATCGAATGCACACCTTACATAAATAAGTTTACAAATTCATGTTAAGGTAACTTATGGTTGAACATTTATGTAGTACATTAAAGATATGTTTGTAGGGATAGGTCATGTTAAAATAATCTGCCCCACATCCAAAGAGGGTTACACAATGTTGCCGTATGATGTAAGACTTATTATAGCTTATGAGTGAGGAAAACATCAATAAGTTTAGTGGGGTGTTTAGGTGTTTGCTTATGTGAAACCGCTTTTGGTTTGAAAATAAATATGCAAGAACCTTTTATCTTTCAAGACTTATTTACTTTGTGTAAGCATATCGAAGTTTCATCCAAACACTCATAAGTGCTTATTGGCTTAGAAAATAAGTAGATAAGCACTTAACTAAACAATCAGATAGACCACTTCATACCACAAATTCGTTTTTTTAGGAACATATGCATACGCCATAAGTTAAGTTTAGTAGCTTTCCTAAACACCCCCTCATACAAGAAGAAAAAGGTGCTGGTTTACCTTCCAATGTAATTCGCTGCAATATGTCATTTGAAGCTTTTATTTTAGCAATAAAGTATGATTAGTTTGTTTTGGATCTTTATGTTACGAATAATATTATGTGAATGTCCATATAACCCATAATAGGCCCATGACCCAATTAGCCATTAGTGTTTTACCCTAATATTTATATTATATATATACTCCTTGTAATCTCCTACACTATGATTAATTGAATAATACTTTTCACTCTCTCAATTCTTGTTTTACAACACGTTATCAGCACGCTCTAAAGGTTAATATTTTTTTTTGTTCCGATTCCGGAAGGTATGTCACAAAACCTCTAATCGATATGTGAAAGTTTACTTAGCTTCTTGTTTTCATCTAGAATATACTTTGTTAATATAAAAAATAAGTGTCACACCGTTAATATATACACGAAAAGATGTCACGAATGCATAATTAAGAATACATGAATGCATAGTTACGAATACAGTGTTTGAATGTGCTACTTTTGTTTCATTATGCAACATTAATTAAACGAATGTATTTTTTTTTTGGGTATTTGACAAACCCTTATTATTTATGACTTTATGTAACACACTATTATGAATAGGTTGAATAATTACAGGTTGTCAATTTACTTTTCAGCAAGGAAATATAATCTTAATAAAAGGGAATTATGAATACTTTATACTTGCGGAAAATAGGACATGTTGAATTATCGTGAGGTTTTCTCATATACATTTTTCGTTTGATCGTCTTTGGCTATAGTTCTTCACTTCTTCTTATGTGCTCGCACTTTAGTTGTTTTTCATTCATGTTCATGGATTCGGATTTCATATTAGCTATTGATTCAAGAGGTAATTATTAAAGCCTTGCTATACAATAATCTTGTATAGAACTATTATGTAAGCTGCACTTATTGGTTGATCACCTCAGACATTTATTATTGTAAACTAATGATATTACCCAAAAAAAAAAAACTACTCCCTGACAGTTAACTCTATCTCAGTAACTAGAAAAGTCTTTGATGTAGCTTATGCATTCTATCCATCATATCGGTTATTGTTTAAATTAAGTCGTTAATTGGTAAATTATATCTTGCTCCAATATACAATGAACCTTAGCTTTATGCACTCATTTATGTTCTTTATTATTCATGTTACCAAGTGGTTTATGTTTCGTGTATTTTCATATTGTAACAAATAGCCAATGACACACTCAGTTTATCTAATAAGAAGGCTTTAGTTTGTTGTATAAAGTTTTGTATGATAAAAAGATAACCAAAGAGATCTTAATTAATTAAATAAATGGGCTTCTAGAAAAAGATCATGTCAAGTGTAACGAAGTTCACTTGTAGTTGTTTCCTACTTTTATTCTTTTACTACACCTCTTTAGATTTATTTGATGTTATTAAATTAATTAATATGTTTCTTAACTATAGTTTTATTAAATCTAGAGGTGAATGACTTTGCCTAAGATAGATTGATTAGTTTTTATGTCACGATATTTATGATTAAAATGATACCTAATAATGTTGCAAATACTTTTGTATAACATTCTTAACTTTATGAGCTTATGCATATTGATTTGATTCTACCATCACTATAGTTTTGCATGTGCTAGTTATCTTTAGTTCTTGATTAATGATTTACTTAATATTAGTTGTACCGTATAATTTGCTTACAGATAAATTATGATAAACCCTTACCATGAGTAAACTTGCTAATTACTTTAGAGAAACTAATATAAATTGCAACAGTTACATTCATGCTTGATCGTTATGGTATAGTTGCATGATTAGTATGTATAGTTTGTTCACATACTTGTTCAATTGGCATGCATCTAGTACGTGGTCTTTCATTTTTGGATCTTTATATCAAAAGAGAAGTAACAATTATACCATATGATATGATTTATATTCTCTACAGTTTAGTATTTAGCTTATTTTATTTTTTTTGGAAAAATACTTGCTAATTTGATTTTGTGTTTCTATATTTTGATCTATTTAAAAAGTATATATATGAATTATAAGTTGCTGACTCAGTATACAAAAGTGGATCCGGCATGACTTGACTTAGTCGTTTGATACAACCAGAAATAGAATTAGTTGAGTCTTGCAATTTGGATGCTAAAAAAATTGAAGAATAAGAATATATTAAGTATAGATTATAAAACACGATTTCTTAGTTGTCTCAGTTTGGCATTGGGTTTTCATATATGAGTATCTTATGCATGTGATTTTATTTGCTTATAAGAAGTGTATATGCGTTCCTCTTTAACTTTCATAGTATGAAACATGTTTACTTGTTAAATAATGCTATATAGGCTAATTGGATATATAGTGAACGATATTAAAACTCTAAATTTACTCATATAAATTTGATTGGATAAATTTGATTGAAGAAATATAAGTTTAAGTGATATGTATTAAATTCTCAATAGTATATGAAGTTTACATAAAAAATGCAATTGAAGCATATGTGGTCATAAATTAGAAGTTTATGAGCCAAGATTGTTATCATTGGCATGACCGGTTGGACTATCCCGGTTTAATGATGATGCGGAATATATAGAAGGACAATAAGTTTCTTCCAAAGTAGATTTGATTGTTCTCGGTGGAAGTAATCGCTCATAAATCACCACAAATTAAAGTAACGATTTGTTGTATAAAGTTTTGGAAATAACATAAAAGGGGATGTATGTAGGCCTATACATCCGCCATGTGGATCATTTTGAGTTTTAAAATCGATGCATCGTCAAAATGATCATTAAAGACGCAACTTAAGTTTAGCGTGATGAATGGCTCGTCTTAAAAAATGCGAGCATGGTTTTCCAAACCGTATCTTTGGAAATGGTGGTGAATACTTCCATATGTTGGGCAATTATTGGAATAAGTGTCGAACTTAAAAGTAGCCCATGTTCGTACATGAATTGCTTTTGTTGGAATGTTTATAAAACGTATTCAGTTGATTGCAAAGCCAATAATAATGAGAACAAAACTTTAAGTTTATGGGGCATGTAATTTTAAATGATAAAATATGGATTCAGATCTTGCCAACAAATAATAATGAATTCTCCCTATTAGAATGGTTTCGGTCACAAACCATATTTTCCCATATAAAGTTTTCAATAAATGGTGCGAACTTATTGTAAATCCACCACAACTACACAAGTGATGTTGAAGTTAATAATTCATTCGGAGGAGAATGAGCAATGAGAAATATGGAATGAATTATGATATAAAATTGTTGATCCTCAGACTAATGAAAATGAACTTAAAGTTCAAGGGACAATTTACATTCAAGATCTAGTAGTTGCCACTAAGATTTGTGACCTATATAAAGTGACTAGATCATACATACGATGCTAATGCTCCAATTAAAGTGTGTGTCCCAACATTAAAACCAATTATTGATAGTAAGTCAGGCACGCCCGTAACGTGATAGACTAATCGATTCCGTGATAAAAGTCCTCGAATGAAGAGATAAAATGGAGCAATAAAATCAAGATGGTTGAATCGAGGTAATAAAGACCCCATAATAGTCTCTTAAAGAGAAACTAGACATGAATGTTATTGAAAACCCCGGGTACATGAAAAACTTTGAGATGTAAACAAATGATAGAATATAAAGTCTAGTAAAGTGTGGAATCGAAAAGTAACGAATCGACGTCGATATGGTAATGATTATGTTTATAAATAAGATAGCGCTATAATCATGGTGAGGATCATGGAAGCATATTTGCAGGAAGTGCAGAGGTATAAATGAGTGGCCACAAGATGTAAAGAAGCAAAGAAGTAATGAAAAGAGTTAAGTCTCTTGTGATGAGACATGGTTAATGGGACTTGAAGTCCGTACATATGAATGTGTAAAATTATTAGACATGTATCGATCTTTATGAGAAAGTGAAATTAAAGTATTGAAATTTTCGTGTTTAAGGCATAACTAATGGCACACAATATTTTCTTAAAGACATGAAAATAATTATAAGGAGATATGTTCTCATGTGGTGGATCCAATAATGTATATAATATTTATAAGTCTGGCAATATAATAAGCAATCGGTATGCGTCTAAAAGATAAATGAGTAGAGCTCATACAAGAATTTATTATAGGATTTGAAATGCATGAAGCATGATAGTGATTTTTAATGCTTAAAGCATATAAAAGAAGTTCTCGAGAACACTACTTGATTATATTGAATTAATCATGTTTGTGACATACGTTTAATGATTGCCTTAGTGTATAGTATTGTGCCAAATAAAAAATTATATTTGCCTATGAAACTTTATAAAGAGATCTAGATTTGAATATTGTTTAAGTTTCATGCAGTTTGATTTATGATTATAAAGGCAAATGAATGCATAGAAGTTGAATTTGAAACAAAAGACACATGTTGTCTTAGCTTATGATTGAACATCCAAAGGATGAAATATGTGTGCATCATAAAAACTAAAGAAAGATGCTAACTGTATTTATATGGATAAACGACGCTCATGTTTATATGAGGTTAATTGATGAAGAAAGACCCCTTTACTTATAAAGATGATGATCACAATACCGATTTATGGGTGTCATAGTTATAATGTATATAAAACATTTATTGTTCTCACTAGTGGTCATAAATGATATAATATATCATTTACTTTGCATTCGTTGATACTATATAACTTGTGTAGTACGAGGATGTACTTGTATAATGATAAGTATGACATATGTTTAATTCTTCTTGATATGTGAAGGTTAAATGGAGAACACTTGTTTATATGAGAATCAAACATATATTTGGTCAAGACACTTAATATATTGACATTAAAGAAGTTGGTTTATTATATTTGATTGCACCAACTAAGAGATTTAAGTGATGTGATCATCATGGGGAGAGAAGATACGCTTGCACTTTTTCCTTGACCATGGTTTTGTCCCCATAGGGTTTTCCCAAGTTTTTAATGAGGCAACATCCCTGATAAAGGAATTATGTATTTTTTTTCCTTCACTATTTTTTGTCCTCGGGTTTTATCTAGTAAGGTTTAACGAGCATAATCCTCAAATGGACATCCAAGGGAAGTGTTATGGATAATTATAATATGGATGTCCATATCTTATAAGATTAGAGGTATTTGAGTTATATTAGAAGATTATATATCTTCAAGAATGTCTGACTCACAATGGTCGCATCACAAATGGATATGTATTTACAAGTGGAGGAACCGCAATTTCATGATGTTCGCTAAGGCACGATCTCACGATATCATCCAACCATGCAGAAATTCTAGAGATATATGAAGCAAGTCGAGAATGTGTTTGGCTAAGAAGTGTGATACAACACATACGTAGATCATGTGGTAATTATTCAGAGAAGGTGGCACGAACAGTTTTGCATGAAGATAATGGAGCATGTATTGCTCAACTTAAAGAAGGTTATATCGCGAAAGGACGAATATATTTAACCAAAATTCTTCTTCACCATGACTACGAAGAATTGTGATATTATTGTTTAACAAGTTCGTTCAAACGACAATTTATGATCTGTTTACCGAGAGACTTCTTAGCTCAAAGTATAGAAACTAAGACACAACATTGGGATGCATCGACTCAAAGAGCTCAAGTGATATAGTCATCAGAGGGAGATAATACGCGTTGCACTCTTTTTGTCCTTAGTCATGGTTTTGTCCACTTATTTTTTTCGACAAGGTTTTTAATGATGCAGCATTTTTAAAGCGTATTAATAATATGGACATCCAAGAGGGAGTGTTATGAATAATATTATGTGGATGTCCATATATTCCATAATAGGCCCATGACCCAATTAGCCATTAGTGTTTTACCCTAATATTTATATTATATATATACTCCTTGTAATCTCCTACACTATGATTAATTGAATAATACTTTTCACTCTCTCAATTCTTATTTTACAACACTTTATTCTTTTTTAGATAAGGGCAACACAACTTTAGATATGTTCTAACTTGTTCAAAAAAAATGTATATCAGAAATCATCGTAGTTTGTTTCAGAACCCACCCATCTTGTCACATCTAGTTAATAGCATACCCTCTCGAGTGCGTCCTCAATGTCTTCATCGATCAATTTCTCACTTTCACCTTTATAAAGAATCATGAGCTGTTCACATGCAAAAATTTGCATATGTTTCAATAAGTAATGACCTGTTTTTTGAACCTTATATGGAAATGCAAATGTAAATGTAAAACTTCAAAAACCACCATTCTAATTTGTCAAAAGTCACACAAACTACCCGTTTAGACCCATTGAGTACCCACCCATCTTGTCACCTCTAGTTAATAGCATATCTTCTCGAGTGTGTCATCAATGGCTTCAATGCTCAATTTCTCACTTCCACCTTTATTAAGAAGATTTGGGAATATGTGGCAAGTAAATCTGCACTTTAACTTCCACATATAAACTTGTTGAAGAACACTTCAAATGCTTCGTTAAGCGCCTAAAGAAAAGAAAGAATTAGTGCCAATAGTATCTATTGTATTATGATGATACTTGAAAGGTATTTTACTGCATTAAAGCATGTACTCAATATCAATACAGGTAAGACACTTTTTTCGGTTGTTACATTAATTATCCTATTTATTACATAGAAACTTAAATGTGCTTGTGTTCTTTTGATTACATAGAAACTTAAATGATCGCAGTTTGTCTTAACTCTTAAAAGTTAAAATTTATCTATCAATTTCATGGAAAAATTCAACACCAAATCATTCTTCATATAATATCTTTTTTTGTAAAATAGGACTTACTTTGTGTCTGCACAATATGAGAAGTTCCCATATGCTTGCTATCAAAATCATTCTTCACATAATATATTTTTTGTAAAATAGGACTTTCTTTGTGTCTACACAATATGAGAAGTTCCCTTATGCTTGTTATTTCAAGATCCCAAAATCAAATCCCAAATCACGTAACTGCATGTAATTAAAACAAAAATAAAATAAAACATTAAGACACATGTTCTTTGAAGCAATTTTGGGTTGAATTGATAATCAAATACATCAAAAAACCAAACACCCCTTTAGACACCGCTGACCAAACAACCTTTTAAACACTCGTTTTCTAAGATTCAGTTGATTAGAGCCCGAACAAGCTGCAAGCAACAGTGCTACTGACACGTTAAGTCGAACCAATAAATGCTATTGATACGTCAACCCTAGCCATTATCCACCGTAAACAACCCCTTTAGCACACTTAGAAAAGATTACATAGACCATATTACGAATTGTATATGTTTTGAACCATTAGAAAGATACACGTATTCACACATACCTTTTGTAGATCGCTCGTGTGGGATAATTTCTAGTTAAAATTAAGTTGATTGGAGCCCAAGCAACCTGTTCCACATAACATCCTATGATTGGAGCCCAAGCACAACTTCCCTTTTTGGTGTCGTAAATTAACCTTAATGTAGCTGCAAACTCATGAAACAATAAATGTCAATTATCAAATCTTGAATACATAAAACTGCAACATAAACAGAAACGGACCAAAACCAATTAAAGAAATTGTGAAACCGTATCGAGAGTAAGGTATGACATTTTAACTTGTTAGGTTTTGATAAGTGCAAAATCAATATGAACTATTCCATGACAATATGAATCTATAAACTTTTGGTAACCACCATCTGATAAAAGAACAATACACATAATTAAAATGACCGTGAATTAAAATAAAGTCAAAGTCTTCTTATAACAGCAATATCGGAGCACATTTTCCTTTTATCTCAACAAACTATGCGTATCAATAGGAATGTTGTGAAGAACGTTAATATATGAGGTTAAACGCCATCTACAACCACGAAGTAATTTAAGAACCGCGAAAATGTCATCATTGTCATGAAGTTTGAAAATGTTGGGTTTCTGAACATTTAAGGTGTGTTTGGGATAGCTTATTATGGGTCCTAAGAGGAGTGTTTTGGTAAGCTTATTGAAGGATCATTCGTAGCTTAGAAATATTGCTACAACATGATTATATAAAAGTGAAACTCAAAAACAAATATGGCTACCTTTAACCGAAACAACATCAGATATTTGTATTTAAACTTGGGTACTGCCTTCAAAGTAATCTCCAAGCAACCCGTCCATTCTTATACTACACGCAAGAGCTGCAATATCTTCTATGATTTTGGGTCCATGGCGTTGATACTAAACATCAAAAAATATAAAAATAAATTAGAATATGATGTTGTCAGCATTTCAGAACTAAAGAATTGCAATGAATTTTAAGAGAAAAAATTACGACTAATTATAAGAGCAAGGAGTCACACCCACAGATCCTAATGACGAAGAACATCTTAGCTTCAGGGTACACAGAAAATCCACCTTTTAACCTCGCCTCACATTCCAACTGAATCAATTCCTTTTGCTGCATAACAAAATCAACCCACATTAGTCCAAACTCATAACCTACACCAGATGCTAAAAACAGTGAGACCTGGGCTTGATACTCCTCAGTGTACTGCTTAGACCTGTTGCAAATCAACTTACAAATTCCCAGAACACACAATTATAAAGACAAATTCTTAATTCTAAAATGATTTCAAACAATCATTTAACCCCAATTTATAAAAAGTAATTCGCTGAACACACAATTATAAGAACTAATTCATACAATTAATTCATCGATGTGATTTTCCCTATATTTTTTTCTAGAGTTCTGATGGCATATTTTTTTAACGATGTTGTGCTTTGTTATGAAATAATGGTTGGTGTTGTGAATGGTTAATTCAAAAGGCGAATGTTGAAACTGAATAGCAGAAAAGGTGATCATATTTTGAATGCATTAGATTAATTGTGGAATTGAAACTGATATTAAAAATATTTAATTCTTAACAAAAGTAGAGATTGTTGAGCGCATAAAAAAAAGCTATTGAAGAATGAATAATGAATTAACAAAAATAGCAGCATTAATGTCATGGACAATGTTTTAAGAACCGTGTTGAAGAAGAATGGCATAGATGTATTGTACAGTAATAAATCATGACCAATAAGAGAAGAGACAGATCAGAACATTAATTTTATTTGTTGCTTCATGAACTTGTAAATATAGATAGCTTCGAGGGGTGTGCAATGGTGTGTTGTATGCATTAAATCTTCGACCAATCAGAATCAAGACACATCAGCGCATTGATTGCAAAATGTGCTTCATGTGGGTGTTTATTATATAGTATAGATTATTTATTAATTTTATGTAAAAGAATACCAGATATATCCATGGGCTAATAAATTTTGATACTCACTTTCCCACTTCCCAACTAAAACCCATCTTCTTCATCTTGTTTGTTCCAACCTCACCCACAAAACCAGAAGAAAAAAACAAGCGACATGTCTACTTAAGCAACGAATGAACGAATTACCAGTCATAGGTCATTCCGATTTTTAGTCAGTTTCATTGAGGGCACTCAGATTTCTGGGTTGAGGGCACTATACTTTTTTTCTCCTAATTTGACAATTTTTTCTTAAGAATTTAGTGTTTATCCAAGAACTTGGTTGGGGGCATGTCCCCCCACTACTCTCTACATAGCTCCGCCCCTGGAACCCTCCTTCCAACCAACATAATAAAAGAAATGCAGTGGATAGAAAAAAGTAGTGTGGCGTTTTATATCTAATTGCGATTTGTCCAAGCAGTCATAGAAAAAAGCAATGGTGTGACACATCCTTACCATCTGGTAGTTTTATATCTTGTGCCTGTACTTGTTCGTGTAGCTTTTCTAGTCCAAGTATTGTTAGCATCTCTATCCAAATTGTTGGTGATCCTGTATACGTCAAAAACCCACCAACACAAACATTAATTAACCCAATACATGGCAAAAACTTACAAAATAAGCTGATCAGTTAAGAACAGGTTTCAAAAAATAGTTTATGCTTAAAAGTAAAAACTGATCACTTGAAAGGGCATATGGATTCAGTTTGGCGTAGACTATTTGATCATTGTGTTACAAAAGACATACAAAGAAAAAGAGTGTTTGGCAAAAAACACCTTATATTGGGAGGCTTAGGATGTAAAAATCGCAGCATTGTTGTATCCTTCGTCATCCTTTGTCACCACCCCTCGTACTTTGTTGAGTGGATGATCGAAACCGATCAAAGCCTCTTCGGGCTTGAATACACATTATGTAACATGAGGTTGTTAGATAACTGTATGAACTTGCAATTATCTGAGAAAAAAATATTTTGAGGTTATTAGCTGAAGGAAAAGGCGTATGTCTATTTCCACAACAATATCTCAGTCAGATGACTTCAATCTATATTTAATACCCGATTCCTTGCACACTCACGCCTTGAATCTGTGGAATATGAAATCATAGTATATAAATTCACATCTTCAAAAGGTAAATACACTTTTGAGTATGCACATACCTGGTACAAATGTTTGACCATTGGAAACATGTCCTAATACCGCAGCAGGATTGAAACTCTTTCTGCTTTGATTCTGTAAGTACATACCCAAGATAGTATTTGAGTTTCATGGTAGAATCCTTTGAGCATGGTTGGCCGCAATGGCCTATCGATTAGTCTACAAATAAGTACCTGTATTACAATAATAAAGTCAAATAGTCAAAATGTTTGTTTTGTAAACCATGAAAACACCTAAATAAACTTTGAAGTTTATAGCTGTCAAGGTTGTCGCGTCTTCAATTGGCTTAACCAATGATTATACGCTATTCTAAAGAGAAATATGAAAACATACTAATACCTCGTGGTCCTTCGTCCTTCCTTCTCGCTTGAAAAATCCTCCGCTGAAAAAGAGCATCATAATTAAAACATTAGCATGAATCGTATCAAAACTATAAACGATACTTTTAGGAATTGATAGTAAATTTGTTGTGTAAAAGTAAGCACATAAGCATGATACTTGCCTAGTTCTACCAGCTGCTGAAAAACGCTCTTGATAATTTACAGATGTAGGGAAAAAGTCAGATGGCTCACTTGGAACATCAGACATACATACAGATGTGTATATAATCTGTATTTATAAATAAGCAATTCGTCAGGGATATTATTATAATAATATGCAAATTCAAAATAACCGATGGTTTCTACAATGCGCAACTGAACAAGCTAAGAAGCAAACATAAACATATTTGTTATCATAGACTTACAGTTTCTCCATCTCTTACAATAACTGATTCACTGGCTTGTGTTCCTATTTGACCAGTCTCGACCGTTATCTGTTAAAAGTAGAAATACATAAGAGAGAAATAAAGCTAAGACTTAAGCGATTCTTATAAGCTTTTACATCTAATGTCATCATGTTAATATACAACAAAAAGAATAAAAACCACACAAAAAAGGTTAAAAATAGTAACGTAAAAGTAACAGTAAACAAAATTTGGTCCATCACGAAAAAACAGATAGCCAGTTTTCCTTGTTTAATGTTGGATTTTCCATTCTTTCTCAAACTAATATAAGTTCATCAGTTTTGAACCAATAAATACAAAGTTGATATTACAATGATATGTGAATATAGGTTAGACTATGTACATTAGAGCCTGAATAGGGATCCTTCTACATTTACACGTTTTCTATCACACAAACAAACTTGAAAATTTACACAAAACAATATACAATTGAGTGAGTAAGTTGGCATATTAAAATAGAAAATTCAGTAGGCATAAAATAGCAACTTAGGCCCGGGGACTGCTTGTTTACGATTAGTTCCGAGCTTATTTGGCTCGGTTTATATATTATTATAAGCCGAATCAAATATCTCCATGTGTAACAACTTAGTAAGAAAGTTACAATTCTAATGCACTGTAATAGAATAGGTAATTGGTTAATAAGAAATGCTGCACACTATTCACAGTAAATTAACAAATGAGTCATTTATTCTAAGTTCAATGATACGGAGTAAAAGTATAATTGTAAACAGTAACTTTACGTATCTGTCACCAACGGGAATCTTAACGGAATGACGGTTAGAAAAAAACGGTGTTAGCTTCTTTTTCGGATAACGTGTCATGGTTTAGGGCTCGTATTTTGAACCGGTGTGAGTTTATTCTTCTTGACAACACAAAACCACAAACAGAAGGCTGCTTCGTAAAGAGAAAAACAGGAGATAAGAGTGTTTGTAACCCAAAAAAAGTGTAAAACAATCATACCATAAAGCAGCCTCCCTAACGTCAGCGGCCTCAACTTCAAAGACATCGCCGGAAAGAATATAGGCACGAACGACAAATACAGACAAACAGTAAGACTGACCAGCAGGCACGACAGTTGGCATAACATTAGAGGTGGATGCATCAGCAGAGACTGACCCTACAGCAGAAGCTAATAAGTTAGCACGTCAACAACGAAAGACATGCACGCAAACAACAACACAAATAAGAAAACAAAAAAAGAAAAAAATAAGCCGGTGTATGCATACAACGACTGACCGGCATTCATATCAGAGAATATGGACTGACAATTCGACGTTTCAGCACCAGCTGCAATAATAACAGAACAAAGCAAGTAAATACGATAAAAGTATACAGCAATTACATACTAAAACAGGAAAAGACATGAAGGAGAGAGCGTACCGACACACGAAGAAGGCCGAAACGCATTATTCATAGCGTGACTGTCCACCAATGGCGCGGAGGCAAGATCGGTTGCCGCATCCGAAACTGACAAAAAAAATCGATAACACATATAACAAAGGCAAAGACGCGGCAATAATTTAAAACCCGAGAAGAAAAAGCAACCTACCATGAGAAGGCACCGGGAACATATCATCGACCTTCCTCTTCCCTTTACCAACATAATCCACAAAGCCCGGAACCCGGTGAGAACCCGCAACAGCAGAACAACAATGAGGATCAGGCTCCCTAATCGTTATCCCCCCGTGCATCTAACACCCATATCAGTGACATCACAGACAGCAGGATCAAGAGGCCAACAACTATCCGCATCCAAAAGAGATCCTAAACCATGTTCCTTAACCGCCGTGTGACCCGACATAGCATCTGACTGCGACAAAAGAGACGCAGCAGGATCTAAATCCTGTAACGCATGGATAGACGAAGCGTCGTCACTGACACCTAGATCAGCAGCAACACGCACGTCGTCTTCCAACCCATACCCACAACTATTCCTACGCACACCCTTACTTTTACTTCTCATCTCCAATAACGCAGGCTACACTAATTACACCAACTGCCTAACACTCTTATAGCAACCATACAGCACACAGAAACACAGCAGGCAAAAAAAACACAAAGAACTAACATAAACACATAGCACACATACATAAGAAGAAACAGCTAAGATTGAAGCAGCGTTTACCTAAAACAAAAGCAACGAACGATTAGACGAAAGCAAAGAACGATTGAGACGAAATAAGAGGCGGCAAACGTGGAGGATGATGATAAAGGAGATGGCGCCACGTAGAAGTGAGAAACACACGTATATGACAACAGAAGTAAACACAACGACATAAAGCAATGGGCCTGGTAACTGGGCTTAAGAAAAACAGCGTAGCCCTATACGACGAATATGGTCGCCGTTTCATATTCCCGCATTAATATATATCACGACGAAGATTTTGGGCCGTTGCATGGCCATTAATTTTTTACCGGCGCGACAATTGTGCATCAATATAATAATAATAAATGTAGTGATTGCAATATAATCGCGAGCTTTTTCAATTTTTTGTATTGCATTATACATGCCTATCGTTTATCTATGAAACTGACTGTTAACGCGTTATATATAAGAATATTGGTTTTAATGTATATCGCTTATGAATAAAAATATGGGTTTCTTTGTATTTATCAATCTTTTAGTTTTACAAATGATGCTTTCATTGTTCACTTATTTTGTGCATCAAACTTGTTATGTAATGATAAATGCATAACTGATGACATACCAAATAGATGCACCAAATAGCAACGATATTAGTTAATAAGTTTAAAAGTTCGGGTAGACGAGGTTACGCTAGATAGACATCGATATTGTTAAAGTTATGGTGCATAGGCCATGTACAAAATACTGATCGATGTAACTCTTTTATGGTAGACGCGCTTGTATTAGATGTTTGGTGCTAGTTGATAGGTAGAAATATTTACATAAGAAACTGTCTTTAAGGGATAGTGAAACATACGTAGATGATATGCATTTTCATTGTGCATTTTCCATTTGTAGTATACGCTCGATCGATCTTCTTTCTTGGATTTCTTTGTGCTGTCAGGTTTGCATCTTCGGTCTCGTGAAAAGGGTTCTTCTAGTAATTTTTCTAGTTGCTTCTTTTCTCGGCTTTGATGTTTGGATAAAGAAGGTTGTTCGTGAGTGGTGCGGTGTGAGTTTGTTCAATTTCGCGCTCCAGGGTTGTTTCGGCTTTGTGAGATGCTAGCACTTGTTGGTGTGTGCACCGGAGGTGTAGATTTTACGTTTTGGCGGTGTTACCATTTCCGGTTTCTTTGGGTCGAACTGCTATCAGATTGTTTCGAGCTTTTTGTTGTTGCATTTATTGGTCGTGTCGCATTATTCTTTGGCGATAAAATCCATGGTACTTTCATCGGTGCTACAATCTCCTCTGATGTGAGTAAGTGGTGTCTCATCCCAACATGTATCGAGAATGAAAAATCGACGTTCTTTTGTGCTATCCGATCAAAATGCAACAAAAGATTTTTTTCTTTCCTTGTAGAGAGTAGCTTGGGTATTCATAGGAGTTTTCTTGTGGTATGGTTCCCGCAGTTCCTTTGCAATCTTTTACCGCTGCATTCGGCTTCATTAAAACATGTCATTGTCGCATTTGCATGCCATCGGATAATTCGACTAAGCAAGAATCGTAGATAAAAAGAATAGAAATTGTTATTTGTGATAGATACATTGCTATAAAAGTCGCTTTATTTATAACGGTATAAAAATGTGCCAATGTTGTACTTTACCAGAAAAGTAGTTCGCCTTCGACGTTGGTCGCTTGCATTGGGCATGTGACCATTGTTCGAGATTTTAACTTACGATCCAGCATTTCTTGAAAAACCATGGCCTTTTTGTGTCGATTTTGTCAATTGTTGCATCGAAAGTAAAGCGGACATACGTTTGATTAGAAAACTAAGCTTAGTAGACTTTTATTTGATGAGGGTTGCAATTAAGGTGGTCATTACCGTTGGTCTCGTGGATTTTCTTTTGCTAAATCTCGCTAGAGTGGACGCGGTTCTGAACTTTTCTGCTATGGATCTGCGCACATCTTTTCGTACTTCACATCGTAAGTATTAGGTGGATCAAAGAACTCGTCATACCTAGACGCTAATTTATATGGCTTTAGGACCTTTTAAATTTAGATCGTATTCTTGTAGTGTTAGTTTGGTAACTTACACGCCGCTAATTTCATGGTATTCGGTATGTCCGATTGAAGTAGTATTACTCATTGCATATGTGGTCAAAGTCGAAGTCTATTAGTTTAAGCATATGTTAAAAGATAAAGTTAATAGGCTGAATGATAAGCTTAAAGTATTAAATTTACCTCCATATTCTTTGACTAAGCATGAACTAATTGCAATGATTGTTGGTTTTTCTGCTTTTTCATATTCTTGTTTCTCAAAATTGGGCATCTTGATTCCATAGAGTGAAGCGCATCGTTTTGCCTTGTTAGAATACAAAGCATTTTTAGAGTGAATATAAAAATTAGGTTTCACAGATAAATGTTTGTTGCTTACTCTAAGTTCTCGACACCAATGTCTCTCCAAATAGCCGAATCTTTCGTTGGTTTAAGTGATTTGATTTCGGTTACATATTGACGCGCCCTATGTAATCTGCAAATACCTTAAGCAAGTTAAGTATCGGCTTGTTTTTTTTATAGATGCGTGTATTATATACCGTTAATAAGCATTCTTTAACATCGGTTTTGAATACTGTGTCTCGATGGTTGTTGAAGTTGAAATAGTGCTTTGGGAAACCTCAGACGTGTGTCTTTAATATCTGTGCATGATCCAAAAGCTAACGAAAGTGAGTGCGGGACAACTTGCATCCATCGTTTTGCGGTGAAATCCAAACCCGGTTATTCTGTAAGTTTTATTGATCCGAAGGAGTCGCGTCAAATTTGCCTTTTTTCACGTAAGTTAACATTTGCACCAGATAGCCGTTCAAATCATATAGCAAATCATAAATGTAAGATGTTTTTTTTTCCCGTTTGTTCTTTGAGAATATATGGATCGTCTATTGTTTATGGCAGTTATAGAATAGTATGTTGTACCTGCTTATCAATTAGCATCACACGAATACTATTTGGTTTTGCTTGTTTATTTGTTGGTGTCCATTTGCGGTAGACCTTTGCATCTATAACTTTACCAAGATTCTATTTCTTTTAGATCAGCAAGGCTAATCTCTCGAGTGCGTAACAACTTCTTTGCCTTTAGAATCGATGATGGCACAATGCTAGAGGCCCTGCTCGCTTTGCCTTTAGAATCGGATGATGGTACAATGCTAGAGGTCTGCTCCATTTGATTGTATGTTGAAGCAGAAAAAGTAAGATGTATATGAATATATAGAGAATATTTACGATGTAAGTATGGCTATTCTAAATCAGAAAGATAAGCAAGCACAGAATAGACATGACATTATGTAATATACGATGGAAATAATAATCAAACATTTGTCCTAACAGGTTAAAGGGTATTGTCATAGGTATCTTGCAGTTGGACAAACGTATATTGAAAATGTAAACGTGAGCATTAGGAACCTGTGTAGTTGTAACCATGCTTAAAAAATCTTTGTAGACAACATTTTTAGTCATGTTTTTATCTTTTCCCCTATGCTTTGTTTGATTAGCATTTTTAAACCTTCAGGAGATGTTGCTCTTGACAATGCAACATACAATTGACCATGGCCAAAGACAGGTTCGGGTAGGTATACGCCTATTTTATTCAACGACGCTCTTGACTTTTATTGATTGTCATTGCATAGCAGAGTTTAAGGTAATTGCTTTTAAAAACAAATGGAAGGGTTTCATCCTTATTAATGAGCAAAATACGCGGTAGGTAAACTTTTTCGACATTCTTGTACCGTTATGATCTGCGCTTGAATAAGCCTGCTATATATCTGCGTAACAATCATTCGTGTACCGTTACCGTACACGTCCACCACCTAGGTTTAGGTTTCTTAGTAGCATTATAGGTGCACCGATTTTGAGTATAAGCTCATGGGGAGGCATGCACGAAAAGGAAAGCGTGTTTAAGTATTCCCGAGGGTATAATAGTTCCGTAAGCCTCCATCATTTGTTTTGGTACGCCTTCTACACTTGTAAAAGTGTAAGTATCCCTTCTAACATATCTAGGACAACCGAAGTTTATTATATCCATAGCCTTGTTTTTCTGACACGCGATAGCTTTTTCTTGGAACAATGTTGCGTTTGGTGATTGCAAAGTCTGCTGATCATATATAAAACTAATAAGTTCTTGAATAGCTGCCTCGCCGTCGGAATACGAGTATCTATCCCAGATCTGTATCCATTTTGAATCATTTGGATCATTTTCACCGCTGGCCAATGGTACCGTTCCCAACTTCAAGCAACCATTTAGAAAAAGTGTCAATTGCTTGATATCCTTCGGTGAAAGCGAAAGCAGACGCATGTTCTGATTTGAGGCGAATGACTTTGAAAGATTGCCATAGGTATGGCGGTGTCATAGAAGAGGCAATAATTTCTTGTTTTGTAGCTTTTTCTTCACAGGAAGCGTTTGTCCGAAATCCCCACCAAAAATAATCGTTTTGTTCCCAAATAGACTATTTGGTGTATTCATTATGTCTCTTAACGTGCGATCAAGTGCTTCAAAGCATCTGCGATCATTCATAGGAGCCTCGTCCCATATGATAAGGTCGGTTTGTTTTAGCAATTCTGCGATTTGTGTATTCTTTTGATGTCGCAATTACCGACTCTTTTCTCAAATCAAGAGGTATCTTGAATCTTGAATGTGCCGTTTTGTTTGTCCGGCTAGTAATAAAGCGATACGAGGAAGCAACCGCCAATACAATCTTTCCATCCGATCTCGAGGTAGAAATTATAGTTTTCCAAACGAAAGTTTTTCCTGTCCCTCCGTGACCATAAACAAAGATAAGTTTCTCACGATGATTGTGAACACCATCGATCACTTGTTCAAAGATTATTCGTTGTTCAGTGTTTAGCTGAACAACCAATCTTTCACTTTCACTCCTTAACGCATCAGTTGTAGGATCTTTCTTGCATGATTGCCCGTTATTCAAAATTTGCAATAAGTGAGGGAGGGAGATCAAAGCCAAAATCCTTGGACATTTTCCATAGAAGTTCAAAATTGCTTTTAGCTCATACATAAGACCGCCTTCCAAGTCATCCGATTGACATGAAGGTTTGGTATATGTAACACTTCGCAAGTATCAATGGAATGTCTTCGACATGGAATCCATATGTGACCGTAGCAATGCAACAGGGGTTAGAAACGCCACGAAGATGAGGATTTGGCAATAAAGATTCCTCATTTCACTCGGAGTGGCTGATAAAGAAGCCTCTTGTAAAGCAATGTTCCATTCTTGATCGCCGCCTAAGAGACCCATCGATTCACACGCCGCTCTATATGTAGGATAGATGGCTTCATCAAGCACGGAGATGGCGAACGACACCGCCTTTTGGTGACAGAGTAATGACACATGTAGAACGCGTCGCCGGAGCTAGGATGTATATATGCCAAACTAATCGACTTGAGGTGGTTGAATGCTTCCTCCCCGCCAATACTTGCCATCTTTATACCACACAAACTCTTTTGGAAAGGTCAAATATGTGAGATGGCGGCCATCTGTATTGTAAGTATTGTATTTGAACCATTCAATGGCGTGGTCCTTTTGTTGTTTCGTTATCAACAATTGCTCAATTGTTGTTGGCTTCTAAAAGTCACTGGCCGCATATTTTCAAGGTGAAGTGCAGTAGCCGACCGGTGGATCTCGCTATGAATCAAACCCAAGGATCCTCCGGATGCCTCGTGCGGTCCAATGTACCTTGCGTCTTGAAAATTCTTTATTTCATCAATTTGCAATGAATAGCGGCTTTGCTTGCTTCGAATTTCCTGGGATCTTGTAATGCGAAGTAACAATTCGATCAAGCCTTTGGAAATGTACTTGAAGAGATATTTTATAAGCATGGACCATTCACAATATTCGACGTTGATATGTGCGTAGAACTGCATCAATAGAGAACGGTTATCTGCACAACATATCCGTTGTCAAGGGCGACATTCTGTTTTCACTGTTGTTATGGTGAATCTCTTCGCGATAATGCACATACCCTTTTGGATCAATGTATGTTGCAAGGCAAAATGGCTTAGAAAGTTTGGTACACTCATCACCACCGCGCATACATGGTGCCGATGTATTCAACGCGCCACATGGGCCGTGGATCATGAACTCGTGACTATTCTATAGCCTTCGGTCGGTTGATGGGTCCGGAGCTCTGCCGATACATATATGTCTACGTCCTCATGTGCTCGCATTACCTGCAACTTTCTTTGATCCATAACAGAAATGACGGTGGTAGGCCTTTTTTTGAAACTCAACGTGTATAACACCGCAATGAAAAATTTGCAAAATATATTATCTAGGTAGCTAAGAAAAGTGATCACTTTATCTCGAGATATGGTAGATATAGGCAAACAAGCACTGCTCAACATAGCCAAATGGTTTTGAATCTCGTAAGAAGGTTACAAAATCATGTATCTTTCTTTCAAAGACACGGTCAACAACGTCAGGCCTGTCAAGATATCTGTCATGTGGGAACTCTTGCATATATTCTTTAATTTCAGCCGCTCACATTGCATGTGAACGCGGAAAGAATGACGGTTCCGTGTACACCCGCAAATAGCCAATGCGTCAAGTAGTGGCTATACATGTACCGTGGGCCTCCTCGTAAAGATGACGGAAGGATTATCCTTGAACCGACATCCGATCCATCTTGGTCGCCGTCACGTGATAAAGCATCGTGCAACCCATGTAATCATTGCGAATATCGCTCGGTGTTCTCTTATGTAGTCAATACGCGATCGTTCTATGCGCAGTAGAGGCGGTGACAACATATTGTTGAAAAAGCCCGCCACTCCTTGTGAGGCGGTATATTCGTTGAGTCGATCATGCACCTGATATGCATAGTATTTTAGCATAGTCATTTTCTTGGGTGGGTCGTATGATGAGCGTGTGCTTAATAAGACACGTCCCAGATGGTAGCCATCTTCACCAAACAAAAAATAAGCGGAATTGCAATGACATGTAAGAAGCATTTAACTTGTTGACACTTTTCAGTTGCCGATCATGTTGTTCAATAACTACATCAAAATCGTCTCTACATCGGGCCACCTCCAAAACAATCGCACCAATAGAATCACCGTGAGGGTCCATGCTGTTTTGAACCAATAACACCAAACAAACGGACTTTGAATTCTGGAATATTAGCCTCCGCCATTTTATCCCTTGCTGTCCTAAACAACTGGACCAGTTCATTGTTATCATCTAGAATGACAATCAAGTTTTCCACAATATCCGCGATCGCGAAACCGTGGCGGATCTCTAAAGCTTTCTAACCGATTGGCAACTTCATTTTATGTGCCATAGATATACAATCAGAGAAATTGAGGCCGTGTATCTTGCTCGACGAGGCTCCTATTCGATGGTAAATTTGCCCTGAAATTTTGAACACGTAGGACCACGACCCATGTTTATCATAGTCTATTTACTCGCCCAATGATGTCATGGCAAACATTTGATTGTATCGCGAATGTTCTCCATAAAGTGACGGTTCGTGAACAATTCCTTGATGTAATCTGGATACTCGTCCCGACTCTCGCTTAACTTTACCGATCAATGCAACATTTATGATACTTTCGCCGCCTCCTACTACTTGTAGTGATCCTTTCATCATACCAGAAGCGTGCCTTGCAATGATGGCAGACCTGGTTACATCGGCCCATATAAATGTATGTATCCGAGCACCTATATTGCATAGATAAATGAAAGTGTTATTAAAAATTCGTGGTTAAAATAAAATAAGGCATTCATTTTGATGTGTGGGAAAAAAAGGAAAGGTTGTATCATACCTTGTCTAGATGTCGCACCTCTGGCGCGTGACCCACCTCGTTGTTGGCCTCTCGCTGATGGCGTGTGCATTGCAGCTGGAACAGATAAATAGGAAAAGGTAGCAAGTAAGTAGAAAGCAATGCAAGAACTATTTCGTGTTTTGTTATTTTTGCGAAAACTAATAAAACCTTGAGGTCGACGACGCCGCCACTTGTCAATGGATTCAAATTATTGGGAGGTGGTATTTGACAACGGAACCGATTACTTTGATTCGATGAAGGGCAACTGTCGGTCAAATTTTGCGGGGAAGGAAATGTTTGGTTACTATGCATAGCATTGTATGGATCCAGAGGGCCTGTGTTGCATAGGTGAGTGAATTCATAAGAAAAGTTCCCTGGTTAATATAAGTATCGCTATTGTATGATACATGTGAAACAGGGAAGGCAATCGTATGAAGATACCTTGCATAGATGTTTGAAATGTGGTACGCCGAGTAGGTAGTCGACGGATTCTGGATGATGAAGGCTCGGATGTATCCGGAATAAATAAAAGGATGATGGTAAGTAACAAAAGAATATTTTAGAAAATAATGTGCTGGTTTCTTATTTTACATGTGAAGCAGGAAAAGCAAGCATATAAACATGCCTTGGATACATGGTGGAGGTGTGCTACGTGAGCTAGGTTTCGCGTATACGGGTGATGAGCAATTGATTGTTTCGGAATAAATAAATAAGGAAAAAAACTCTCAGAAGTAATGAAAGGATATCTTATAAGAATGATGTTGTAATTGTTTCAATTTAAAAAAGAAGAATAATAAAACCTTCATTATGACAGGGATGGGTATTGATGGACATATTTAGATTATTGGAAGCTGAAATTGGAGGCCTCATATGTTTGGTTTGCATCTCGAAGTGGCATTGGAATGTAAATTCGCCAATAAAGGTAAGGAGTGTACATTCCATGTAAGGTGCTCAGGTATAATTGTTTCGTTCCTGTTATCCATCATAAATACATCTTCTCGAATTGTAAGAAAGAAAAACATTGGAGTGATGCACGCATAGGATAATTTAGAAGATATGAGGTAAATAAGAAAAACGGCAAATTACATAGCAATTGGTGGTTGGCAATTTTGAAATGATGTAAAACCATATGGTTCTCAGATTGTCGGCCTTCGTTAGAAACGTCATATATTTTGCGTTCCGCTTATCCATGGAAGGTGCATGGGTTCCATGACATGAAGGATGCACATCTAAAGTGACCGTGTCTCTGGTTTGCATTTCTCCCATGGTACATTTATCTGTAAAAACCATTGAAATGCTTTATAAATCGTAAGTAGGCAAGCAACGGATGAGTATTAAAAGAGACCGACGAATGGTTAGATGCATGACACATACCGGATGTTTGCAGTGTATTAGACATTGGTGTAACCCACCCGCATATGTGTCATCCGGCATAGGTTCCAAAGATTGATGCAATAACATAGTGCTTGCGACCGCCATATCATAATTTACGTGCAAGCTATGACAATTTTTTGGTTTTATGCGAGGCAAGATAAGTATGTTATGAGGTGGTACCAGGTGCAAACATTACTGGTAGCATTCTCAAGACAAAGGTTATGACTAAACGGATCTAAACTCCTCCCGCAAAGCATCTACATTAGGTAGTAAGGTATTGTTTGCTACATCTATACCATCACATTTTTTCCGTCAGCAAAGTATTAAGATCCTTGGTCTCTAAAACAAAGCGTGGACATTTACGCACGGCCTTTTTTTAGTCTTCATATTGTGTGGAGCTAACTCTAATGGATTTTGGATAAAGGAAAGTTACAGGCACATATACATTGGCTTCATATATAGATGCACATTAAATTCTAATGATCATATTATTATACATATGCTAGTAGGCTGGAGCATATGAAAGGGAAGCATGAGTAACATAGAGGAACGAATTTCATGCAATTGCTAAAACCATGATACACATAAAACTGCAATGTAAAATTAAGTGAAAGAATTTGGTAAAACCAAAATAAGCATATCATCATAAGAACGACAGGAAAGATAAAAGAAAAAAGGCTCACCAAATTGTGCACACCTTGCGATGCTGGAAGATCTTTTGCACATGCAGATTCAAAACATAGATATTACCATACACATGTAAGGAAAAACCCAAAACAAATGCACGCCATATAAACCAAAACAAAAATACTATGCTGACACGGACATAACATACCTGAGTAGAAATCTTTGTGTATATATATTTTTTTTAATTTGTTATTCCTGGTATAGTTTGCAGCAATAGAGTATATGAAGAAGGTTCTAATAGAAGGCAAAGTACATAGGTCATGTGCATCTTGCAGTACAAATGTAAAATTGACCACATGTTGCCATGGGTTGGTAAGAAGTCACGTGCATGTTGCAGTACAAATGTAAAATTCACCACATGTTGCCATGGGTTGGTAGAACCTCACGTGCATGTTGTAGGCCAGATTGATAATGGTAGCATAGTTAGGTAAAAAGGACCCCGACCAATGGATTACCGACACATACCGAGGATTAAACTCTAAATAAGAGTTTACCGGGTCTATGCTTCTCACATGGGCCTCACAAATAAACCGAGCAGGCTAACGTTTTTTTTGGGCTAGGCCTTGGGAAAATTTGGCGGGAAAGTAGCTACAATACAGCTACAGTACTAAACGGCAACGTTTTTATTTGGGTTTAATATATACTAATAATATAATTTAGGGGTGTTCACAGTTCGTGTAGAAAACTAGAAGGGGGGTTGAATAGTTTACCAATTAAAAACTTTGTTTTGAAACTTATTGTAAAGATCAATTGATATTGATCTTAGATATGTTAATGAAATATGCAAGCAATATGTAAGAAGTAAATAAGGAAAGAAATGATCAAACCACAACAAGTTGTTTATAGTGGTTCGGTCTACAAGGACTCTTTTTCCTTGCCCTACTCCACTCCTCGAGTCTCACACTCGAGAGTTTAACTTCACTAGTCAACAAGCTCCTTTCACCGGCGTAGAAAACCTTTACACTTCGCTTACACTATTTCCGACACTAAGCTAGATGTCGAGTTCTTTCCAAGGGTACAACCACTCCTACACACAATGTATTTTGAGGACTAAAATACTAACCACTCACACTCACAAGATTATGATGGTTTGATACAACAATGAAGTATGAATCAACACTAGATCATACAACACTAAACAAACAAGACTTCCAACTTCTCGTTGAAGCTTGAATATGACTTGATCTTCTTTGCTACAAAAGAGATCACTAATATGATATGAAACTGAGTTAGAAAGGTTAGAGAGAAGATATGTATAAGAGTATGTTAGAAAGGGATGAAAAACTACTTGGCTTGGCATTGCTATTTATAGCCAGTGGATTGAGCGCCACGACCGCGGAATTAAGGGTTCCGCCTGTACCATTTTGGTACCGCGTCGACATCAAATATCAAATCTTTGCTAAAGTCAACTCTATCTAAGTGAGATTGTGCAAGATATGAAGAGTACAAATCCACACAAAATATCTAATGAAATCTTCTAATGATTTCCATGATGCATTACATGATGTCATATGTTGTATTTCTATTTTTAGAAATATGCAAGTACATAAGTAGTGTTTGGTTTTAAGAACCTAACACATTCTAAAACTACTATCATACATAATGATTAGAGTCATATCAAGATGTTACTAATCATAAATGTAAATGCTTGAATGATGAATATATTGTTTGAAAAAGCTTGTTTTAATATCTATTAAACTTGACATGCTTTAAGCTTTTATCTGATTAAATTTACTTTTGTCGTTAACAAAACTTAGGTAAAGATCAAAAATATAAATAACGTTTAATGACGATATTTGTATTAACAATCTCCCCTTTTGTTGAGGACAAAATATAAATTTTATTTTTATAAAAGATACAAAGTTTGTACAAGAGTTATAAAAATATTAGTTTTAGAACTTGAAAAGAGAATGGTAATGCAAGTGTATGATGTTTGACTATTTATGAAAGTCAAAGTATTCACTAGTTGATGCATGATGTTGACTTTTTAGAAAGTCAAAGTATGCGCTTTGACTTTTTTAAGAAAAGTCAAGTATTATCAATGAGGGTTCCTGTTTGACTTTTAGGAAGTCAAATGTATGCAGTTTGACTTTTTCAAAAAAGTCAAATATAAATAATTTCAAAGTTCTAAATAATTTCAAAGTACTATATTTTCTCCCCTTTTTTGTCTCAACAAAAAGAAGAGGCTATGCGGAATGTAATGAGCCCGAGCTATTATCTCCCCCTTGTTCAAAGCTCCCCCTTAATTGGGTGCTTTAATGGGAAGATTCATGGATTGTGAAAATAAAGCTACAAAAAAAAATGTTAGTAATAATGATCATTCACAAGCATTTCCAAACACTATGTAATGACACCAACAATATAATAAACAACATTCATTAGTTAAAATTTTTCATGAGTAAAGATCATGAAAAGAGAACACAATGATGTGTTTTAGTACAAGAAAAAAAATTATCCTAAGAAAGTAAAGACTAGTCTAAAACCATCCTAAAGTGATGGTGGAGGGGAAAGAGCGTTGAGGACGCTCAGGATGTGGTTGAGGATGAACCTCATTTCTTCTTGGAAGTCATGGACCATAACCCGAGTCCTTTCCACGGTTTGGCTGGGTCCGCTTGCTCATAAGTTGAGCAACCATGCCTTGGAGGGTAGAATGTTTGGGGAGGTTGTGGTGGTGGAATGGTGGATGTGTTGGTGGTGTTAGGGATGTTTGGAGTGGTCATGATGGAAGCTAGCAAAGCACTTTGCATTTGCATTGTCTCACTCAAGTGAGAGTCCACCATGCCTTTGAATTGGTGGAGGTTGTGGAGTTCGGTTTGAATCTCTCTCTAGTGGGATTGGCATCCCACATACACTCCTCAATGTCCTCAAGATGAGGTGACATTGATGTGGGGAGTGAATGATCCCATACAAAGGACCATGAATGTCTTTGTGAATGGGGTGGAAGAGAAGAGGTTTAGGCCCTAATGGGGCGTTTGGGTCAAGACATGACCGAGGTGACTTATGAGCCATCCGCTCAATTGAGCCAAAGGATGGCAATGGTGGTGGATGATTTGGCCTTGGAGGCAAGTCATCCAAGTCCTCCAAGAAAGGATTCGGGGAGGTTGGTGGAGTGGAAAACAACTCCATGGGAATGAGATTTGGAGACCTTGGTGAAGGTGGTGAGGGTGTTTTGGATGTTTGGATGGGTGCCGGTGGAGGTGAGGTTGGTGTTTTTGTTGGTGGTGGAGTGGTGATCACAATGTGTGATTGAGTAGGTGTGGCTAAGATGAGGTTTGTATCATCTCGATGATGGAGATGAGATAGTGAGTGGAGAAGACTCGGATGAGGAGCTAAGGTGAAGCAAGCAACAAGGCCTCACACTAATTCTAGCGGTCTTCTTGCAAGGTTTTGAGATGATTTTGTCATTTTTGACTGTGGTTTGTCTTTGCTAGATGATAGTAAGAATGAAGAAGGTGTGAGGATGATCATGGTAAAACCTCTCAATTTATAGAGGTGAAAAATCATGGAGAAATGTGTTTGATTTGATGTTAAGCCATTGAAGAGATGAGGTTCCTAATGATTTGGAAGTGGGTTGAATGCTAGTCATATCACCCAAGTCAAGCCATTCAAGAGAGATGGAGTGAAGAAGAAAAGATTTGCAATAAATGTGTTCTAGTGAGTGGAATTTCCTAATATTCAGATCACCCACGGATTTGAAGGTACCAAAATTTGGTTCCTTCCTTTATGCAAAAGGGCTCCTTGGGTGGATTTTTCAAATTTTGAATTTTGGTGGGAAATGGATTTCTTATATACTTAAGTGAATTATACTAGTTCTAATAAGGGTATAAGCAAGTTAGGATTGATTTATAAGCATTGGATGGTAATTTGGAATCAGGAAATAGTCGAAATTGAAAGTTACCAAGGATCCACGGCACCAAAATCATACACGCCGGAACCCTAAAAGGGTGTTGTCCGGTCACTGCATGCACGGCGGTACCAATTACCATAACGTGACGGTACCAAAATTATGGTGCCGTCGATCCGTGAAGTGAGAAAAATGGACAGAGTTCGTTTTAAGTGTCTGGGGACTTTTCCGAAACCTGAAATTCTTCTCAAAACATGTTATACTAACCATTTCTAGTTAGGAAAAGCAGATAATATATATATATAAACATAGTGGAACATGTATTTTGAGCAAGGCTTATTGATTTTCACATTATAGTGAAAATGGGTAAAATTTGATAGCAAACTTGCGCTATCCCCCTGCATGAAATTGTTAGCATTCACCATTGTTTCAGGTTATATCATCATCATACATAATAAAAAAAACCAAATTGTATCAAACATTAATGATAATGTATTGTTCCAAACGCTCCTTAAAAGTACCCTTATTTGTCCAACTTCTTGTAAATCTTGTTCATCATCCTTCCAAGGCACTTGAACATTCCCTTAGTTTGCTTGAACTCCGCTGATTCATTCTCTATTTCGGGAAGAGACGCATAATACTCATGAGGTGGAAGACGAGAGCTTGGAAGACCATCCTCGGAGCTATTTGATGATGATGATGATGGAGTTGGAGGTTTTGCTCTCTTGCCTTTTGTCTTAGCAATTCGTGCATCACTCAAAGGTACAAAGATGTGAGGGATGAGCTCATAGTGAAGGTGCATCCCTTTTGGTGTTGGTGGAATTGGTGCAAAGTTTCTATAGAGACGGGTGAGGAGCATCCCGTATGGAAGAGCAACCGATCCTTGAGTTGGAATATCAATCATTCTCCTAGCTATGTAGTAGGCTAAATTGAATGGTTGACTGGTGGACAAGTTGTAGAGCATATGACAAAGGCAAGCGTTAATGTGATCCCTATTTCCTATGGTGCTAATGATGTTGGCTCTAAGTAGCTCCTCCCATTTCTTAAATTCGGGCTTAAGTTCATTTAGCTCCATTCCATATGGATCTCGGTTTACTTCTTTTCCCTTTCGGGTAACTCGGGTTGTGTCACTTTTGGGTTAAAAAGGTGTTCACGGATGACATCCTTGTCGGCAAAACGGGTTTGGTAGGGTAGAGAGCGGTCATTGATAGCATCAAGAGCGGTGAGTGACCATTTATCCGAGTAGAGACAAGTTCCTCGGTTGGGAATTCCTAGCACTTGAGCAAAGTTGGCTAAGGTGATGGTGTAGTCGTTTTGATTAATTCTAAACCTAAGACAAAATTCATCATCGTCTTCATCACTAAAGCCGGTCACACTAGCATAGAATTCTAACACAAACCTAGGACAAATTGGTTCATCGATGTCAAGAAGACAATCGAATTGAATGGCGGCTAGTTCTTCACGAAGGTTGGTGTTTTCAAGGAAGGATGAGTGAATAGTTCAACCCTCATGGAAATACCTTGATTCTAGTCCCCTAAATATTTCTACTTGTTCTTTGGTAAGTCCTTTTGTTTTGTGGTGTTTGGGAATGTAGTTAAGGGTGTCTTTGTGATCATAGAATCTTGCGGCTACCATGGTTATTCCTAAGGACAAGAGTTAATATGTTAAAAAATGAGAATAAGTTTTAACGTTTTTGGTTCTAGTGTGTGCCTATATGAAAACAATTTGGAGTTGCGGTTATCTCGACTCATTTTATGAACAAAGATGGTTTTAGTGGGGTGTTTGGCAAATACCATGAGATAACCCAAATGCTCCTAATTCAATGTGGCTTCATTTGAATAAACCCGGGAATGCATATTAGTTATGCAATACCTTTAGTATTCAAGAGCATGCAAGTGATGAAAATTTAATGTTTCTATTTGTATTAGCAATGAAAAAATTGTTTTCCTACAAGTGAGAAGCTTTTCAAAATTTTTGACATGGGGTGTTTGGTTGTTTGAATAGGGCCTTATATTCATTATCTATCAATTAGTGGGAAGCATGATTTGTTTATGCAATATGATAATGTAGTACCTAATTTCAATGACTAGTTATGCAATTTGCCAATTGAATTCATATTTGGTATAAAAGCATACATAGAACCCCATGTAATGATTTGTGATAGTTTTGTGCATAAATAAGAATCCTAGACTCAGAATTAAGAGATGAAATGTAGTTAGGATACTTGCAATGATGTTATCTTGATGATTAGTGAGTTGGAAGATGACAATAATGAGCTTGGTTTAAGTTATACACGTTTTGGTAAAGTGGGTTTTGAGGAAGAAGATGATTTGTATATAGCAGTTTTGCTTCTGTAGACACCACGGACCGACGGTACCAAAAATTTGGTTCCGTCTTTGTTATCGTTTGTGCCGTGGATGTGAAAGGTGTACAAGACAAATTTGTTTAGTTTTGACTATTCTAATGTTTTGGGCTATGTTTATCCTACATGTTTGGTTCCATTAACCATAAACCAAGTCTAAGAAGATTAAAAGGTTCTCGTTTAAGAGGCTTAGTTAAGATGTCGGCAATGTTGTCTTCGGAGGATACTTTCTCGATTGAAATGTTTCCTTTTTGAACATTGTCGCGAAGAAAGTGATGGCGGATTTTGGTATGTGCTAAAACACATACCTTTTCTATATCAAAATAGACCCAAAATAACCAAGAAATAGCCGTTTATTGCTAATATTTGCTGTTTTCTTGAGTTTGTGCTTGTGCAGGTATGGATATGTAAAAACACACAAAAAGGTACCAAATCAGACATAAATCCGAGCACGAGAGATTAAGAGAGCTTAAGCTGAGCCGGAAGATCAAAATTGAGCATTTATGAAGATTTTATTCTCCGAGGATGATTTTTGGAAGTTTTAACCAATTTTGAAGATATGTCAAGAATGGCCCCTCAAGTTTGAGCAATTGGCAAAATTGACCCTTGAAGATTCAAAAAATTGCAAATTCAGTCCCTGGTCTATTGAAGATTGACAAATTCAGTCCTTGAAGATAATTTCAGAAATTACATGTTTGGTCCCTAGAATTTCAACTTTTACACTTTGGTCCCTATGGTTGCCTATTGGATCACTAATATATCCTAAGTCTATTTATCTATCCAATCCAAGATATCCTTCTAATCCTAAAGTCCAATATACAAAAACATATCCAACCGGCCCAATCCTAACTAAATCCTTTACCCGGCCCCAACACAAACAACCCGAATAAACCCTTATACCCGCAATATTAACCCGAGTCAAAGCCAAATAAACCCGGCCAAACATCTTCAAACAATTATTAAATAAACCAAACGCGCCCCTTTTGCCTTTACCCTGCTCCTTCGTCCCCAAACCCAAACACCACAATTCACCACCACACCCAAACACCCAACATAGTACTAGCATCTATCCTAGCTTCTAGAACCTCTGAAGTGTCTGATAAGGTTACCACGTGGCCAATCCAAGTACTCTCATTGGCCGTGACACCTCACATGGGTGAAATGGAGCATTTTGATTGGTTAAGGTGACAGTGGATGAATGTGTGGCCACAAAAGGACTTCTAGGCTCTTCTCAATGGATCCCAAGGCTTCTCTTCAGCTCTGCTATATATAGACCTCTTTGCTCACATAGAGATTTGTCCAATTCCTTAAGTCTTAGAGGAATTTTGACCACTTTATTTCCTGTCACTATTTCATGTTTTCAGTAGTTTAATGATTGTAATTTCAAGTCAAGCTTTGTAATCTCATTTTGTTAATGCAAATCTCTTACTTTCCCATTCACTTCTCAAATCTGATTTCAAAGCTTTTTAGTGTTTAAGAATGCTCAATTTCTGTTTTTGGTAGCTCACATAAGCCTTTGCAAGCTTATGTGAGCCTTTGGTGGTTACATTCTAGCTTAATCTCAAGTTTTGGAAAAAGTCAATGAAAGGTCAAACGGGTAAAAATCAATAGTCAAACCAGTTTTTTAGAGTGATTGATGATTCTCATGTGTTAATGAGTTGAGTTTAATGTTTGTTTGAAGTAATCATTTCAGTTTATGTTAGTATTCATCAAGGTTTTAAGTTTTAATGCATTTTAGAATTGTTAAAGGACCGTTTCGTTTAGTGTTTTAAACTACTTTAGAGGTCAAAACAATGGAGTAGATCAGTTGTTTGAGGTTTGTTATAGTCTATTGCGTCAATATCTGTCCTTGTTTTGTGCTTGTTTCTTTCAAAGTCATCATTTTATAAAAACTGTTCTTGAGCTCAATACTGTTAAAATCAGTGTTGAGATCTGAGTTAGAGGTTGAAACATAGTAGTAGTTCAGTTGCTTTAGGTTTAATATGGTCCATTACATTCATCTCTATCCTTGTTTTGCACCCATGTCTAGGTAAGGTCAAAATCACAACATGACTGTCTTGTATGCATTTTCTGTTGAGAACAGTTTCTGAAATCAGTTCATATAGGTTAAGGATTTGATAAGTAAGCTTGCTATAGTCTTATCACATCTTATTTCATCATTGTCAGTCTTTTATTTGATCTTAAATTTCAAGAAAGTCAAATCTCTTAACTGTTTCAAAAAGTCAAACTGTGTCCAAAGTCAGTTTTATGCAGATATTGCAGTCATTGCATAGGGTTCATTACAGCTAGTTATGGTCTCATTTTTGGTCCATTTGTAGTTTGCCAGGTGGTCTTCAAGGCCACATATCTGTTTTTGGCTAAAGCTTTTCTGAGAAGCTTGTGCATAAGCTCAAAGTTGGGACCTGTTTGCCTGTTTTGCTTGAGTGTGCAGTTAGCTCAATCACTGGTGAATTGCTTATTAGGAGTTAGGAGTAGCTGTAATAGGTTGCTTTAGAGTAGTTTTGGTATTACTTAGCTTGTGTAGAAGTTTGGTTCACTATAGTGCTTATTAGCTTATTTTCAAAGTGCTTATTTAGGATCAGTTACACTACAGCCTTCATATTTCCCACATAAGCCTACGTTTTCTTATTTTTCATAGCTTTAGAATAATAAATTAGAATTTCCCTGAATTTTTCATAATTTTTGGTCACTGTTTAGTATTTTTTTCATT
>OU343216.1:141489659-141515699 GCA_910596185.1 Chrysanthemum makinoi | reverse complement strand
CTTTTGTCAAGATTGTATTTGACAAATTATTGATAATCATATCTAAAATAACATGAAAAGTGCTCAGTTATTCAGACATGGATACAGACAAAAGAAAGTTCAAAGTGAAGATCGTGAAGAAGTGTTTACACTATACAAATTTCGACATGAAGTAAAAGCTTTAGTAAAATATGTTAAACTGTCAAAAGCTGTCTTTTAAACTTGGATTGTATTGAATAAAGATTTGCTTACGTTAATCACAGATTTCATGCTTGAGACAAAATTGTTAGATTATTTGTAAAATGGATGATCAGTCTTTTATTTCCGTATAAACCAAAAAATAGTTGTTAGTACTGTTTTCTAAAAAATAAAATAGTGAAACGCATAATCGTAGATGCCAATGACATTATGGAAGGGAATAGAATTTCCTTTACTTTTGCCTTTGTTAGAGTGCTGGTGAGGTGAAATCCTTTAACACGTTATTGGTATTTTGCCCTCAGCCATATCATCCCTCCCAATAACACACCAATAACTAAAACACCCTCCTTCATAACACACCAATAACTATTATTGGGTCCTTTTAGGTCCCACAAAAATATACACTCTCACAACACAAAAAAAAAAAAAAAATGGAGCAAATGGCGTAAGCCATTGCTGATAACCATTTGACTGACCAATAGCGCGAAAGTCGGTAAGGAGATGGCGGCGTTATTCGGCAATTTGGGTACCAATGGCGTGTTAAAAGAGCACCTCACCGTGCCCTCTTAGGTATCTTCTCTTTAGGAATCCAATCACAAAATTTTACTCAGTGCTCACATTCTGTAAAAGAAATATTATTTAATAAAAATATGCTAATTAGTATCATATGCACATTAAAAAAATGCTAAAATCTCCTGCAACATTCTTCTTATAAAACGGGTTGGGTTATTTTGACCCCCCCCCCCCCCTATAATTTTAGATTGACCCTCCTATTTTTTATTTTTTTATATCAAAAACTATAAACTGAAAATGCGGAAGTAAATATAAAGTTTAATAAGTCAAACGCTTAAAAGCAGAAATACGGAACATAAATGACAAAAAAATCTTTGAAAAAAGTGAGGGATAAAAGGAATATTCCCTGATGTGACATTATAGGGGGTTCCAATAAATAACAACCCTATAAAACATTCTACTACAGAATCATGACAAATGTCAAAACAAACGGTTTGCAGAGGAGAATGAGTGAAAAAAAACTTTATAATATTGTTGTGTGTAGGAGGATTTGTATGATTATATGATAGGATGTTGTAGCAAAGCTCTATGCACATTGTTATATTTTAGGGTTTTGGTCGTAGAATAACAACACACTTTTTCAAATATATCAATTTGGTATGTAAACTCTAAAAAAGTTGTGTAAATATTACGAACTTTTATAAACCACGCATAAATGATGTCACGTGTCATCTTTGAGGTATGACATGTCATCAAATTTACATATTGTTACATCTTTAAACACACAAGAATGTACATCTTTAAACACACAAGAATGCATAAGAGCACGGGGTGTGGTAACGATTTGCCTCGTTATTTCCAACGTGTACGTCGGCGTGTTTCGTCCCTCGCCACCTATCACATGCGTGCTCCCCGGTTGTGGTTTTATTTGTTTATGACGAAGAAGACAAAACCAAACCTTAAAACATTACCGTTTAATCACAACGGTTTTCAAATTCAAATATTACCCCCTCTATAAATATTACCAACATTTACACACAAAAAATCACACTTCTCAAACACAATTCAACTTCAAAATTCACACTTCTCTTACCCAAGATTGTATGGCTTGCCGTCTCTCCATTCGCGAAAGATATGCAAACGTACATTCAAAATCAATGCAATAACGACAATGAGGCCGAAAGACGCTATTATACGCGTCATCCAATTGTTTGAAGCGGCGGACGGAAAAGCTGCAGATGAGAAAACTACAAGAGTTGCGACATCGCAGCGAGAACGAAAATGTGTGATCGAGAAATTTCTGAAGGAGGAAACCCATAGAGATGACGAAATTATTGATAAGTTGTGGCGGTGTGTTCAAAAGGTAACGAAAAACATCAACACCAAAGTCAATTGGGCTATCGGGTTGAACAGATGATGGTGCAGGAATCTCTAGTGAGGAATCTCCGGTGAGCGAGGAATCTTTGTCTCGCCTCTAGGATTATATACCCTAGTATGATTCTGCTGAGCGAATATTGATTAGGATTTAGGATTTATGTATTTTTCGTGTGATTTTTTATTTATCGTATGTTTTTTTTTTTCCGTATTGTAGTTGTATTTTTATTTTAAATGAATGAAATGAATTTTATTGTGTTTGGAAAATATGGAAAAGAAAAAAAATGAGGGTGGGTGGGGCCCAAATGAAGATGTTTGAGTTAGTTGTGATTGAAGGGTATTTTTAAGTGAGTATGTTGGACTGATGTGACACAAGTGGGCTGAATGAAGAAAGTTGTGTTCACCACCACACCCCATGCTCTAAGGTTTATTAATGGTAAAGTAATTTTTGTACGATATTTACTAGTGATAAGGCATGCATGACTACACAACCATAAATACACATCTGGATATATATAGTACGTACTCTATGAAATAAAGGAGTTGTCCTTTTCGATGATTTTATAAAGCAATATTGGTAAAGAAATAAAAATAAATAAATAAAAAATAAAAAAGGGCAAAATAACAGTTATATTGGTCAAATTTAATAGTTGGAAAATTTGATTCATGGGTAATAGCAATTAGTGTGTTGTTAATAACCAGACAATAGTGTTGATGTTAGTGCTAATCCTTATTAGCCAACCTTTCCATTTTTATAATATATCTGTCATTAGAGTCTAGTTAGATATAAGTGGGTACATTTTAAAAGGATGATATAGAAATATTTGTTAGAGTACTATTTTTTTAGTTATTACTACGTTCTTATAATATGAAACACTTGAAGAATACGATTTTAAAGAAATAAAAATTAAACCTTTTGTTTACATCGAAATACCAATTTTCATATAAACCTTTTGTTTTGTTTTCTTGGTACACAAATAAAAATTAAAATAGATAAATCAAACAAATTGATATTTAGTTGATAAAAGCTAGAGGGCCCTGTTCATTTTACACCGGTTGCTTTGCTTTTATATGAAGACTGGGTCAGAAAGAAAGACTGAAACATAGCAGAAAGTGATAAAGAAAAAGGCATTAACTTCTTCCTAATTTTTTTGACTGTCTACTTGTAGTAAAATTAATATGAAACCTTTATTTCATGTGAATCAATAAACTTTTTCTTTTTATGAAAACGGGGTGGTCCATGCATGCATGTTGAAAAAGTTTCAGTCTCAAATATAACATGAATCAGTACGTAATTATGTTCACACTTTTTGGCTCCCACGAGCATATTAACATATACTAGCCATTTATATTCTTACAAAAGGTTAATAACTGGTAACACGAACTTAGCCTAAACTCTTCGCCATATGTATGGACTAGCGATTTCTGTTTCAAATAAAATTCGATCAAGTTTTTTGTAGAAGGTGAATAATTTACTCTATTGTGTAATTACACTACTATTTACATTCACGAGGTTGGGGTGGTGGGAAAATTGCTTATATCATATCTCGTGAACGTATGTAATGCAAAAAGTAATCAAAGTCATGGGATTGTTTTGTTCGATGAGGTCAAAAGCCATAATATTTATATCATCAATTTATATAGATGATAAATTATCTTCACAGAATACTAATACTATATAAGTTTAAGCTTTAATAACGAATATATAAGCCATAATATTTTACTAATGATTATGAGTATCAACAACTAAACGAAGTAATATGCGGACAAGAATAGTGATACGTATTATGTTTTTGTAATAAAATATGCCAAAGGTACTATCATTAATTAAACTAGAACTTTTCATTAAGAGTTTGTGACGGAAGCCCACACGGCATTGGTTAAATGTTATTAAATAAACTCGAACTTTAAGATGAATAATGTATTTAATACACATTAATTAAACATATAAATGACCTCAATTATATGTAATTTTTCATTTAAGAACTCAACTTTCTATTTTATGCTTCTAAACAAATGCCCTATGAGCACCCGTCAGATAAACTCATTAAGTTATTAAGCATCAATGTATCATATTACATTATGTGACATTGTGTTTATCATTGACTACATTTCTTTTTCTGTATGTTCTAGCAAATGCGATATGTTCGAATAACAAATGGAGTTGTAACACGCATTTAGAAATCACAATAAAATGAAAATGCTTAACAATCGGCAACAACCCACTAAGAACCTATTCAAAAGATGCAAGATTTGAAAATGAATTTGTTATTAGTATAATGTGATTTTGCAAAACGATTACGGAGATTGAGAGAAAAGTGTTTACATAATCAAGAATGAATGTTACATAATGAAAGAAAAGGGTTAAGTAGTTAATTTTGGTGTTAACAACTTTCGGCCAGAAGTACTAAACTAGTTTGAAAGTCGAAAAAAGTCTTAGTCCCTTGACTTGTGAAAGTTATGAACTGGTCCATGATACTTTTGACATGTAACAATCCCTTCTTCTTCAAACAATGCTTGTCCTCAAGCTTGGTTCTCAAACTCAAGATACCTCGAGTCAAATAACTAGTTCTCCGGTGTCATCCTCATGAGTGTGATTAGACCATTTGACTAAGACATAGACTCTTGCCTCTATTGTTGACTTTGGCCAATTTCCTATCCAAAATAGTAGTAGGCTCAGATGTTCAAGTAGACCATTTGGACCACAATGAGGTAGTACTCCCATCTTGTTGTCACTTCCTTTGCACAACTTCAATTGTGAGACATGAAAAACTAGGTGAACTTGGCTTGTTACAAGAAGGTCCAATTTGTAAGCAACTGCACCAATCTTTTCCATAATCATAAAGGGCCATAGTACTTTGATGAGAGTTTGTGTTGATGCTCCTTTCATATGGTTATTTTACTGTGAGGTTAAAGTTTCAGATACACCCACATTCCAACTTCTAGTACTTTATCACTTCTGTATTTGTTAGCCTGATTCACGATTCTATCTTGTGCTCTTTGCAAATAGAACTTAAGCATATGTAATGAACTTTCTCTAGCCTGCAATGATCTGTTAACTGCCTCCACTACACTATTACCAGGTACATAAGCAATTTGCAATGGTGGCTTTTGACCATAGATTGCCTCATAGGGTGTTGTGTTTATGGATGAATGAAAATTAGTGTTTTACCAGAACTCAGCCATAGGTAGCAAGCCAAACTCACTCCTTTGGCCTCTCACTTGTCATACACACGAGATAGCATTCCAAACACTTGTTTACAATCTCATCGTCCATCACGTTTATGGGTGATATGTTGTGGACAATTTGAGCTGCACTTTAAGGGTTTTAAACATTGATTGCCATAAATGACTTAGGAAAAACTTATCCTTATCACTAACAATAGACTCAGGTAGTCCATGTAGCCTGTACACACGATCAAGAAACAATTGAGCCATTGAACTTGCAGTAAAAGGATGTTGCATTAGCAATGAGATGAGCTTGTTTGGTCAGCGTGTCTACCACCACCAAAATGAATGTCTTTCCTTGTAAATTGGTTAGTTTCTCAATAAAATTCATGGAAATTGAGGACCAAATCTTTTTACGGTATAGGTAAGGGTTGTAAAGACCAGGATATGTTGCTAAATCTGGTTTCTCCCTTTGGCAAACATCACATTCTTTTACAAAATGTTTGACCATTTTTGCATACCCTTCCAATAGAACATAGTTTTGAGCCTGTGTAGAGTTACTGTAATTCCTGAATGCCCACCTATTGCATCTGAATGGTAATGTTGAATGATGCTTTTTCTCAGCTGCACATCATCCCGCACCACTAGCTTTCCTTTTCTCCTCAACAACCCATCCACCATAGTAAATTTATCTTTATAATAACTGTTGTCCTGTATCTACTGAACCACTTTCTTTAGCACAACATGTTACTCCCAACTAGTATTAATTTGTTGCAGCAAATCAGAAGCATTAGAAGTAAGGACTACAATATTGAGTTCAGCTCCACTTGAGACCCTTGATAAAGCATCTGACACTACATTCTCAGAACCACTTTTGTAAGAAATTTCATAGTCAAATCACAACAGTTTTTGTAACCATTTGACTTGGAATGGATTTGTTAATCTCTGTCCCAACAAATATATCAAGCTAAAATGATCTGTTTTTATCTTAAAATGTCTGTCAAGTAGATACCCTCCCCATTGTTCTAAGGCCATCAAGACTGATAGGTTGAAAGTGCGTGGTGTTTGGGTGATAGTGTCTTGCTTAGAAATGCAACTGGGTGTCCCCTCTTGTTGCAGGACTGCCCCAATTCCTACCCCTGATACATCAGTCTCCATAGTGAAAACCTTGTTGAAATTGGGCATGGCTAACACAGGTGCTTGTATCATAGCTTCTTTGAGAGAATCAAATGCTATCTGTGCAGAATCATTCCACTGAAAAGTATCCTTTTGAGTATTGCAGTCAATGGTTTACTCACAATAGCATAATTTCTAATGAATTTTCTATAGTAGCCAGTTAAACCAATAAAACCTCTGAGTTGCTTAACATTGGTTGGAATTGGCCAGTATTTCATAGCCTTTATCTTACTTGGATCAGTAGCCACTCCTTTATCAGAGATAATGTGCCCTAAATACTTAACACTTGAAGCAACGAAAACACGCTTAGACCATTTAGCAAACAGTGAATTCTCCTTCATTACTTGTAAAACTTGCTTTAAATGCTTGAGGTGGGAATCCAAACTGTTAATACAAATAAGCCGTAAAAACGTTTATTTATATTTTACGATCTTCTAATGTTTTGTCGATAACAAACGTAAAATCATTTTAACGAAACAAATAAAATACGTAAATGGTTTGAACTAATAGTTTCTAACATATTCACATTTTCACATAAAACACTAAAACAAGTATATATGATTTTATGATTTAATATTACATATGTACAACAACTAGTGTTTTACATATTTGGGTAAAATATATACATAACTAGTATGTAGTATATTGGGTAATATAAATGGGTAGAAACTTAAGTATCATAACCCATTGGGCAAATACATTGAATGTAGTTGGGTACAACCCAAAGCCCATGACCCATGGATCTTGAACCATAACCCATTGCATGACATCATGCTTATATCATATATGGATAATATCCATAACCCATGGTTTTGACCCATACCCATGTGACTAGGTGCATAGCACTCAAGAGATACATTGTATCTAGCTAAAGACCCATGGATCAACCCATATAACCAAAATACCCATGGTAAGAGGGCGTCCCACGGATCCCTAGCTTTAGCAGCTAGACGGATCCCTTGTGGAAGGGATCCGTGGGATCGAGAACATAGAATTTTTCCTCTATAAATAGTGAGCCATTTCTTCATTGTTTCTCACCCCATTCTAACATACTTTCCCTAAAGTTAAAACTCTCTAACCTCAGATCCAAGAGATCTATGTTTGTAGTTTTGTTTTGTGTGATCTTCTAGGTTCCTCTTAAAGGCAAGATCACCACCTTTGAAGTCGAGCAAGCTCAAGTCCATGAGTTGCCATGCTTCCTCATCATCAAGACTACTGAAGTCTTCTTGTTGATGATTGTTTTTCTTTTCCTAATAAGTGTTGAAGACATTTGTGAAAGGTGTCTCAAGTGTCAAGACGAAGATATTAGTAAAGGATATCTTTCGTCCATATCATAAGCACTTGTGGTAGGTGCTTAGAAGTCAAGACTAGAAGCATTATTGAAGGGTGCTTAGAAGTCAAGAAACAAGACATTAGTGAAGGGTGTCTTGAAGATCTAGTTAAAGGCATTAGTGAAAGGTGCCTTAGATGTACATTCAATATTGTGTGTTTGATGTACAAGATAGATTAGTACTAGATCCAAGGATATTGATATCCTTGATGATGTTTTAAAAAGGAGTTGATCTCCTTTGGGATTAGTCGTTGGTGTAGTGTTGGGTAGTAGTTCCTCCATTGCAATGGAACTAGGTGCTTAGCCTAGTACCTAATAAAGGGTAGGCGACGTTGTGTAGGTGTGGTTCACCTTGGAGTGAAAGAACCAGGTGGTTAGCCTAGCACCGAAAAAAGGGTAGGCGGCGTTGTGAAGCTTCTCGCCATAAGGAGATTGGTGTAGTGATCACGAACTCTCGAGTAGGTGATTCGGGGAGTGGAGTAGGGCAAGGAAGGTGTCCTTGTAGCTGAACCACTATAAATACTTGCATTGTGGTTTTGTGCTTCTTACATTATCTTTTCATTACATACTTATATATGTTTGCTTATCAACATCCAACACACACATCCAAATAGATTGACATAAGTCGATCTAAATAGTTTAAAAGAAAAGTTTTAATTGGCAAAACTATTCAACCCCTCTTCTAGTTTTCCACAATTGGGCATCAGGCTTAGTTACCAAGTTTCTTGAAGTATATCGTACTTTAAAACTTGATCACGATCCATAGTTAATTGAAAACTACAAAGAAGGTGTAAAACTAGAAGGGGGTTGAATAGTTTACCGAATAAAAACTTTGTTTTGAAACTTATTGAAAGATCAATTGATATTGATCTTAAATGTGTTAATGAAATATGCAAGCAATAAGTAATAAGTAAATAAGGAAAAGAAGATCAAACCACAACAAGTTGTTTATAGTGGTTCGGCCTACAAGGACTCTTTTTCTTTGCCCTACTCCACTCTCCGGAGTCTCACACACTTTCGAGTTTAACTTCACTAGTCAACAAGCTCCTTTCACCGGCGGAGAAAACCTTTACACTTCACTTATACTATTTCCGACACTAAGCTAGATGTCGAGTTCTTTCCAAGGGTACAACTACTCCACACACAATGTATTTTGAGGACTAAAATACTAACCACTCACACTCACAAGATTATGATGGTTTGATACAACAATGAAGTATGGATCAAAACTAGATCATACAACACTAAACAAACAAGACTTCCAACTTCTTGTTGAAGCTTGAATATGACTTGATCTTCTTTGCTACAAAAAGTGCTAATATGATAATAGCTGAGTTAGAAAGGTTAGAGAAGATATGTATGAGGTAATCTTAGGGATGAAAAACTACTTGGCTTGGCATTGCTATTTATAGCCAAAATGAATTGAGGGCGTCCGCAGGGCGGACCCCTTAAAAGGGTTCCGTCGGTGTACCAAATAATTTACGCCCGGTCTGACAGTCAAGATATCAAATCTTGCTTAAAGTCAACTCTATCTAAGAGAGATTGTGCAAGATATGAAGAGTACAAATCTTCAAAAAATATCTAATGGAATCTTCTAATGATTTCCATGATGTAATACATGATGTCAAATGTTGTATTACTATATATAGAATTATGCAAAATCTTAAGTAGTGTTTGGTTTTAAGAACCTAACACATTCTACGAACTACTTATCATACATAATGATTAGAGTCATATCAAGATGTTACTAATTAAAAGTGTAAATGCTTGAATGATGAATATATTGTTTGTGAAAGCTTGTTTTAATATCTAATAAACTTGACAAGCTTTAAGCTTTTATAAATTAAATTTACTTTTGACGTTAACAAAACTTAGGCAAAGATCAAAAATATAAATAACGTTTAATGACGATATTTGTTGATTAACGAAGGTTTTTCATAAAACAAACACCATGTCTTTTAAAACTCTTTGTTTGGATGTTGATTAGATAACAACATTTCTTATTATTTATTTCCTATTTAAAATGCACTAATCTTCTTTGTCATGTTGATTAGTCAAAGCTCATATCCACCAAGCTATAGGAATCGTTTGGTAACAAGAATACCTTCCTAAGAGGTGTCTCTAAAGGACGTCTAAGTGACATTTGTTGTGTCATTTGTAAATACATTTCTAAGTGCGCTGGAGGTATGATTTTCTTCTTATCTCTAAAATGACATTTGCTTGATAATTAAGTATGCCTATTTAGGTATTTATATGATTATCTTTTGTGCATATACATGTATTACATCAAGCTTCATTAGGAAGCCTTTTTTTTTCACACGTGTTATCTTTCTCGTCTAAAGTCGTGGTATATAAAACTTGTGTTTTATTTCTTTAATCAATAATAAAACAAAACACAAATTTCAAAAATTATCCTTCCCCATAAATAAACCACTCGACGTCCACTTTATCAAATCCCCACTTTTTCAAATCTTCCAAATTCAAAAATTCCTCTCACTCAAAACTTCATCTTCCTCTCCATTTCATCTCAACCGAAACCAAGAAGAATCTTCTTCAACATGGTTTATGCACTCGTGCTCATCGCCCTAACACCCATCGCACTTGTGTTCCCTATGATGAAGTTCACATACGGAGACATATACTTTGTGTTAATCTACATTGGGGTTATATACCTAATCATTTGTATCATCCTTAGCATTGAAATGAAATATTACTAATAATCTAGTTTATCTAGGTTATTGTCATAATGTGTCTATCATTTCCTTTTATTTTTAGGTGATTCAATAGAAGTCATGTATGCATGCTAAAAAAATGTAGGCCAAAACACTTATCTTGGTATAAAACTATGAGATCTAAAAACCCATGTTTTTCATCATAAAATCCGTTTCTGTAACTACAGATCCACGGATCCCGACAAATGTACTAGCCGGATCCCTTTCAAAGGAAGGTCCCTCTTGGAGAACACTTTTTCATGCAAATTAAAAACCACTTTTTCTAAAAGTAATACTCCACTAGAATGTCAAAACCATAAGTGAGTTAAGCGTCATTATTGTTAAAAAACCATTGTTAATAAAAATCTAGTAAAAACGTTAGATAATCATTGGTTGACCACAAACATCACTTTCTATTAACTCATCATTTCTATAGGTTCAACTATGACGCATGAATATGAGTTTGATTTTTCACTCACTAGCGTCTACACTCCGAACATCTCCCTTGAGCCCAACACACATGGCAATCATGTCCGTGGGTTCAATAATCTCAACCGTCACTTCTAAAGGACGTCTTGTAGACACCTCTCTACAATTCGAAGAAGGTATCAATACCTCCTTCGAGCCATAGGACTAGAATGTCTTCTTGAAATCATCGAGAAGATATGTCCAAGGTTCATAATGGAATTCTTCCGTCAAGTTGAACTCGTTCGTAACGAGGATCGTTCTCTATCTCTTTGGTTTTATATCAAAAACCAAAAGTTTACTTTAACCCTTGGGCATTTTTCTCACATCCTCCGAATTCCAAATCATGGACAATGTGCCTTCAACGAAGATTGGTCTCTTGATTCTCTCTTCAACTTTCATGAAGAAAATAGTCCATATTTTTCACACATACCCTCCCAATTTACATCGCATAATATGCAAACCTCGAACATATTACTCCGATCCAAACATTATCTTCACACGGGACATCCGAGAAGAGTACAACCCCCTGCACTCATCCTACGTGAAAATGTTTGGAGTCTTAGGGGAAATCGAGAAATCCTTCCGCTTGTTGTGCTCACATAATGTATTGTTTGCTAACACAACAACCATACAAACTCGCCTACTTCTTCGCAGGCGATTGTAAATCTTCAAGGCTCCAAGAATAAACTCATCCCTTATGGAATGTTCTTGACGCGTCTCTATCATAACGTTATGCACTTTCATCCTCAATTTCAAAGTCCGTTGTGCGTACTTGTGAACAAGATGATGGAACCGCTAAACATATCTCTCATGAAGACTTTCTTCATTCTTGATTCAACCAACACTCATCAACCAGTGATCCTTCTAGCAAAACGCTCAAGGAACTTAGTAGTCTTTCAAATAGGATCAATCCTTTTGTACTCGTGCTGTATCAATGTAATCCAATTCCCTCATAAATAAAACATCTTACATTTGATATCTTAGTGTTAGAACCCTTTTAAACTAACCTTGGAATATAATGCATTGTCAAGATCATTGCATACCTTTAGTAAAGGTTCTGCTTAGCAGATGGACGGATCCCAAAGTTTGTGCTAGACGGATCCCTACACTTAAGGAACCGTGGGATCCGTGAGACAGAAAATGCAATTGCAAGCATTGTATTTCAAACATATCCTTAGAACACCTCACACTAAGCTAGACATAGTGTCTTAAGGCAAATTAAGTCCTTATAAAGTTAAGTAGATCCTTCCTAATCACACATAACTCACCTAGATCACACTCAAAGACGCTTGTAGATCTATCGTTTCACTTTAATCCATTACTCTTCCGCTCTCAAACTCACACATAATTTTTCACATGATCCCTCATATCTAAACTTTGGAAACCTCTTATAGCAAAATTGATCATAATCATCCTTACGTCAAAATTGGTCGAAATTGATCAAATTCTAATTTTTCCATCTTAAGCCTTTTGGATATTTTCCAAAGGATTAATCTAAGTCACTATCTGATCTCTAGGATCATTTAGCTTCACTTGACACTTTCAAAATCTTTTGTGTCATCCTTGTTCATTCATTGGTACTCATGAAAGTTCCAATTTCTTCCATAAAAGGCAACCATTAGCTACATTACTCATTACCTTCAAGTACTCAAGCACCTCCTCATTTAAAACACTTAGGAGGACTGAAACACTCAAGATGGTATAGATCTTAGACATTAGAAAAATCATTTTTATCCTTTCATAGCTGCTGAGAGCCGGATCCCTAGGATTAGCCTAGACGGATCCCTCTGAGAAGGGAACCGTAGGATCGGATGACGATTATGTCAATCTTACTAAAACAATCATTTCAAGCTCATATTTTTAACTCAAACACTCCATCTCATCTTAAATGAGTTCCTAGATCAGTACAAACTCTGAAGTTGACTCTTGTGCATGTTAATCATCACATTCCAATGAATTTTAGTGGCTTAAGGCTTGAATGCACTTGCCAAATCTCTTGCCTTATAAACCACATTGTTAGGACTTCCATAGTCATCACTTTCATCCTAATTTTCAGCACTTAAGAAACCCTTACAAGCTTCTTGAAATCATCTCATCATGAGGAAAACTCCAAGTAGTAACTTATCCACTAAAGAACCACCCAAGAAAATTGCTCGTGTTGTACACAAAATTTCCTCAACCGAATCATCTCTGGTCAAGCCAACAAATGCAAGGATCAAACCAATTCCTAAAAGGATAGTACCCACAAAATTACCTATGCCAAACACCACCATACCTCCTAGGCCAAAAAATATCATCTCCACTAAACCATCACCATTGGTTCCTAGAGCTATCTCTTTTACATCTCCACTATCATCACCACACCTCTACAATTTAGAGGATTTGCCTCCTAGGCCTTCTCATCCTCCTCCGCCGACAACATTATCCTCATTAGGAGGAATAATGGTACAAAATCAAGGTGTTGAGTCAACATTAGCTCCGGCTTCTTTTTCGCCGTTTCCATCATATAATCCCATTTGGATTATGAGAAATCATCAAACTCAACCACCCGACCATATGGAAGTTGACACTTCTCCACCACCACCATCATTCTTGGTCGAGCCATTCTCAAATGCGCCTCCACCAATCCCTCCGTCGTTTGAAGCTCCACAAGCCGCTTCACTTGATCCTTCGCATCAAGCCATTTTATTTCTTCCACCACCACTACCTAGCCATGACAAATATTATTATCATTGTCAACATGTTGAAAGTTTGATACATGAAGTACGAGAAGACCAACGTTTCATGTTCTATCATGTCCTCAAACGTTTCAACGAGATTAAACCTAAACAAACTTGAGCTAGAAGATTTTAGTGGTGTCCTAGTATCAAGCGTTAGTTGGTCTAGACATTTCTAGTCATGTATCATTTATTTTCTTAGTTCTTAGAGTCATGTATATCATAACTCTAGTTTTATTAAATGAAATTACATGCTACTTGCTATATTTCTGAGTATATGATTATGTTGTATAATACATATCTCACTTTGGTGATAACATTATTTATTATACCACCATTTTCTGAATTTATTCATCAGCCAGACGGACCCCTTTAATTTGCCTAGACGGGTCCCTACTAGGAGGGAACCGTGGGATCCATGATATAGTAAACTATTTTTTCAACTAACTTGGACCACATTTGCAGGAAATTGTGAATTATACTTGCTTTCTAACATTTGTTTTGTAGTTATTCAATTTACACTTGAAGACGTTGACACCCTCAAGCTAGGGGGAGCTTTGTGTCAAAGCAATACATTGCAAATTACTTGCAATATTAGAATTACATTTCTTGACATCCCTTTGCTAAATTGCAATCATCAAGGGGGAGCACATTCGTCACATAGACGAAATCTTTTGCAAACCTAGTTGCAAACAAACTAGCTTAGTATTAGTCTTTTGACGACCTTACATAGGGATGGAATCGTCAAGGGGGAGTAAAAGACGAGATCCTTTCCCGTTACTTGCTCTCTATTTCTTTTTATTTCCTTCACATGTTTTTCCTAAAACAATGTGTTAGTTTTCTTTCGAAGCTCTTTTTGTTTCGACAAAAAAGGGGAGAAGAAAGTAAAAACTACAAATTCAAACTTTTACAAATTTTTAGCTTTTCCTTAAAATAATTTTATGTTTTGTCATCAACAAAAAGGGGAGATTGTTAATACAAATAAGCCGTAAAAACGTTTGTTTATATTTTACGATCTTCTAATGTTTTGTCGATAACAAACGTAAAATCATTTTAACCAAACAAATAAAATCGTAAATGGTTTGAACTAATAGTTTCTAACATATTCACATTTTCACATAAAACACTAAAACAAGTATAAGTGATTTTATGATTTAATATTACATATGTACAACAACTAGTGTTTTACATATTTGGGTAAAATATACACATAACTAGTATGTAGTATATTGGGTAATATAAATGGGTAGAAAGTTAAGTATCATAACCCATTGGGCAAATACATTGAATGTAGTTGGGTACAACCCAAAGCCCATGACCCATAGAGCTTGACCCAAAACCCATTGCATGACATCATGCTTATATCATATATGGATAATATCCATAACCCATGGTTTTGACCCATACCCATGTGACTAGGTGCATTGCACTCAAGAGATACATTGTATCTAGCTAAAGACCCATGGATCAACCCATGACCCATAACCAAAATACCCATGGGTAAAGAGGAGCGTCCTACGGATCCCTAGCTTTACGCTAGACGGATCCCTTGTGGAAGGGATCCGTGGGATCCGGGGAACAGTAGAATTTTTCCTCTATAAATAGTGAGCCATTTCTTCATTATTTCTCACCCCTTTCTAACATACTTTCCCCTAGAGTTAAAAACTCTCTAACCTCAGATCCAAGAGATCTTTGTTTGTAGTTTTGTTTTTGTGTGATCTTCTAGGTTCCTCTTAAAGGCAAGATCACCACCTTTGAAGTCGAGCAAGCTCAAGTCCATGAGTTGTCATGCTTCCTAATCATCAAGACTACTGAAGTCTTCTTGTTGAAGATTGTTTTTCTTTTCCTAAGAAGTGTTGAAGACATTTTTGAAAGGTGTCTCAAGTGTCAAGACGAAGATATTAGTGAAGGATATCTTTCGTCCATATCATAAGCACTTGTGGTAGGTGCTCAGAAGTCAAGACTAGAAGCATTATTGAAGGGTGCTTAGAAGTCAAGACACAAGACATTAGTGAAGGGTGTCTTGAAGATCTAGTTAAAGGCATTAGTGAAAGGTGTCTTAGATGTACATTCGATATGGTGTGTTTCGATGTACAAGATAGATTAGTACTAGATCCAAGGATATTGATATCCTTGATGATGTTGTAAAGGAGTAGATCTCCTTTAGGATTAGTCGTTGGTGTAGTGTTGGGTAGTAGTTCATCCATTGCAATGGAACTAGGTGCTTAGCCTAGTACCTAATAAAGGGTAGGCGACGTTGTGTAGGTGTGGTTCACCTTGGTGTGAAAGAACTAGGTGCTTAGCCTAGTACCTAATAAAGGGTAGGCGACGTTGTGTATGTGTGGTTCACCTTGGAGTGAAAGAACCCGGTGATTAGCCTAGCACCGGAAAAAGGGTAGGCGACGTTGTGAAGGCTTCTCCGATATAAGGAGATTGGTGTAGTGTTTACGAACTCTCGAGTAGGTGACTCGGGAGTGGAGTAGGGCAAGGAAGGTGTCCTTGTAGCCGAACCACTATAAATACTTGAGTTGTGGTTTTGTGCTTCTTACTCTTATCTTTTCATTACATACTTATATATGTTTGTTTATCAACATCCAACACACATCCAAATAGATTGACATAAGTCGATCTAAATAGTTTAAAAGGAATGTTTTAATTGGCAAAACTATTCAACCCCCCCTTCTAGTTTTTTGCACAACGGCATCATATATCAAAAAGACCAAAACAAATTTCCGAGAAACTCCTTGAATAAGAATTCATTAAAGACTGAAAGGTTGATGGAGCATTTGTGAGTCCAAAAGGCATCACTAGGAACTCATAATGCCCTTTATGTGTTCTAAATGCAGTCTTGTACACATCCTCTTCATGCATTCTTATTTGATGATACCCAAACCTCAAATCCAACTTAGAAAAGAACCTTGATCCCTGAAGCTCATCAATCAACTCCTCCACAACTGGTATTGGGAACTTATCTTTGACTGTATACTTGTTGAGTTATCTATAATCTACACACATTCTCCATGAACCATATTTTTTCTTAACCATGACTATAGGAGATGAGAAGGGCTTTGAATGTTTCTAATCACTCCTGAATCTAGCAACTCTTTTACCATTTCCTCAATTGCATCTTTCTGGTTTGGAGGGTGTTTATAGGGTCTTATGTTAACAAGATGGGTGTTTGGCATAAGGGGAATTTTATGGTCTTGTGCTCTTTTTGGTGGTAACTATTTTGGTACATCAAAAACTGACTCAAACTTATCTAAAACACACTGCAAATTCTGTGCACAACCCAACTCAGGCTCCATTTGTAGTAAAGTTGCAGAATAATCACACAGAGCTATGGCAGAAAATTTAGCTGTAACTATCTTACTACCACTTTTATGCTTACCTTACATCCACTTGAGAGTGGTTTGTTGGGTTCCCCTTAACACTATCTTCCTTTCCTTATAGGTGAATTCCATAATCAAATTCTTAAAATTACATTTCACCCACCCTAAAGTAGACAATAACTGGATTCTAAGGACCATATCACATCCACCCAAGGGCAGAATCAACACATCAGAAGTATAAAAAATGCCTTGAAATTCACAAGTAAAGTTCTTACATTCATACAAGCTACTCATTACATGCCCATTTGCTACTGAAACCTTTAGAGGACAGATCTTACTTAACCTGCAGCCTAGTTTTTTACCAGTGTTCAAGTCCAAAAAATTTTGGGTACTTCCTGAATCAACTAACACATGCAACATGTTTTTTTCTCACATAACCTCTAACTCTCATAGTTCTATAACTATTTACACCAGACAATGCATTCAAAGATATCAGAGGTGGTTCATCAATCAGGCTAGTATAAGTATTCACCACTCCTTCCTCAGTCAACACCATATCTTCATCTTCACTTTCTACACCATCTCTCATTATTTCTAAAGAGTACAACTGCCCACTGCACTTATGGCCAGGTACATACTTTTGACTACAATAGAAATATAGGTGTTTTGCTCTTTTTTCGACTAATTCTTGTTGAGATAATCTCTTAAACTGTCTGTTTGGCATAGTCTTGTTGTTACTCACAGACACAATTTGATTATTCTTAAAATTACCCTCCACATTCCTATTATTGTTACCACCCATCACATTGGTTTTAGGAGTGACTAGTAATGGTGCTGATCTATTCCTAGACACAGTCATAATAACTTCTTGCAATTTAGACAAACAAAACACATCAACCAAACTTGCAAGCATAAATATCCTAACAGAATGAGAAATATCTTCTTTCAATCCACCAATGAACAAACTAATAGTATAAGATTCAGGTAAGTCTACCTTTTTCAATAAAGTTTCAAAGGATTCTTAGTATACTTGCACACTAGTAGTCTGTTTGATATTTTTCAACTCAACGATGGGATCTTCAAACACTGACTCAAATCTTGTTCTTACTTGAGTTTCATACTCATTCCAAGTCACATTCACCCATACCTATTGATGAATTGCTTGTGCCAGTTAAGTGCCTTTCCAAACATGTGCATTGAAACCAGTGTGATCTTTTGATAATCCTCACCAATATTGTCCATCTCAAAAAACTTGTTAACCCTATAGAGCCATCCCAACACATCATCACCATCAAACTTAGGAAACTCTATTTTGGTCAACCTACCATACTGAAGACCACCTTGATCATGGTTCTGAATAGTTTGACTTCCTAAAACTTCTCTTCTTTGACTGGTTCCTTCACCACTGTCAAGCCTATTCTGTATTGAAGTGATAGTTGCATTCATGTTTTTGAAAAGACTCATCAATGTTGCTAATTGGGTTTCAACAAAATTTGCATTGTTTGTTATACTTTCTTGTTGGTTTTCCATGGTTCTTGTGGTTACCATGGTCTATCTGTTCTCAACCACCGATTGATCATACCAAGACAAAATACCACCACACACTTCCTAACTATCGTTTTTGTGAAATGGAAATGAAAATTTGTAATCAAGAACGTATTTGCGATTAGGAAAATGGTCTAGATTGACAGGAATTGATGGCTAAGTGATGGGTGATCAAAAAGATCAAAATCTTCAATCGGTGTAACTGAACGCTAACGGAATAACTGAATTCTAACAGAATTCAACCATTAATGGTGGCCAAGGATCACTCTGATACCAATTGTAACACACATTTAGAAATCATAATGAAATAAAAATGCTTAACAATCGACAACAAACCACTAAGAACCTATTCACAAGATGCAAGATTCGAAAATGGATTTTTATTAGTATAATGTGGTTTACACAATGGTTACAAAGATTATAGAGAGAAAAAGTGTTTACAGAATCAAGAATGAATGTTAAAAAATGAAAGGAAAGGGTTAAGTAGCTAATTTTGGTGTTAACAGCTTTTGGCGCCCAAGTACCAAACTAGTTTGAAAGTTGAGAGTCTTAGTCCCTTGACTTGTGAAAGTTAACAGAACTGGTCCTTGATACTTTTGACATGTAACAAGAGTATCTATACTACTTATAATAGAAGAATGAACATCTCTTCTCATGGTCTTAAAATTAAGACTTACAAAATACAAAGCATATTGTACAATACATAATGCACTATTAATGATCTTTCTCATCAATCTTAATTTTAAGACTTACAAGTCTTAAAGCTTAATGTATAAAATACAAAGCACTATTAATATGGTCAAAATATTTAATGTAGTTAATTAATTAACTGGTCAATAAATACAATTAATGCAATTATTAAAACACCCCTTACACAAGAAATACAAATTATCAAACATATTATACAACCAACTTAAACAATTCCGCATTAAAATGTCACTAATACAAATAATAAATAACATTATACAAATATTCAAGCTGAACGGGCAAGGTCCAAATGGGCCCGAGCCTGACGGTACGATCCAAACGGTACAAGCGGTCGGCAAAAGTAGACGCGGGCCAAACGGGCTCGAGCCGAAACGAGCACGAGCTAAACGAAATTTTGAAATCAGTAAATTTATTATAAAAAGAACATAATAAACTAAAATACATGATTCAGGAAAATTTTAATTAGGGTATCCGCGCCGCAACGCGTGAACCCTTCATTAAATGTCCTAATACAAATAAAAGCACATTATACAGATATTCAAGCCCGAACGGTCAACGGGCAAAATAGGCTAAGCCGAACGGTCTTTGGCAAACGGCTCGAGCGAACGGGCATGGGCCAAATAGGCGGGCAACGGCTCGAGCCGAACGGGCACGGGCTAAACGAAATTCTTGATATCCGTAAATTTATTGTCAAAAAGAACATAATAAACTAAAATACATGATTCACCGGAAAATTTTATTTCATGGTAACCGCCGCCGCAACACGCGAGTACCCTGCTATTAACTATAAAACGATCTTCAGAACTGATATTTTCTTAGCAAACATGGTCTTCTTCTACATTTTGATATGTCGGAAAATGTGGACACATTTTTTTAAGTAAAAGAAGGCAAATAAATAGGGTGTATCGTGTATGGTTTTCTTCCCAGATTTTGGTAACGTGATGTTTGGTTTGCTTAAGGTCAAACCCATGCATGTTGCATGTGTGTACGAAGCATGTTTTCGATTTGTAGGTTGAAACTTGTCGAATATATATCGTTTGTTAACAACCTCCATGTTTTTGGTAATCCTTTTTGGCGTTTTGTATTTGTTCAATCATTATTTTCTTTGTTTTAACATCAAATCACAGCTAAACAAGACATCAAACCTAATCCAAATATACAAATCTAGAGTTGGTAACTTGTTTTTTGGATTCAATTATAAACTAAACTTTATCTATGCCTAGTTGTCAATATATACCGATACATATAGACCAGTCGTTCCGGTGCTTGGCATTTTTTGTACCTAAAATAATTTTATATATAAAAAATAGACTAAGTGACCGGGCGACCGGTACAACATGCTAAGTGTCGTCTTATGAAAGTCGACAAGTGTCTGGGTACATGCTAGGTGTCCGACTTATGAATTCGACAAGTGTCCAATTGTACAAGTTGCCCAGTCGCCCGGTCTATTTTGAAGTTAAACTTATTTTAAGTCCAAAAAGTGCCAAGTACCGGGACGACTGATCTATTTTTGTAATTTTCTCCATTTGAAAATGTACAATCATGTATAAAATATTTCAAAAATTAGTAAAAATATACTAAAATTAAAAAAATGAGATTGATTCTTAAATAGTGTCAAACTAAGTTTTATAACAAAGAAAGTACATTTAAACCCTAGGAGACATCCTTCAATCAAGCTTTAACTTTTCGACAAAATCTAGAGACACTAACAACTCCCACTAATAATCCCTACTATTGAATTTTGTTTGTATCTAATTTTAGTTTTTCTTGCAAGTAAAAAGATTGATATAATTGACATCATCAATTATATGTGATTATGGGAATAAATAGCTTGGTAGGCTTTTCTTTTCCATTAAAACAATGTGGTGCTATGGAAAACCAATGCTACCAAAATATTTTTGAGGCTTTTACAAATTTGACCATTTTACCTTTATAGGTTTTGTAATTTTGATAACTAGGGAATATAATTTGATGATATGATTGACACTTTAACGGTCTTATAAAACGATATCCATGTTTGAGAATCTTGATAAAAGTAGTTTCCATAACAAATTGAAAAAGACATTCACCCACCGTGGGGCTTTGAAACAAGAGAAGAAATCAACAAACTCTTCTTTTTAGAAAAAAAAGTAAAGTATAAAATAAAAAAGACAAAGATTTGTGGATCATAAATTTCCCTTTTGATTTAACATAACTAGTATGATAAATCACTACAAAATGTCACAGAAAACAATATTCACAACCCTACAATAATTTTCTAAAACAGTAAAGTAGCTCAATGATAACTTGCAACTTGCAACTTTGCATAAGAGAAAAAGAAAGGATTTTTTATTTTTTTTTTATTTATTTTATTTTTTATTTTTATTTTTAAATAATAGCTTGCAAGTTATTCCTCAATTATATATGTATATATTTTTTCATCCGGGATGATAGCCCAATGGTAAAGAATAAACAACGTAAACTAGAGGTTGTACGTTTAAATCATGTTCTCGTGACCCTTTAGTCACAATGTCACGTAATCTGCCTCATCATGCATGTCGGATGTGAAAGCGCCGACTAAGGCTGCAAGAGAGTCGTTGTTTTTCACGCCTCAAAAATTAAATCATATCGAGTATCGACACATCGCTCAATTATTATGTAACTAGGTGGTCAAAAGATAAAACTATATATATGACCGATTGACCGTTATATTAGTACGTGAAAAAAACAGTAGTAGTGGTCTAAGATGTACATAGTTTATCTAATGAACACATTAATCACTTTTGTGAGAACTGCTAAAAGTGATAGTACACAAGAAGACATGATCCAGGTGTATGCCATACACACTTAACGGTAAGAAACTAAATAGACTTTGATAATCTAACGAATTAATATGTGTTATAAATTGGTAAGGGTTGTGACGATAACGTTGGATAATCTTCTTAGATCGTGTATGCTCACTTTCCGAATAAAGTATGTTGACCTTTTAATTAATATCAGGGTATCACGAACTCTTTATTGAGATAATCCAAGAAGAACATGCGAGTATTTCTAGGCACAGGAAAACTAAGCAAAACAAAGAGTTTATGTTTGGATTTTTGTATGTTCAAGTGAGAAAATAAATATGTTACGTAAGAGATTCTATCTAACAGTTAGAGGCGTTAAAGGTGATTAAAAACCAACAGTCATAACTGTTACAGTAACCTAAAAGTCACACAGTTTGGAAAAAGGCGAGAAAAACAAGTAATTTGGAACAACAAATATACCGTTTGGTTTGGGGCAATCACGATTACTTAAAATAATCGATAACACTAAAACCACCAACAATACATGCATAGCAATTTAACATCACAACTCAAAATACAATACATTGTGCCAAAAAAGGTCAAACCTTAATCTTGTTATAGAGTTATGAACAACAATTTGGAACCATTAATCGGAACGTGTATGTCTATAAACAAGTAAGCAAAATCATACATGCAGTATCATGTTTCACCAGCCGAGATAAAGGGTACTGACTAACTGACGTAATCTGGGTTTAACTTTCAAGATGAACAGCATGCAGACATAGTCTTACTCTATTTAGTGTACTCTGGAAGCTCTACTTGTTCTTTACCCTGCAATTTATGTAAGGTAATAATGTAGTTATTGGTTTGCCAAAACTAACAGTATGGGCGTTAACACAACCTAGTGATAGTATTGATTTAGATGCACTAATTAATCTTTTATATTTTAGGATATAATTAGTTATCTAACGTACGAAGAAATGAATTCTTTCTAATGAGGGCATTGAGGACCGAGCTCTATTATGATGGCAAGATCAACAACGATGCTTGTTACGTATCCAAGAACTATACCAATCACACTCCGTGCAACGGATGATGAACCAACATCCACATCAGTCTAAACAAAATAGTACGAAAAGTTACAAGATTTGTGGATCAAAAATTCCCCTTTTGATCTATCATAACTAGCTAGTAAATTAAATAACTACAAAATATCACAGAAAACAATATTCACAACCCTACAATAATTTTCTAAAACAGTAAAGCAGCTCAATGATAACTTGCATAAGAGAAAAAGAAAGATTTTTTTTTTTTTTTTTAATAGCTCAATGATAACTTGCATAACAGTAAAGTAGCTCAATAAACAGCATAAACCGAGGTTGTATGTTTAAATCATGTTCTTGTGTCCGTTTAGTCACAATGTCACGTAATTTACCTCATCATGCATGTCGGATGTGAAAGCGCTCGACTAGGGCTGCAAGAGGGTCGTTGTTTTGCACGCCTCAAAAATTAAATCATACTCCGTATTAACTATTAAGTATCAACACATCGCTCAATTATTATGTAACTAGGTGGTCAAAAGATAACACTATATATATGACCGTTATATTAGTATACACTTAAGTGAAAAAAACAGTAAAACAATAGTAGTGGTCAAAGATGTACATATAGTTTATGAACACATTAATCACTTTTAAGTGATAACTAAAAAAGAAGACATGATCCAGGTGTATGCCATACAAACTTAACAGTAAGAAACTACATAGAGTTTGATAATCTAACGAATGTGTGTTATAAATTGGGTAGGGATTGTGACCATAATTTTGGATAATCTTCTTAAATTGTGTATGCTCACTTTTTAAATAAAGTATTTTGACTATTTAATGTGCTGGTATCACGAAATCCTTATTGAGATAATTTAAGAAGAAAAATTATTTCTAAGCACAAGAAAACTAAGCAAACCTAAGAGATTTTGTTAGGATTTTTGTATATTTAAATGAGACGATGAATATGTTATTCATTTGATGGCTAGAGCGGTTAAAGCTGTTTAAAAACCAACGGTCATAACTGTTATCCCACTCGTCACACAGTTTGGAAAAAGATAGGAAAAACAGTTAAGTAATCTAGAACACCAAATATACCGTTTGGGTCTGGACGCTACCCCGAACCCCATTGGGGGCACTGTTTCCGGACCCCAGCAAGATGCGGCTCTCCCTCGGCCCCGCCCACTCACTTGAGAGCGGAACCACAACAAGGGGCGCTACCTCTTGACCCATGCATCTCTGTCATGCTGAAACATATCAGCTCAAACGAGGGTGCACTTCACACTCCCCTAACTCGTATCCGAACATGATATGAAAACCATTTCCCTTGTAAATCGCAATTACCTAAAATAGTCGATAACACTAAAACACCAACAAAATGTGCATAGCAATTTACCATCACAACTCAAAACACAATATCGAAAAAGGTCAAACCTTAACCTTGTTATAGAGTTATGAACAACAATTTGGAACCATAATCCTGCATTGCTATCGGAACGTGAATGTCTATAGACAATTGAGTAATAACATACATGCCGTATCATGTTTAATAAAGGGCACTGACGTAATCTGGGCTTAACTTTCAAGATGAACAGCAGACTCTAGTCTTACTCTATTTAGTCGAACAGTTCCTAGAATGTACTCTGGAAGCCTACTTGTTCCTAATTACCCTGCAATTTATGTAAGGTAATAATGTAATTATTGGTTTGTGAAAACTAACCAGTATGGGCGGTAGCACAACCTAGTGATAGTATTGATTTAGATGCACTAATCTTTTACTACGTATATCTTTGGATATATTAGGTATATAATGTACGAAGAAATGAATTCTTTCTGATGAGGGCATTGAGGACCGAGCTCTATTATGATGGCAAGATCAACAACGATGCTTGTTACGTATCCAAGAACTATACCAATCACACTCCGTGCAACGGATGATGAACCAACATCCACATCAATCTGAAGAAAATAGTACGAAAAATTACATGAATGTTTACAATAAAAAAAAGTGTCACCTGGGGTCTTTAGACATGCAACCGATCCTTTTTTGGTATTACTAACTACTATCTTAGATGAAATAAGCGATCTTTTACCTCCAAAAAGTTGTCGTGTCTTACATAATTGCATGTGACCGCTTTGCCTAATAAGCAAGCTTTTGTTCCAACTGCACGCTTGACCATCCAATATCCCTGTTACAAATATGTAGCTAGATGGAAAAAGGGTCCACCACGAGGTACACAATACCCTAACGACTCATTAATAAGCGAATGAAATATATCACCACAAGAAAACGATACCTGAACAATACTGGGGATCAACTTAAATCTTGAATCACGAAAAGTGTCGGTTTCATCAATGAATCGTCCCAGCAAGGAATCCTTGACTACGGGCCTATCCGCAGCAAAGTAGAGAACTAGGCTGTAGTTTGGTTTAGCAGGCACCTTAAATCAATGGCAAATCCAGCAGTTCGTAAAACTCTTAGAATACATATTTTGCTTGATGTAATTAATTAGTTACATTAAACTCTTAGAATACATACTCCGTATTTTGCTTGATGTAATTAATTACTTACATTAACTAAGAGAACTGTGGTTATGCGCATTGACATGAGTACTCAAATAAGAAAATTTGTACGTGAACATACTACTACCTAATCCGTGAAAGTTGCAATCTATTAATAGAAACAAGTCTTGAATAGCCTGATTATATACTAGTCAACCAATTAAAACTTAATAGATACCTGCATGTTCATGACCAGGACAAACGGAAGTCTTTTACCAGCTTTGGACTATAAGAAGAACATGAAACCATGTAACCATCAGTAGACACGGAAAACTATATAACTACAGGAAACAAAAAGATGCATTTTTAATAACACGCCATTTGGGCCAAACGGGTCAATAGCTCCCCAAAGTGTATTTTCTAAATCATTTTATTCATAATATAATCTTAGATTAATATAGAGCGAATATAAAAAATCTAATTATTTTTGACGGTCAACCCGACCATTCTGATC
>OU343216.1:141470561-141482077 GCA_910596185.1 Chrysanthemum makinoi | reverse complement strand
AGGTTTCAGTACTTGGTCACAAGTATTGGGATGCTTCATCCATAATATGTCTTATCTCTCTCTATTTTGTAAAGTTTAGTAAACTGGTGATTAGTACTGATTGTTATCTGGTTAATACTGATTGTGAAAAGTTAATACGGATTGGCAAGAAAATGTCTTGGATTGTGTTTTCTTGGTTTTGGACTAACTTTTCAGGCATAACACAAGCATTATGGATATGGTTTGGTGACTCAATGTGACAGCACATGTGGTTTTCTTTCTTATGCTCATTTTGAAGGCACCACATGATGGAACTTGCTGTAACTATGTATTGTGTGATGCCAAAGCATTATGAGGCATCTTGTGATATTAATGAACATGAATTGATGGTTTGATTAGTCGATTCATTACACTAACTAACTCCTTTGCCATTCTATCTTTTTGAGATAGTGTGACTAGCCTAAGGGCATATGGCTTAGAGAACGCGAGCAAGTGAATCCAACACTTGTGTTGGAGCAACACACTACGAGCTAGAAACCTGTCAAGGCCCTTTAATGGGACTATCCATCACAGTGATGCTATGCACTGAAACCATTGGTTTTCACCAAACCAGAGGCCATGTGAGGCCAATCTTGATTATAGTGTACGTCACCACACTTAATCCCTTCAAAATTGGGGTTTCAGTATTATAATTTCCAAAATATAAGATAATACTTGATGGGTAAAGTTAATCTTGATGGTTATAAGTTAGTGCTTGATAAGCATAGTTAGTACTGATGAAATAGCCGTTAGTACTTATTCCAAAAGTCTGTTATGCAATGATTACTTTTGCAAGTAGAGTTGTTACCATCTTTTCCTTATAAAAGGGTTTCCTAATTGGTTTCTCTTCACTTATTACCATAAATATTTATAAGGCGGTTCAACTAAAATTCTCCAAATCTCTATATATTGCATAACTTTCCAATTGCTTTTACTATAATTCACTAAAGGCTTTTGCGATTAATCCCACCTTACTAACCCTTATTATAATCATTCATGGCTCCTCTTGATTTTGTCGACAAGCATAACATGGTGGCATGCTTGGAATTGTCAGAAGGTCATGATGAATTTGCTGAGATAGCAGCCTTTCTAAACCGAAGCAGCATCAGGTTTGCTTTACTCTTAAACCCTACTATCTTATGTACCCTTGTCAGAAAGTTTTGGCAAACTGCAATTGCCTCAACAACTGAGGAAGGGGTACAATAGTTAATTACGGTTGATGGCACTCAAATTGTTATTACTGAAGCCTCTCTAAGAGAGCATCTTCATCTTAGAGATGCTGAAGGTATTACCACTTTGCCAGGCACGAAATTTTGAACAACTCTCATAGATGGGGTATAGACATGATGACACTTTCAATTTTCACAAAAGTCAGTTTTCCCCACAATGGATATTTCTAATCCATACACTCCTACCTTGCTTGAGTCACGAAAATTTGCGGGATGCTTTTCCCACAAATATAGCCACAACCTTGATCTTCCTTGCAACAGCGGGGTGTTCAATTTTCAAACTATATTTTTGAGGTTATGCTTAAAATCAGATAAGCAAAACCAAGTTTGGCGTATCCAGGTTTATACAAGTATTTTTGGATCTTCAGAAACAAAACCTACAGCCTCACAAAAATAGTTATCCTTCAAAACTACTCACAGCCAAAGTGTTTTCAAATATGTCAAGGGTTGTGGTAGGCTATAATGGGGTTGTAGTGCCTTTATTTGCTAACATGCTCATTGCAGAGGGTGAAGGACCATCAAGCACAGGCCCAACACACACCCACAGATCCTAAAAACTCTCCAAATCAACCACTTTCATCAACAAGTAGGCAATCCGAGGCAGGGGAGTGGGAATGCTCGAACCCATTCTCTCTCATTGAAGCGATGAGCCTATCTCGGTGATGGAGATAGAGTGGTGCGGGCTGCCACTACTCAACCAGGCTTAGAAGCTGGTGAGGATAGTGGTAACATCAATAAGACCTAATCCATGCTAACACCTAGTGAGCATTCATCACAGGGTGGACCAAGGCACATGCTTAAAAGGGGGGTGTATCTGCTCAGGCTAGGCCTGGGAGTGCATCTCAAATGCCTAGTGACCCACCTCTCTCAGCAGGTAACACAACTGGAAGAGGTGAGGGCAGTTTGACACTTAATGAAATGACGGATTTGTACAAGTTTCTATGCAGAAAAGTTAACTCACCGGAGATTGCTCTGGATGAACACAAGAAAGCTGCTGCCAAAGTTCATACCAGGATGCTTCTTAAGATGAAAAGGCTTGCACATCAAGTCCAGCTTCTATCCAAGCCAACTGCAGAAGCATCTCCAGTTACCACATCAATCAAACGGAAAGCCAAGTTCACAGTTTATAACCAACTTTTCTGTCTGACAGACGGATTGCTGGTTTATAACCAGACGGATCCCTAGTGAGAGGCAACCTTGGGATCCGTGCCTACAGATCAGCTTGTGATCAGCTTTTCTTCCAAATTCAAACCCTCTTTGGTAATCTTAACACTTTTGCTTACCATTTCATGATTCCCTAGAGTAGAACAACACCATAGTTGACGTTGGTGTATGCCAAATTTTCTTAGTGGTCATGAATTTAATTCATCAAACTCAAATTCATCCTTTATAAACCAAACACTCTTAAGAGCTTAAGTCACCATTCTTACCATCATCTTAGAATCAGTAGTAAAAAAAAGACCTCTACTACACACTTACCATGACTAAAGCATCTAGCAAGAACTCTTCAACTAATGGTTCATCCAAAAAGAATGCTCATATGGTTCATGAGATTTCATCTACGAATCATGTAAGAAGCCAAAATACTAGAATCCTCCCTCAACAAACTCAATCAACCAAAGCTAGAAGAACCGCTAGGATTAGCATTCGACCCTTTGAAAGACCTTCATCAAGCACTAAATACAACACACCTAGTTCTAGTAAAACACCCAAACCTTCATTTCTAGAACCTAGACTACAATCCTTTACCGCACCCCTCTCCCATCCAAATCTTTACTCATTAGAAAGCTCACCACCAAGAACTTCACACTCACCTACCTTCTCATTAAATAGAGAACCACCCTCATCACCAAATAGTCCATATTTGGAAACAAAGAACCACCAAAGACCCAACCATCTAGAGGAATTCCCATCTCCACCACCAACTCATACACCATCACCCTCATTTGTGGTAGAACCACATCCTACATCGCTCAAATCACCTCTACAAGTTCCACCATCCTTTGTGGAGCCTCCTCAAAACACCCCACCTCCTCCGACTCCTAGTCATGATAATAATTGCTCTAGTTGTCAACTCACCCAAGGACTTGTTAAAGAAGTACGAAATGAGGTGCATTTCATGTTTAATCATCTCCTTGAACGATTGGACCAAATCAACAACTCTACTCACCCTTAGATTCAAGCTCTTTGATACTTTTTAGGTCTTCGTTACTCGTTAGTATTAGTAGAAAATGTATTACATGTTTGAATCATTCTCTTAGTTTTAGAGATACGTAGATCATCTCTCGTATTTTTATTGAATGAAATTACATGTTTATGCTATTGTCTTGAGAATATGTTTGGTGCATCAATACATATCTCATTTTGATGTTAACATCACTTGTTGCATCACCATTGCTGTCTTTTGCTACTGCAGAGCGGATCCTACGTTTTGCCTAGATGGATCCCTCCAAGAGGGAGAGTGGGATCCGTGCAACAGAAGACTTGATTATTACTAACGTGAGTCTTATTTGCAGGAAATTATACATTATATACTTGTTTTCTAACCTTTGTTTTGTAGATTTTCAATATACACATGAAGACTTTGACACCCTTAGCTAGGGGAGTTTCGTGTCAAAGCAATGCATTGCAAAATCATTTGCAATATCCTTCACATAGGATTACATTACATGACGTCCTCCTTTGAAGTTGCAATCATCACGGGGGAGCATATTCGTCACAAAGACGAAACCATTTGCAAACATAGTTGCAATGCATTAGTTTAGTATTTATTTTGCCTTGACGCCCTCACAAAGGGATGGACTCGTCAAGGGGGAGCTAAGTCGAGAATATTGCTCCTCACTTACTCTCTACTTTTCATATTTTTTTTTCACATATTTTTCTTAAAACAATGTGTTAGTTTCTTTTCGACGCTCTTTTTGTTTCGACAAAAAAGGGGAAGAAGAGTGTAAAAACTCCAATTCAAACTTTTACGAATTTTAGTTTTTCCTTAAAATAATCTTATGTTTTGTCATCAACAAATAGGGGGAGATTGTTAATACAAATAAGCCGTAAAAACGTTTATTTATATTTTACGATCTTCTAATGTTTTGTCGATAACAAACGTAAAATCATTTTAACGAAACAAATAAAATACGTAAATGGTTTGAGACAATAGTTTACTAACACACTTACGTTTTCACATAAACGCTAAACAAGTAATAGTGCTTTCATGATTTAGTAATACATATGTACAACAACTAGTGTTTACATATTGGGTAGATATATACATAATTAGTATGTATTATAATTGGTAGAAGTTTAAGTATTTGAGCCATTGACTAAATACATTGAATGTAGTTGGGTAAAACCCAAAGTCCATAACCCATACCCATGGAGCATAACCCATAACCCATTGCATGACATCATGCATAAGTCATGATGGGTATTATCCATAACCCATTGAGCTAACCCATAAACCATGGACTAGATACATTGCATATTCTAGATACATTGTATCTACTTGGATACCCATGACCCATAACCCATGACCCAAAACCCATGGGCAAGAGGGCGTCCACGGTTCTCCATTTACACTGGACGGATCCCTCTAGTAAGGGATCCGTGGGATCCATGGAACAGTAGCATATTTTCTTCTATAAATAGTGAGCTATTTCTTCATTGTAGGCAGCCACTCATACACACACTTTCACCTAGTATTGTAAACTCTCTAACCTCAGATCCAAAGGATCTTTCTATGTAGTTTGTGTTTGTTTTTGTGTGATTCTCTAGGTTCCTCTTAAAGGCAAGATCACCACCTCTTGAAGTCGAGCAAGCTCAAGTCCATGAGTTGCCATGCTTCGTCATCTTCAAGACTACTGAGGTTCTCTTGTTGATAGTTCTTTCTTCCTCATTAGAAGTGTTGTTTTAAAGGCATTAGTGAAGGATGTCAAAAGGGTCAAGACAAAGGCATTAGTGAAAGGTGCCGAACGTCCGTGTCAAAGGCATTAGTGAAGGATGCCAAAAGGGTCAAAACGAAGGCATTAGTGAAAGGTGCGCGACGTCGTGTCAAAGGCATTAATGAAGGATGTCAAAAGGGTCAAGACGAAGGCATTAGTGAAAGGTGCCGAACGTCCGTGTCAAACATTAGTTAAAGATGCCAAGGGTGTACAATCGATATGATGCATCGATGTACAAATAGAGATTGATTGTGTCCAAGGATATTGATATCCTTGATGATATTGTAATAAGGAATGGATCTCCTTTGGATAGGTGTTGTGTAGTGTTGGGTAGTAGTTCCTCCTTTGTAATGGAACTCGGTATCTAGCCTTGTACGGGATAAAGTGTAGGCGACGTTGTGATAGGTTTGGTTCTACCTCGTGGAAGAACCGGTGTCTAGCCTTGTACCGGATAAAGAGTAAGCGACGTTGTGAAGGCTTCTCCGCCATAAGGAGTTGTGTTGTGTAGTGATTACGAACTCTCGAGTAGGTGAATCGAGGAGTGGAGTAGGGCAAGGAAGGTGTCCTTGTAGCCAAACCACTATAAACACTCGTGTCGTGGTTTTGTGTTTCTTACTCTTTACCTTTACATTACATATTTGCATACCTATCTATCAACATCCAACATATACATTTAGATAGATTGACATAAGTTGATCTAAATATTTTAAAACGAAGTTTTAATTGGTAAAACTATTCAACCCCCCTTCTAGTTTTCCACACTGAACATACTATAGACATGTGGTATTTCTTCAGAATTAATATTGTAAGACAATCTAACAATATATAAGAAAAACATATTCCTTTTGCCTTACCTATTTACCAAGTTAACTTAATGGTATAATAGAATTTCCAAGTCAATTGCATGCTTTATAACACAAGTACTATTTGACCATATCAAAAGACATAAACAGTTATAATCCCACTATACGTTATAAGTCATTTACCAATGACTTCATGTACATGATAAAAAAAAAAGAAAGTATAACGTCTTAATTTGTATTATAAGTCTTGTAGCAATTAAAAGACTTCATGTTTGTGACTTTCAATAAAACATAAATATGTTTAACTAAAGTAATCATGAACAGCACCCTTTGGTTTCAATAGTAATTTCAAGTTAATTGATTTACTTCATTTATTTATGTCAATCCAAGAATACATAATTATCTAAATTGAAGTAGTATTAAATTACTTCATTTATTTATGTTATTCAAATAATACATAAATTATGTATGAAGTAGTATTTATTATTATCTTGACACATGTTCTAACTAGGGCAATCACACATTAGATGTGTATAAGTCATATTAGAACGTTAGTCTCTTACCTTGCGGTCAAGAGAATCCTTTAAATCATATTTCTTTGTGTTGTACCTTGCACACAATAATAATTTCTCCCACTTGTGTATGGAACAACTTCATGTAGTAGATAAACAACACGCCACGCATTTGTTTATGTGATCAATATGATTGTTTCATAGATGTCAGCATAACAAGTAGATGTAGGACTACATTGTCTGGTAAGGAAACGCACATGACTATCCTTAAAAAACATAAGTGTCTACAATTTGGAAAGTAATTATCTTGAGACATTCTAGAGATAATCTGGGTTACTACCAAGATAATAAAGCTTGTAGCTCCTACTGAATTAGAGAGTATTACAATAATTCCTTATTCAGTAATAAAACACAATACTCTCACAGGATTTGACAACATTGTAAGTGTTTCATAACCAATGAAATCAAATGGTGTGCTATTTACTTTTCTACAGTTTTTGAAAGCCCATACATAACAATTACTTAGGTATTAAAAGAGTGTATTCTACTATGTAGATGGTGGACTATCCATCAATGCTATTAACTTGAAAAATTAGGCATGCAATTTCTTCCTTAATAGGTCTACCATCCCTACAATGGTATGTAGCACCTTAAGAGAGTCAATTCAAAACAGCTAGATAAATTATGCTAATTTGCCTTTTACCAATTTTGCGGTAATCAGTCTAGCTTCTAATTTAATAACTCATATAATATCATACATTTTTTCCAGTTAACCAAATGTCATATTTGTTACAAAAGAATTCAATTAGCGAATGAGGGTAATAAAATCTCTATGAAAAATAAAATGTGCAATTCTCTTAACTATTAAAGTTTGTTATGTGTTATATTAAAATTTAGACAATTCTAATGTTCCTATCATACATTTCTCAATCATGAAAATGAATAGGATTGAGTCTCCCTCTTCTCTCATGGAAAGTAGACATTGTTTGTCTTTTCAGTAAATTTTTCTTGATCAAACATTTGTTTGAAAGAAGAACTGGAGTAATTCACCAATAAAAGACCAAACCACGCTTACGGTTTAATGTTGCATTAACACATTCAAAAAAATTACAAAATTCAATTTTAGAATTTTTGATTATTAAATCTTTAAGAAAATAAAATAGCCATTGGTTAATATTCATATAAACCATAGAATTTTCTTAAATCTAGGATCTTAATTGACATAGTTCCATTACATCAGTTGATCTGCTAGTAATGAAAGTATTCAACAAGGTAATTGTCGAACAATAATTGACAAACATTTTTCAATTTCTAGATCATTATGGTATTTACAATTGCCAAATAAGTTGCAATGTAAGCATGTTTTATCTCATCTTATGCCTTGAGTCATAGATCTCACTAACTAACTCAACTAAGTTGTCTAATTTCGAAACTGTAAATTTATTCCAGGTGTGACACCTGGAGATTTATCTTGTTATTGCAATCTAGCTAAGATCTCACATAACATAAATTTCAAATTCCAAGTGTTTCTTCAATTAGATGGAATAAACTTAAATTTTAAAGGTACTAATTTTGATGTGTGTAATCAAAAATATGTACAAAGAAGCATGCACATAACTTCGTATCATAGGTTTTAACAAATATTTACTCATTAGTTTCTTTCACTAAGATTAAATCCACAAAGTTTTAATCAAGGTATTGGGTAAACCAATCAAAAAATTACCTTTAATTATCGCCCACTATATTGTAATACTGCATGAGTCAAAAGACTCAAGTTGGATAATTACCACAGAGTGGCGCGTGAAATTAAGGTCAATTCAACCTTAAGATGTTTTTACACATTAAATAGTCGTAGGTAACTCTATATTGACACACAAAGAAGCGGAAAAAGCAGGTTAGCGTATTAAAAACCTTCTTTTTTTAGGTCACAATTTAATGCGTACCTTCCTTATATCTCTCTTATAGTTTGTCAATAATGGATGAGCCTTTCTAACTATTTGGTATAATAAACATCAATCAAATAAAAGTTTAATATTTAACTTTTAAAAACAAATAAAAAATGTCGCCATTATTTAGTCCAATTTATTTTCTATTCAACGATTACCCTTTACTTACAACTTGTCAAACAATAAATAAACAAATAAGCAAATAATAAAAATAACCAACTAAAACAATGAACATGCTAAATTAAATCAACTAACATGTATATTTTGAACTAAGACACCCACTTGTGTTTGAGCTAGGTACAAGTGGATCACATATATTGATAAATCGATTGCGTAAGTCTTACGTTAAAAATATACAATAATACACAAAAGTTGATAAAATAAAATGATACATATGGGGTCTTTCCCAATTTTAGGATTAATTAACCTATTAGATAATTAACATGTCATACAATTTAATTACTAATAACCCTAATTAATTTAATACATATTGTCCAATTAGCATATCAAATCAAACACTTAACAATTAACATTATATATATATATATATATATATATATATATATATATATATATATATATATTATATATATATATATATATATATATCAATTGATCCATGACAAAACATGCACGTTTTCATCATGGATCCCACATATAGCCCTTATTATCATATAATCAAGTCACAAGATTGCTTACTATTAATGACATAATACAAATTATTCATTAATAAACCATATAAAAAATTGCATGCAACCTAGGGTTTCTACAATTTTAACAAAACCTAAAGATTTATTTTCTTAATTAATGGCTAATCGACCCATATAAAAAAATTATGGTTTTTTTTGAAAACTAAACCCTAGAATAAAAAACATGCAACAATCTATCAAAGATTCGATTTTTATGTGTTTCGGTATTTAGTTACACCATATTAACCTTGATACCACTGTTGAAATTTAATAATCATAACATGTATATATATTAAACATGTAATTACAAAGAGAATGCAACAGGAGACTTAAACATAATATGCATAATTGATTAACCAAAACATTAAGTAAGAGTAACTTTTAGCAATCCAAGCAATCAAACGATCAAGAAACTTAAACCCTAATAATTTATGGTTTATGAAATCGATTTACACCTTAATTGATTTGGGCAAGAATAAAAATTAGGATTTATCTATGGTCTTGTACACGCGTATTGATAGAAATTCAATGTGAATGCTAGGTTCTTGATCACAATAGATTAACCAAACACTTAGTTACGCTCAAGGTCACTCGCAAATCCCTTCATGGGGCTTCACTCATCGACCAAGGAGTAAGAGGGGAGAATAAAATAAGTTTGGCCTTCTATCTAGATCAAGTGTTCCAAAGAATGAATACATGAGGATGTATTTATACCTTTATGGTAAAGATCAAGTTTACAAAGAGTTCTCATGTAGGATTCCTCTTGTTCGGCTGACTTCACAAGCCCAAGAGAAGTTCTAAAACCTTTGTTGGAATTATATAACATGACAACTCATAAATATAAACAATAAACATCAAGTACACTTCGGAAGCGTATAGAAACATATAATGAATAATTAATTAACTAAAACATAAATAGTATGCGTACGTTTTGATTGTAGCTAAACAAGAACCAATTCCATTCAACTCTTCAATTAAGATGAACTCTAATTGGGGTTTATGTGGATCATCTGAATTACCCCTTACCATTTTGTAATTCAATCCAAGATATAATCAATAGTGTGATTATATCACGTTCTTGTACACACTTACTAATACCAAGTAAACGTTTATGCTAGTAATTGAAAACACAAAACAATTTGATTGTAAAAATCAAACCAATCGATCACTTAGGGATGTTTGTAGATCGAACAAAGAACAAAGAAAGAAAACATAAGTTTTAGGGTTATATGTGTGCACAAGAGATAGAAAACAAATAACCCCAAGCCTTGCTTATATACTAATGAAAACTTGGTGTTCAAGTTAGATTAGGATTAGGAAACAAATCCTAAACCCACGATCGGCCAACCCATAAGGGTGTTCTAGATCTTTCTTGAGTTACCAAATTCCATTCAAGTCACTTTCCTTATTTTACTTAACATCCGTTAGTTTATTACATTTAATTACTTAACGTTCGTTAGTCGTTTTGTGTATTTAATAATTAGATATAATATTTTATAAATAATTATTAATCATTTACTCTTCATACGTAAAGTGTGCAATCCCGTGATCTCGAGTTCGATCCTAACACACGTCTATTAATTTATGTCCATTAAACCAACAGCTCCCACTTGGACATATCTTAATAGTGTGATCACGTCGGTTAGCGTCTAGCAACACGCCGATGCCTCTAGTACAAATTGAGTAAGGTCTTCTGAAAAAACCTTTTAATAATTCATCATTATTATTATCCTTTTATTTCTAATACCATGTTCAGCAACGCCTGACGGCGTCCCATCCAAAGGGCGACGCCGTCCCCTTGTGAAGACTTAATCAAAAAGCGCACGCGACGGCTCAGCTGAATTTCTGGTGCTAAAGCCCGACGGCGTCACGCCTTAAATGCGGCGTCACTCACAGTTTTCCACTGGCGCCTAGATCCAACTCAGACAACGTCATGGATGAAGACTAACGACGTCACACATCTCAACTAACGCCATCACAAGCTGATCAAAACTATCACAACATGCGCGCAAAGTAGCTGATACTGTCTTGTCCATAACTTTTGCATACGAACTCGGATTTAGGTGATTCAAAAGCCCACGCGACCGGAACAAGAAAATCTACAGTTTAGTGAAAATGTCTTTGTGATGCCGTCACTCTATTGAGCTAACACCGTCACCCTTTGTCGAATGAAAATCTGCCTATAAATATAACATTAATACTTCACTTTTTGTAAGCCCTAAACCCTAAGTCCGATTCTAAGGTTTAGGTAGGTGTTTTTCCAGCAACTTAAAGGGTTTCAATCACTCCATAAACATCTTGTAATGGTTTTTTTATTGATTCAATCTTATGTTATGTCTTCAATTATCATTATTATTGCTTGCTCTTCATTGATTATGTTT
>OU343216.1:141421072-141470461 GCA_910596185.1 Chrysanthemum makinoi | reverse complement strand
AGATATATACAGAGCTTTAGTTAGGGATCCATGCTTGATTAGTGATATATAGCATTTTGTTTATGTTTACGGTTCTTGGGAAACGGTAGTTAGGGTTAATTGTCTATAAAAGGAACACAATCGTAGGATTTATGTACGAGTTGAAAAACAAAGTTTTAGTATTATTAAAAGATCCATAGAGGATCAAAGAGTTCTTAGTTATTTGTGTTTGTTTTTGTGTTTAAATCCCGCTTGAATACAAGTTATAGAGACTATCTTTTAGTGTGTTTGTGATTACATAGACATTTCTAACGATCTGCGAGTGCTTTAAGATCTATCAAGGTCTTAGTTTCAACACATTGTTTCTAAGATGAGGAGGAATGTATTTCATAGTCACAGTATATTTAGAATCTGCAGATGCGTTTGATGCAACATTTTCATTAAAGACAAGTGGCATTTTCATTTGCTGCTCGACTCAGGTTCTCAATTTCCTTTGTAACGAGTTATTTTTCATTGTTTTTGTCACGAGTGACTTTCATTGCGTCGTATACTTTGAAGTGTCGGTTGACCTTTCATTCTCTTCTAGAAACTCTCATTTTCTTGTTGTAATACATTAATGATGTTTTGAAGATGAAAGTTTTGAGAAAATTGAGAATCTAAAGGAGGCGGCATTTGGGAAAGCCAGACACATGTTCTTTTCACCCTTTAATTGTGAAATTTGGGCTTTCAACTTTATGATCGTGTTACAATGAGCTTGAATCTGTTGTCACGTTGTTTATTTCAAAAACTGCATCAAACTCTGGAACATCCGAGGATATCTTGATGTTTGAGGTTTTAACACTTTCTTTGAGATGTTGATATTTTAGTTGCAAATCAAAATGTTCAACTTCCAGCTTAGAAAAATGTTTTACCAAGTTATCGTGATCATCCTGGTCAATTTTCTCACTTAGTTTTGAGTTTTTGTTTTCAAGCTCAATGACACGATCATGGGAAACTTTCAAAGCAACTGACATTTCATGAAATTGAGAAGCAGTAATAGAATACTTAGTAACAGTATAAAACACATCTTGAGCAACACAACTCGAAATCAAGTTCTCATTTAAGATATGCAGATTCTTTCTTTCAATTTCATTATATTTAAGTTCCCGTTTATAATTATCGACCTCAACTATCATTGCGTCGAATTATTTTTCCATTTCTTTAATCTCTGAGTCTATCCCTTTTGAGACTCTCAAATTGATTTTTAATTGTTAAAGAAAGGATGGCCTTCAGTTAAATAGAATTTTTTTAGTTTGCTCAAAACCCCTCTCCCTTTCAGTTATCCCTGTAGGTGTGATTCTTTTCTTACATGTCTTCTCAAAGTCAATGAATAGTTGATAAACATCATACAGGCTGATTAATGTTTTGCTCTTAGTGGGAAGGGTTCTAGGAACTAAATGCATTGGTGTATTCGGAGGATACACAGTAGCTAGTGGCATTTTCCTAAGGAGAGTGGTTGTTTCAACAAGTACATTTGCTTTTTGCATATCTATGTCCTTTTTCCAAAAAACTTGTTCTGGGGTTAATTGAGTTTGAGGCTTAAACATGTTTAGGGAGATCCAATTATCTTTTGTGTGATCATGGGTTTGATCGTTATGTTTTTCTTTTTACACTCAGGATCATTTAGCTTCTTATCCATTTTTTCCCTAGAGGCATCTTTTAATTTTCTCTCTTCGTTGCTTCCGAGGTACATGATGCATGTGGTGTTGCCTAGGCTTGAGGATCTCATTACCATCATATATAATTGTATGGAAAGCTTTAGCCTTTTCACAAAGACTAGGATGGCTCCTCTACTAGGGGAATACTATGCTTATCGCTAAGACCTGTGCTTAGTGATCATGTGAGCACTGAATGGTATTCCCTGTACGTAAAAACTATTTTCAAGCTTGTTTTTCAGAGTTTTCAGGTTGGAAAATCAGTTAAAAGTTTTGATTCTTAGCATTAAATTCTTGTTTAAGCACTTTAACATTTTCTTGAAGTTCTTGCTTTTGCTTAACAGTCTTATTTAGTTTGTCTTTAAGGAATCTAGCTCTTGTTTTAATATTTCTTCCCTAAAATTACTTTTTCTAATAATTGTACGCATTTGGTCATTCATTTCCTGCTCACGGGTGGTTAACTCAAACTTAGCACGTTATTCATAAATAGCAACTTTTTCTTTATAGGCATTCAGTTCAGATATAACAGAATCATCATGGGCACATGCAGTGTATTCATCAAAAATATAGTTATCATTGACTGCAGAAGATGCATCACTTGGTACAATCTCACTTTCACTTTGTATCATATTGATCATATGGGACAATATTACTATTACCCACATTATTTGTATCTGATTCATCAGTTTCATGTAATTGTACTTCGTTATGTATCTTTTGCTCATCAACTTCATCATATAGTTTTAATACCTCTGAAATGATTGAATCTTTGGATGGACCAGCCTGTTGGATGAGACCTTTGAGAGGACCATTGGTGAAATGCTAGCCATGAAGATTGTCTGGCAGTAGGTTCATCATCGACATCAGAGTCAAATGCATCACATCAGCAACTTGAAGGCATTTTGATGATTGTGACCTATTTCCTGAATTGGCTGCTCATCCACATCAGCATCATATGTTTTGGCATTTCCCTCAGGAAGAAACATCAACTCTTCTTTCAAAACCGCCCATTGTCCGAGCTTGCACGAGCAACATCTTGTCCCGAAATACTGCATTTTGAGGGCGTTTGAGATGTGCGTTCTTGCAATATGTCCTTCACCACCACACTTGTAGCACTTGATTGGCTTTCCTTGTCCTTGATTGGCATTCCTTCCACGATTCTGATTAGCCACATACCCTCCACCCACTCCACCTTTACCTTGTTCATAGTGTCTTCCTTGCACTAGTTGCACCATGATCTTACCATCTCTGACAATAGCATGATTGTGTACATTGGAAGCAGTTCTGATATCATTGTTAGTGTGTGGAGTGAGGTTCAGATTTTGCTTAACCATAAGAGCCAGTTGATTGATGAAATGTTCCATGACTGCTTCAGCATCAGGTTGCTTAAACCTTGGATCAGGAATGAGTTTGTGTTTACCATTTCCAGTAGGTATGATGTGAAGCTTGGTAGTAATCCCTACATTGGTGTAGAATGCAGTTGAGTCATTTGATGAGCTTGCCTCTCCTGATTAGATTTGAACTTTTCAAGAATCATTCGTTCAAACATAGCATGCTTCCATTTCAAGTAGGAAGGCATACAATTGTTCATAGTTGGTGTGCCTTAATCCTTTGGTTAGCTGGCTGAGGTGACAAATTTGTGCCATTCGGGATTCATGTTGGTTACAAACTTTGAATTGAGCTGAATATTTGGCATGGTCATTTTGATATTCCTCATATCATTCACAAGTTTGTGGAACCTCACATAGTATTCAGTGACACTTTCTCTAGGGTTCATTTTGAAGTTCTCAAAATCATCATACAATTGAGATTCCCTGTATTCTTTGGTCAATTCGAACAGAGAGAAGCATCTTAACATTGTCCCAAACCGCTTTGGCTTCAGGTTTTGTGATTGATTAACTTGTAGATGTATTTTGGAAGACCCTGAAGTATAATGTTTGAAGCCCTGATATCAGCATCGTATCTCTTTTTCTCCTGATCACTGAGCTCATCATACGTTTTGGTCTGTCCAAACCTAAGATCAATGTACCATCCGCAAGCAGTTTCAAGTGTGTCTCTTGTAGTCTCAATCTGATAAGGTCCTTCATCAATTGACTTGAGAATGTTGACTCCATTTTCCTTCCCAACAGTACAAACCTAATTCGTTGAGCCCATGAGTCATAATCAGTTCTGTCAAGCATAGGTGGACGAGTATATGTCCAGCTCTTGAACGCCTCAGCTACAAAGAGATGATTGTAGGCACGTTGGTAGACATGATTACATATTTCACGGGATTTTATAACTCTATGATTAAACTGGGAAATAGATTCTTTCACGGGATTTTACTAAATCAAGAGAAAACCGTAAAATGTAACAATCAGAAATAATAATTAACCAAGTCGCTTTAAACCTTGAAGACAAGTCGCTTTAACCCAAGTCGCTAGGTATACAAGTCGCTTCAATGGACAAGTCCCTAGGCACACAAGTTGCTAGAGTGACAAGAGACAAGTCGCTTCGAAGACAAATCGCTAGTGACCAGTCGCTAGACACAGAAGTTGCTAGAATAACAAGTCGCTAGATGGACAAGTCGCTAGAGACAAATCGCTAGACACATAATTTGGTAGAGTAACAAGTCGCTATATGGACAATTCGCTAGGGACAAATCGCTAGACAAAACAGTATGACCACTACTTTGTTACTTTGTCGTTTGTCTCAAAGACAAATCGCAGAGCACAAGTCGCCTCCCCAATAAAGACAAGTCGCTGAAGAACGTAGAGACAAGTCGCTACAAAGAAATCTATGCACAAATAGCTTCCCACAAAAAAGATAAGTCGCTGAAAACATAGAGACAAGTCGCTACGAAGAACTCAAGTCCGAGACACAAGTCGCTAGATAGAAATATTCAAAAGCAACACTTTTCAATCCAAAAACTACCCAACCACACTGATTCAAGCCTTCCAAATCAAAACCTAAGCACTTATGATGATTCTAAACACAAAAGTACAATCAAAATTCAAACTTTAACACTAGAAATGGTCCAAATGATGCAAATACCACTAAACTTTTTCAATTCCAAAAACCATATAAAACCACTAGAAATCCAAGAAAATGTAAGAGAGATGACCAAACCATGGCTCTTGATACCATTTGTGTTGGGATATAAAAAGTCAAAGTACTGAAGAAAGTCAAAGTACTGCTTAATGAAAGTCAAAGTACTGCTCAACATCAAAGTACTGCAAAGCCAAAGAACTTCTATATCGTTTATGGAAAGCTTTGTAATTCTAGAATATTCTTAGTTTAGTTTTAGTATTACTTATCGTACAAGGATTGTAATTGTAAACCGACTAGGGTATTCCTTATGCCTATAAAAAGACCCCTAGATTGGCATTAGAGGTACGACTTTAGAGAAACGAATGCATACGCAATATTAGAGAATATTAGAATTTATCAAGTTCGATATTAGAGTTATTAGGGTTGTTAGTAAATCTGTGTATCAAGCAGGTTTATAGTCTTAATAAAATCGTTGAAGTTGAAAGTTAATCTTCTTAGCTTTATTGAAGTAGTTTCCGCATACTTAATAGAGTAAATTCAGTGTTTCATTGTTAGTAACTTAGGATTTATCCGAGGTTGCTAAGCCCTTACAAGCTACATAGTTAGTTTGATCAAGAGTATATCGATCCAACAAGTGGTATCAGAGCTTGTGTGGAAACTCTGATTAAGAAAAAACCCTTAAAACCAATTTAACAACAAACCCTAAAGATGTCGGTAAAGCTTGCACCACCCCATCCATCACCTCACTTAGAATTCCTATCATCAAGAAGGGAGAATATGATCTCTGGAGCATGAAGATGAGGCAGTACATTGCTATTACAGACCATGCACTGTGGAATGTAATTGTTAATGGTAATGAAGTTATTGAAGATCCTATAGAAGTTCCTGGACAACCTAAACCACCTAAGTCCATCTTGCCAGCAACTACAATAAGAAATCAAGAAAAGGCTCTCAATATACTGTTGTCTGCTATTCCTGATGGTCATCTACTCAAGTTCCATGATGCTAAGGATGCAAAACAACTATGGAATGCTCTCAAGACAAGATTTGGAGGTAATGATGCTTCCAAGAAGATGCATAGAAATCTTTTGAAGCAATAGTTTGATACATTCACTGTTGGTGAAAGAGAAAGTCTTGATGCTGCCTATGACAGATTCCAAAATCTCCTTAGTATGCTAGAGTTATACAAAGCAGAAGTATTTGTTGAAGATGCAAATCTGAAGTTCTTAAGAAGTTTGCCATCCACATGGCATGTGATTGCTACTATGATCAGAGGACAACCTGGTTTGGACATTATGGACTTTGATGATCTCTACAATCATTTGAAGGTATATGAGCATGAGATGAATGGCCAAACAAGTTCAAAATCTCACAGTATTGCTTTTGTTTCTTCTGAAAAGAGAAGCAGTACTTCCACTAAAAGTACTGCTTATCCTACTCAAAGTATTGTTGCTCAAAGTACTGTTGCTTATCCTACTCCTACATCATCACCTACAAACACCATCCACTCTGATGAAGTTGTATGTTCCTTCTTCGCTCAACAAGCCACATTACCTGTTACTTATGAAGAAGATTTGTCACAAATTGAAGAGGATGCTCTTGAAGATATTGATATAAGGTGGAAAGTTGCTATAATCACTGCTAGGATCAAGAAGTTCATAAAGAAAACAGGAAGAGGCATTGACTTCAAACCCAAACAGGGTATAACTTTTGACATGTCCAAGATTGAATGCTTTAATTGTCAAAGAACTGGACACTTTTCAAGAGAATGCAAGTTTGCTAAATATCAGGCAAATAGAATGATTGAGAAACCCAAGCTTGAATTAAAGGAAATTCCTATACTATGAAAAAAAAGCTTTGGTTGGTCAAGAAAATCTATCGAGAGGTTGACTAGAGTGTGATTTGATGATGAACAAGTAACCTATTCTATGGTCACAGTGGAAGAGTTTGATTAGAGCGCAGCTTTTGATAAGGAACCAGGATTTGCTGCTTTGGGATCAAGAGATGGTCTTGGAAGCTTTGATTGGAACATGGAAAGTGAAGAAGAACCTATTTTGCTCGCTATGGTAGCTACTTCACCAAGTTCACCCCTATCTCTGAGGTATGCTCTAAGTGTCATGCTAAAAGATTATGTAACTGAAAGAGATAATTATAGAAGGGCTAGGTATGAAGTAGCTGGTTATCAAATAACTTTAGAGTCAATGGAAGCCAAAATAATAACTCATGAAAATAATGAAATGACTTGGGCAGAAAAATATGAGCAACAGGATTATCAATTAAAATTGAGTGAATGGAAGTTAGGATGTAAGATTTCTGAAATTGAAAAACTGACTAAAGAAAGGGATGAATTATTAGAAAAGTTTGCATGTTGGGAAGAATCTGGCCTTTCACATGTTAGTTTTGTTGAAAAACAGAAAAGAGCACACATTAAAACAGGCCTAGGTTTTGGTATGGAATTTAGTAGCACAAAAGAGAACCCACCTAGTGATAAGGAACAAATTGATTCAGAGGATATAGTAACTAGTGATGATGAACTCATTAGCTCAGAAGAGAACACATCTAGTAATGAGGATTCAATTAGTCAAATACCTCCTGAATTTAAGAAAGACAAGGGTTATCATGCAGTTCCTCATCCCACTGCTAGTTTTCAACCACTTAGGATAGATGTTTCTCATTTTAGAGTAGACAATTTAGAGTTTAGGAAAAAGCTTACTGGTCAATCTAATCCAAGTCCCTCTTCTGAAACCCAAAAGAAAAAACAGTTGAAAAACCTAAGGATGATAATGTAAGAGTCAAGCAGTACCTTCAACTCAAAATATGCTAAACATTCAAGAGACTTCAAGAAAATCTTTTCATAATACTGCTAAACCTTTTTGGGATAATTTTGGTGAAAATAATTTTCATAATTCACCAAAAAGTCAGGTTAGGTTTGGTCATAGAACTAAAGGAATAAATTTTGGGATTACTGGTAAAAAATTGTGTTTTGTTTGTTATAGTCCTGATCATTTGATTAAGGACTGTGACTTTCACTCAGACTATTTATGCAAATTCCGAAAGTCTAAAACTGCCAACCAAAAACCAAGGGAGAATAAACCAGTTTGGAATCATTCACATAGGGTTAACCACAGCAACTTCTCAAAAGACTATAGGTACCCTCACCAGAGAAGATCATTTTCAAAACCACCAATACCCTCAAACATTTTTCAAGGTACTAATAAGCCAAAAGTTTCTCAAGCAGTACCTTCTCAAAGTACTGCTAAGTTTTCACCCAATCAAGGTACTGTTAGCACTTTTTGGAATGGAAGCCCTAGGAGATCCAATTACTATCAATCTAGAAGGCGTTACACCTCAAAAAGAGTATTTGGATCAAAGAAATCTACTCAAAAAGTTAAAACCAGCTGGGTTAAGAAAGAAAGTACTGATGGGGAACAAAGAGTACTTTCAGCAAGTAAAAGTGGAACAGAGAATTTTGTTGAAAATAATAAAGAGAATTTTGATGAAAAAGAGATTTTTGTTGAAAAACCAACACAAGTTTTGGAACAACCAAAGATAATTGATCATGTGCTTAAAAACAGTGGAGATTACATACTTAAAGAATTTAAGTATGTTACTCCACAAGTGTAAAACAAATCAGTAATGGCTTGGGTTCCTAAAATTAACTAACTCTTTCATCTTTGTGCAGGGCAACCCAGAAGAGGAGCTTAAAGATCATTTAATTGTTGATAGTGGTTGCTCTGGAAGCATGACAGGAGACAAAGATATTCTGTCAGATTTTAGATCTTATTTTGGAGGAAGAGTTGCATTTGGGAATGATCCTAGTGGAGGAAGAATTACTGGCAAAGGAACCATCAAGGCAGGAAGCATAGATTTTGAGAATGTTCGTTATGTGAAGGAGCTCAAGTTCAACCTGTGTCAGAAAGAAGCACCTGTGTTATTCACGACACAGAATGTCTTATTCTTTCCCCTGAGTTCAAGCTTGTTGATGATAACTTGGTGATACTGAGAGTACCAAGAACCAATGATGTGTACAGTCTGGATATGAAGAGTCTTAACTCTTCTGAAAGAGCAACTTGTTTAGTAGCAAAGGCAACACTTGAAGAAGCACATCAATGGCATAGAAGATTAGGTAATGTGAATTTCAAGAATATCAACAAGTTGGTTCAAGGAAATTTAGTTAGAGGTTTACCTTCTAAAACATACAAGAATGATCACTCATGTTTGGCGTGCAAGAAGGGTAAACAACACAAAGCACCATGCAAGAAGATTGAGGAAAGAACACTTAGAGATCCTTTAGAGTTGCTGCATATGGATCTGTTTGGACCATGTTTCGTGCAAGTCTAAACAAGAAGAAGTACTACTTAGTTGTAACAGATGATTGCAGTAGATTTACTTGGGTATTTTTCTTGGGATTTAAAGATGAAACCTTTGATAAGCTACAATTAAGGGGAGGACTTATTAGTTAGTTAGTTAAGTCCTATGCATTGTTTAAGGGGAGGCAATTAAATGCTTTTTGATGTTTATAATGAAGAGGATGGAAAAGTACTGCTTATTGTCTATCTGAAAGTACTGCTCTGAAAGTACTGCTTTGGAAAGTACTGCACAGGTGGAAAGCACTGCTAGTCTTGTCAACGTACTGTTCCAACGGTCAAAAGATGGGGTAAAATTCAAAACAACGGTAACTTTATTAATTGGGCTGTGATTTTTTCAAATCTTACCTATAAATAACTACCCTCCGATTTTCCCTCTCACTTTATACTTATCCATCCATATCTCTCTTCTCTTATTCACTATTCATTGCACCGTTTTCTCTTATTCACTATCCATCCAAATCTTACCTATAAATAACTACCCTCCGATTTTCCTATAAATAACTACCCTCCGATTTTCCCTCTCACTTTATACACCTAAAGTAGAGCGTACTGCTAGTGATTATGAGACTGTTGCTCAGATATTGCAAAACTTGTCAAGACCAAGAGGTGTTAGTATTCCTAGAGTTGAAGAAGAACCTCAAGCTTCTCAACCTGCTTTAGATCCAAAGGATAAAGGTAAAGGTAAACTGGTTGAAACAAAGAAAAAGAAGAAGTTGACTTTGGTAGAATTAAGAGCTATTGAAGTGGCTAAGAATGAAGAAGCTGCTAGGAAGCTACAAGCTCAATTAGATGCTGAAGTTGCTATACCAGAAAAACCAGCAGTTATACCACAAAGACCACCTAGTATTGCTAAGGAAAGAAATGCCATTATGGCATATCTGAAAGGTCAAGGATATACTGGATTACAGAAGCTGAAATATTTAGAGATGAAAGATTTGTATGATGCTGTTAGAGAAGCATATAAAAAGCAAGTTGATAGTATTATTTCTTTTAAGGATGATGAAAAACAGAATGAGGATGCAAGGAAAAAGAGCTTAAAGAGAAAGAGAACAACTGGTGATGAACAACCATCAAAGATGGTAGAATTAAGATCAGATACAGTTGATGAGTTGAGAAATTACTTAAGAGTTGTAGATTTTGAGCATCCTAAGTCCAAAGATGTTGCAGCAAAGAAGTTTAAGATGTCTTCTTTTGAAGTTGTAAAATCAAAGGATGGAGACTATCTGATGTTCCATAGAGAAGATGAAAGCTTTAAAGTATTTAATTTGCTATGGGATATACTGCACATGATAGATAGAGAGGATCTGTTTCATTTATATCAACTAGTGCAAGAGTATTTTGAGCATATTCCTTCAACTGGAGTCGGCTTAGTCTTGCTGGGAGATCTGATAACCATCTGGGAGACAGAAGAAACAAGCACTAATGAAATCTGGAAAAACCAAGAAGTTTGGGAGATTACTAGCTGGAGATTCTTGGAAGAATCAAGAGTGCATGTTTTAGAGTTAGAAGATGGAACCATGATTCATATGTTAGCAGAAAGAAGATATCCACTTACAACAGATCTTATGAGAAGAATGCTAGATCATGGTATGGAGGTTGAAGAGTAGAATGAAACAGCCCTTATGGTCATTGAATTATTTATCAAATGGACAACTATGGCTGAAGATGATGCATAAATACTGGTATGGTTCTTAAATATATAAATTTTTGAAAAATCAGTACCTTATTTAAAGTGCTGCTGGACAAACAGTTCTTTATCCAAAGTACTGCTTGCTGCACAAAACCAGTAAAAGATTTTTAGAAAATAAGTAAACTTTTGTTAAGTGCAAAATATTTTGAAACAAAAATTAAGAGCAACAAATGGTTTTTTAGATGGTTACAACAAAAGGTTATCAGACCATGGTTAACAAAAGGACTGGCTAATCCATGAGCAAACGGCTCTAGTAAAGATATCTCAAATCCGTTGACAACTTGCCAATAAGTTGTATGGTTATCAACTCACCATATCTGCAATAGTAAAGAGTTGGCTAGCCCACAAGAAAATGGCTTGTGGTAAAGGCTATGGAAAAACCACTTATATGGTAATTAGTTCACCATGGTTGCAAGAACTAACTAGTCCAAAAAAGGTACGGCTTTTGGTAAAGACAAAACAAATCCGTTGATAGCTGATGATTTGCTAAAAATCATATGGTTATCAATGTACCATGGTTTTACACACTTAAACATTGGCTACTCCAGAGTTAATGGCTTTGGTAAAGAGACATCAAAACCCATTAAATTTTCAATGATTCACCTCTCACAGGAGTTTACGCACCTGGAAGTGATGAGAATAGTATGAAACTTTATGATCTGATGTATAATTTGCCATATGTTGCTGAGTAGCTGAAAAGATGAAGATTGCTAATAGTTGCTGAAAAGGATTGCTTATAAAGACTACTTTGATGATGATAATACAAGCACAGAGAGTACAAGATAAAACTGAAGATAAAGAAACAATCTTTCCTTAAAGACAAAGATGTTAAAGATACAGATACAAAGGAACTTGAAATCAAGCAAGTAGAATTCAAGTTAGGGGAGGATTGTTGGGATATAAAAAGTCAAAGTACTGAAGAAAGTCAAAGTGCTGAAGAAAGTCAAAGTACTGCTTAATGAAAGTCAAAGTACTGCTCAACATCAAAGTACTGCAAAGCTAAAGAACTGCTATATCGTTTATGGAAAGCTTTGTAATTCTAGAATATTCTTAGTTTAGTTTTAGTATTACTTGTCGTACAAGGATTATAATTGTAAACCGACTAGGGTATTCCTTATGCCTATAAAAGGACCCCTAGATTGGCATTAGAGGTACGAATTTAGAGAAACGAATGCATACGCAATATTAGAGAATATTAGAATTTATCAAGTTCGATATTAGAGTTATTAGGGTTGTTAGTAAATCTGTGTATCAAGCAGGTTTATAGTTTTAATAAAATCGTTGAAGTTTAAAGTTAATCTTCTTAGCTTTATTGAAGTAGTTTCCGCATACTTAATAGAGTAAATTCAGTGTTTCATTGTTAGTAACTTAGGATTTATCCGAGGTTCCTAAGCCCTTACAAGCTACATAGTTAGTTTGATCAAGAGTATATCGATCCAACAATTTGTAACATATTGGGTTTCACAAACACATCAAACCATGTTTAATGGGGCGTACACCTTAAGGTTTTAGAAAGAGAAAGTTAAGAGGTTTAGGAAACTTAGAGAGAGAAAGTAAAATCTTATTATGAGCTCCAACCTTCTACCTTGGGAGGTAGAGGGTATTTATAGTACCTTACATAAAACGCCACCTTCGGGCTGTGGATCAGGCATACAGTGGGTAAAGACTCGTCCGTCCTCGACGGTGTTGCTTAACTAAATACTAACTAACATTAAGTAACTACGACTACGAGCTTTCTAACAATTACATATACTTGAGGTGACCGACACTTGTGACAACTGGATTTTCTAAATCCTAACATAAGCAAACACTAGGTGAATTAGCCAAACATAATCAATGAAGAGCAAACAATAATAATGATAATTGAAGACATAACATAAGATTGAATCAATAAAAAAACCATTACAAGATGTTTATGGAGTGATTGAAACCCTTTAAGTTGCTGGAAAAACACCTACCTAAACCTTAGAATCGGACTTAGGGTTTAGGGCTTGCAAAAAGTGAAGTAATAATGTTATATTTATAGGCAGATTTTCTGTCGGCAAAGGGTGACGGTGTTAACTCGATAGAGTGACGGCGTTACGAAGACTTTTTCACTAAACTGTAGATTTTCTCGTTCCGGTCGCGTGGGCTTTTGAATCACCTAAATCCGAGTTCGTATGCAAAAGTTATGGACAAGACAGTATCAGCTACTTTGCGCGCATGTTGTGATAGTTTTGATCAGCTTGTGATGGCGTTAGTTGAGATGTGTGACGTCGTTAGTCTTCATCCATGACGTTGTCTGAGTTGGATCTAGGGCGTCTGAAGTGGAAAACTGTGAGTGACGCCCTCCAAATTTAAGGCGTGACGCCGTCGGGCTTTAGCACCAGAAATTTAGCTGAGCCGTCGCGTGTGCTTTCTGATCAAGTCTTCACAAGGGGACGGCGTCGCCCTTTGGATGGGACGCCGTCAGGTGTTGCTGAACATGGTATTAGAAATAAAAGGATAATAATAATGATGAATTATTAAAAGGTTTTTTCAGAAGACCTTACTCAAGTTGTACTAGAGGCATCGGCGTGTTGCTAGACGCTAACCGACATGATCACACTATTAAGATATGTCCAAGTGAGAGTTGTTGGTTTAATGGACATAAATTATTAGACGTGTGTTAGGATCGAACTCGAGATCACGGGATTGCACACTTTACGTATGAAGAGTAAATGATTAATAATTATTTATAAAATATTATATCTAATTATTAAATACACAAAATGACTAACGAACGTTAAGTAATTAAATGTAATGAACTAACGGATGTTAAGTAAAATAAGGAAAGTGACTTAAATGGAATTTAGTAACTCAAGAAAGATCTAGAACACCCTTATGGGTTGGCCAATCGTGGGTTTAGGATTTGTTTCCTAATCCTAATCTAACTTGAACACCAAGTTTTCATTAGTATATAAGAAAGGCTTGGGGTTATTTGTTTTCTATCTCTTGTGCACACATATAACCCTAAAACTTATGTTTTCTTTCTTTGTTCTTTGTTCGATCGACAAACATCCCTAAGGGATCGATTGGTTTGATTTTTACAATCAAATTGTTTTGTGTTTTCAATTACTAGCATAAACGTTTACTTGGTATTAGTAAGTGTGTACAAGAACATGATATAATCACACTATTGATTATATCTTGGATTGAATTACAAAATGGTAAGGGGTAATTCTGATGATCCACATAAACCCTAATTAGAGTTCATCTTAATTGAAGAGTTGAATGGAATTGGTTCTTGTTTAGCTACAATCAAAAGGTACGCATACTATTTATGTTTTAGTTATATAATTATTCATTATATGTTTCTATACGCTTCCGAAGTGTACTTGATGTTTATTGTTTATATTTATGAGTTGTCATGTTATATAATTCCAACAAAGGTTTTAGAACTTCTCTTGGGCTTGTGAAGTCAGCCGAACAAGAGGAATCCCACATGAGAACTCTTTGTAAACTTGATCTTTACCATAAGGGTATAAATACATCCTCATGTATTCATTCTTTGGAACACTTGATCTAGATAGAAGGCCAAACTTATTTTATTCTCCCCTCTTACTCTTTGGTCGATGAGTGAAGCCCCATGAAGGGATTTGCGAGTGACCTTGAGCGTAACTAAGTGTTTGGTTAATCTATTGTGATCAAGAACCTAGCATTCACATTGAATTTCTATCAATACGCGTGTACAAGACCATAGATAAATCCTAATTTTTATTCTTGCCCAAATCAATTAAGGTGTAAATCGATTTCATAAACCATAAATTATTAGGGTTTAAGTTTCTTGATCGTTTGATTGCTTGGATTGCTAAAAGTTACTCTTACTTAATGTTTTGGTTAATCAATTATGCATATTATGTTTAAGTCTCCTGTTGCATTCTCTTTGTAATTACATGTTTAATATATATACATGTTATGATTATTAAATTTCAACAGTGGTATCAGAGCAAGGTTAATATGGTGTAACTAAATACCGAAACACATAAAAATCGAATCTTTGATAGATTGTTGCATGTTTTTTATTCTAGGGTTTAGTTTTAAAAAAAAACCATAATTTTTTTATATGGGTCGATTAGCCATTAATTAAGAAAATATATTTTTAGGTTTTGTTAAAATTGTAGAAACCCTAGGTTGCATGCAATTTTTTATATGGTTTATTAATGAATAATTTGTATTATGTCATTAATAGTAAGCAATCTTGTGACTTGATTATATGATAATAAGGGCTATATGTGGGATCCATGATGAAAACGTGCATGTTTTGTCATGGATCAATTGATATATATATATATATATATATATATATATATATATATATATATATATATATATATATATATATATATATATATATATATATACGTAATTGTTAAGTGTTTGATTTGATATGCTAATTGGACAATATGTATTAAATTAATTAGGGTTATTAGTAATTAAATTGTATTACATGTTAATTATCTAATAGGTTAATTAATCCTAAAATTGGGAAAGACCCCATATGTATCATTTTATTTTATCAACTTTTGTGTATTATTGTATATTTTTAACATAGGACTTACGCAATTGATTTATCGATATATGTGATCCACTTGTACCTAGCTCAAACACAAGTGGGTGTCTTAGTTCAAAATATACATGTTAGTTGATTTAATTTAGCATGTTCATTGTTTTAGTTGGTTATTTTTATTATTTGCTTATTTGTTTATTTATTGTTTGACAAGTAGTAAGTAAAGGGTAATCGTTGAATAGAAAATAAATTGGACTAAATAATGGTGACATTTTTTATTTGTTTTTAAAATTTAAATATTAAACTTTTATTTGACTGATGTTTATTATACCAAATAGTTAGAAAGGCTCATCCATTATTGACAAACTATAAGAGAGATATAAGGAAGGTACGCATTAAATTGTGACCTAAAAAAAGAAGGTTTTTAATACGCTTCGCGCTGACCTGCTTTTCCGCTTCTTTGTGTGTCAATATAGAGCTACCTACGACTATTTAATGTGCAAAAACATCTTAAGGTTGAATTGACCTTAATTTCACGCGCCACTCTGTGGTAATTATCCAACTTGTGTCTTTTGACTCATGCAGTATTACAATATAGTGGGCGATAATTAAAGGTAATTTTTTGATTGGTTTACCCAATACCTTGATTAAAACTTTGTTGATTTAATCTTAGTGAAAGAAACTAATGAGTAAATTTTTGTTAAAACCTATGATACGAAGTTATGTGCATGCTTCTTTGTACATATTTTTTATTACACACATCAAAATTAGTACCTTTAAAATTTAAGTTTATTCCATCTAATTGAAGAAACACTTGGAATTTGAAATTTATGTTATGTGAGATCTTAGCTAGATTGCAATAACAAGATAAATCTCCAGGTGTGTGAGACCACACCTGGAATAAATTTACAGTTTCGAAATTAGACAACTTAGTTGAGTTAGTTAGTGAGATCTATGACTCAAGGCATAAGATGAGATAAAACATGCTTACATTGCAACTTATTTGGCAATTGTAAATACCATAATGATCTAGAAATTGAAAAATGTTTGTCAATTATTGTTCGACAATTACCTTGTTGAATACTTTCATTACTAGCAGATCAACTGATGTAATGGAACTATGTCAATTAAGATCCTAGATTTAAGAAAATTCTATGGTTTATATGAATATTAACCAATGGCTATTTTATTTTCTTAAAGATTTAATAATCAAAAATACTAAAATTGAATTTTGTAATTTTTTTGAATGTGTTAATGCAACATTAAACCGTAAGCGTGGTTTGGTCTTTTATTGGTGAATTACTCCAGTTCTTCTTTCAAACAAATGTTTGATCAAGAAAAATTTACTGAAAAGACAAACAATGTCTACTTTCCATGAGAGAAGAGGGAGACTCAATCCTATTCATTTTCATGATTGAGAAATGTATGATAGGAACAATAGAATTGTCTAAATTCTAATATAACACATAAAAAACTTTAATAGTTAAGAGAATTGCACATTTTATTTTTCATAGAGATTTTATTACCCTCATTCGCTAATTGAATTCTTTTGTAACAAATATGACATTTGGTTAACTGGAAAAAATGTATGATATTATATGAGTTATTAAATTAGAAGCTAGACTGATTACCGCAAAATTGGTAAAAGGCAAATTAGCATAATTTATCTAGCTATTTTGAATTGACTCTCTTAAGGTGCTACATACCATTGTGGGGATGGTAGACCTATTAAGGAAGAAATTGCATGCCTAATTTTTCAAGTTAATAGCATTGATGGATAGTCCACCATCTACATAGTAGAATACACTTTTTTAATACCTAAGTAATTGTTATGTATGGGCTTTCAAAAACTGTAGAAAAGTAAATAGCACACCATTTGATTTCATTGGTTATGAAACACTTACAATGTTGTCAAATCCTGTGAGAGTATTGTGTTTTATTACTGAATAAGGAATTTTTGTAATACTCTCTAATTCAGTAGGAGCTACAAGCTTTATTATCTTGGTAGTAACCCAGATTATCTCTAGAATGTCTCAAGATAATTACTTTCCAAATTGTAGACACTTATGTTTTTTAAGGATAGTCATGTGCGTTTCCTTACCAGACAATGTAGTTCTACATCTACTTGTTATGCTGACATCTATGAAACAATCATATTGATCACATAAACAAACGCGTGGCGTGTTGTTTATCTACTACATGAAGTTGTTCCATACACAAGTGGGAGAAATTATTATTGTGTGCAAGGTACAACACAAAGAAATATGATTTAAAGGATTCTCTTGACCGCAAGGTAAGAGACTAACGTTCTAATATGACTTATACACATCTAATGTGTGATTGCCCTATTTAGAACATGTCTCAAGATAATAATAAAGACTACTTCATACATAATTTATGTATTATTTGAATAACATAAATAAATGAAGTAATTTAATACTACTTCAATTTAGATAATTATGTATTCTTGGATTGACATAAATAAATGAAGTAAATCAATTAACTTGAAATTACTATTGAAACCAAAGGGTATTGTTCATGATTACTTTAGTTAAACATATTTATGTTTTATTGAAAGTCACAAACATGAAGTCTTTTAATTGCTACAAGACTTATAATACAAAGTAAGACGTTATACTTTTTTTTTTTTTTTTTTTTAAACATGTACATGAAGTCATTGGTAAATGACTTATAACGTATAGTGGGATTATAACTGTTTATGTCTTTTGATCTGGTCAAATAGTACTTGTGTTATAAAGCATGCAATTGACTTGGAAATTCTATTATACCATTAAGTTAACTTGGTAAATAGGTAAGGCAAAAGGAATATGTTTCTCTTATATATTGTTAGATTGTCTTACAATATTAATTCTGATGAAATACCACATGTATATATATGTTCAGTGTGGAAAACTAGAAGGGGGGTTGAATAGTTTTACCAATTAAAACTTCGTTTTAAAATATTTAGATCAACTTATGTCAATCTATCTAAATGTATATGTTGGATGTTGATAGATAGGTATGTAAATATGTAATGTAAAGGTAAAGAGTAAGAAACACAAAACCACGACACGAGTGTTTATAGTGGTTTGGCTACAAGGACACCTTCCTTTCCCTACTCCACTCCCCGATTCACCTACTTGAGAGTTCGTAATCACTATACAACACAACTCCTTATGGCGGAGAAGCCTTCACAACGTCGCCTACTCTTTATCCGGTACAAGGCTAGACACCGGGTTCTTCCACGAGGTAGAACCAAACCTATCACAACATCGCCTACACTTTATCCGGTACAAGGCTAGATACCGAGTTCCATTACAAAGGAGGAACTACTACCCAACACTACACAACACCTATCCAAAGGAGATCCATTCCTTATTACAATATCATCAAGGATATCAATATCCTTGGACACAATCAATCTCTATTTGTACATCGATGCATCATATCGATTGTACACCCTTGGCATCTTTAACTAATTCCTTTGACACGGACGTTCGGCACCTTTCACTAATGCCTTCGTCTTGACCCTTTTGACGTCCTTCACTAATGCCTTTGACACTGACGTTCAGCACCTTTCACTAATGCCTTCGTCTTGACCCTTTTGGCATCCTTCACTAATGCCTTTGACACGGACGTTCGGCACCTTTCACTAATGCCTTTGTCTTGACCCTTTTGACATCCTTCACTAATGCCTTTGAAACAACACTTCTAATGAGGAAGAAAGAACTATCAACAAGAGAACCTCAGTAGTCTTGAAGATGACGAAGCATGGCAACTCATGGACTTGAGCTTGCTCGACTTCAAGAGGTGGTGATCTTGCCTTTAAGAGGAACCTAGAGAATCACACAAAAACAAACACAAACTACATAGAAAGATCCTTTGGATCTGAGGTTAGAGAGTTTACAATACTAGGTGAAAGTATGTGTATGAGTGGCTGCCTACAATGAAGAAATATCTCACTATTTATAGAAGAAAATATGCTACTGTTCCATGGATCCCACGGATCCCTTACTAGAGGGATCCGTCCAGTGTAAACTGGGGGAACCGTGGGACGCTCCTCTTTGCCCATGGGTTTTGGGTCATGGGTTATGGGTCATGGGTATCCAAGTAGATACAATGTATCTAGAATATGCAATGTATTTAGTCCATGGGTTATGGGTTAGCTCCATGGCTTATGGATAATACCCATCATGACTTATGCATGATGTCATGCAATGGGTTATGGGTTATGCTCCATGGTATGGGTTATGGACTTTGGGTTTTACCCAACTACATTCAATGTATTTAGTCAATGGGTCAAATACTTAAACTTCTACCAATTATAATACATACTAATTATGTATATATCGACCCAATATGTAAACACTAGTTGTTGTACATATGTATTACTAAATCATGAAAGCACTATTACTTGTTTAGCGTTTATGTGAAAACGTAAGTGTGTTAGTAAACTATTGGCTCAAACCATTTACGTATTTTATTTGTTTCGTTAAAATGATTTTACGTTTGTTATCGACAAAACATTAGAAGATCGTAAAATATAAATAAACGTTTTTACGGCTTATTTGTATTAACAATCTCCCCCTATTTGTTGATGACAAAACATAAGATTATTTTAAGGAAAAACTAAAATTCGTAAAATTTTGAATTGGAGTTTTTACTCTCTTCTCCCCTTTTTTGTCGAAACAAAAATAGCGTCGAAAAGAAACTAACACCTTGTTTTAAGAAAAATATGTGAAAAAAAAATATGAAAAGTAGAGAGTAAGTGAGGAGAAATATTCTCGACTTAGCTCCCCCTTGACGAGTCCATCCCTTTGTGAGGGCGTCAAGGCAAAAGAAATACTAAACTAATGCATTGCAACTATGTTTGCAAATGGTTTCGTCTTTGTGACGAATATGCTCCCCCTTGATGATTGCAACTTCGTAAGGAGGACGTCATGTAATGTAATCCTATGTGAAGGATATTGCAAATGATTTTGCAATGCATTGCTTTGACACGAAACTCCCCCTAGCTAAGGGTGTCAAAGTCTTCATGTGTATATTGAAAATCTACAAAACAAAGGTTAGAAAACAAGTATATAATGTATAATTTCCTGCAAATAAGACTCAAGTTAGTAATAAGCAAGTCTTCTGTAGCACGGATCCCACGGTTCTCTCTTTGGAGGGATCCATCTAGGCAAAACGTAGGGATCCGTCTGTCTGTAAGCAAAAGACAGCAATGGTGATGCAACAAGTGATGTTAACATCAAAATGAGATATGTATTGATGCACCAAACATATTCTCAAGACAATAGCATAAACATGTAATTTCATTCAATAAAAATACGAGAGATGATCTACGTATCTCTAAAACTAAGAGAATGATTCAAACATGTAATACATTTTCTACTAATACTAACGAGTAACGAAGACCTAAAAAGTATCAAAGAGCTTGAATCTAAGGGTGAGTAGAGTTGTTGATTTGGTCCAATCGTTCAAGGAGATGATTAAACATGAAATGCACCTCATTTCGTACTTCTTTAACAAGTCCTTGGGTGAGTTGACAACTAGAGCAATTATTATCATGACTAGGAGTCGGAGGAGGTGGGGTGTTTTGAGGAGGCTCCACAAAGGATGGTGGAACTTGTAGAGGTGAGTTGAGCGATGTAGGATGTGGTTCTACCACAAATAAGGGTGATGGTGTATGAGTTGGTGGTGGAGATGGGAATTCCTCTAGATGGTTGGGTCTTTGGTGGTTCTTTGTTTCCAAATATGGACTATTTGGTGATGAGGGTGGTTCTCTATTTAATGAGAAGGTAGGTGAGTGTGAAGTTCTTGGTGGTGAGCTTTCTAATGAGTAAAGATTTGGATGGGAGAGGGGTGCGGTAAAGGATTGTAGTCTAGGTTCTAGAAATGAAGGTTTGGGTGTTTTACTAGAACTAGGTGTGTTGTATTTAGTGCTTGATGAAGGTCTTTCAAAGGGTCGAATGCTAATCCTAGCGGTTCTTCTAGCTTTGGTTGATTGAGTTTGTTGAGGGAGGATTCTAGTATTTTGGCTTCTTAAGGGCGATGATTCGGTAGATGAAATCTCATGAACCATATGAGCATTCTTTTTGGATAAACCATTAGTTGAAGAGTTCTTGCTAAATGCTTTAGTCATGGTAAGTGTGTAGTAGAGGTCTTTTTTTTTTACTATTGATTCTAAGATGATGGTAAGAATGGTGACTTAAGCTCTTAAGAGTGTTTGGTTTATAAATGATGAATTTAAGTTTGATGAATAAAATTCATGACCACTAAGAAAATTTGGCATACACCAACGTCAACTATGGTGTTGTTCTACTCTAGGGAATCATGAAATGGTAAGCAAAAGTGTTAAGATTACCAAAGAAGGTTTGAATTTGGAAGAAAAGATGATCACAAGCTGATCTGTAGGCACGGATCCCAAGGTTCCCTCCCACTAGGGATCCGTCTGGTTATAAACCAGGGATCCATCTGTCAGACAGAAAAGTTGGTTATAAACTGTGAACTTGGCTTTCCGTTTGATTGATGTGGTAACTGGAGATGCTTCTGCAGTTGGCTTGGATGGAAGCTGGACTTGATGTGCAAGCCTTTTCATCTTAAGAAGCATCCTGGTATGAACTTTGGCAGCAGCTTTCTTGTGTTCATCCAGAGGAATCTCCGGTGAGTTAACTTTTCTGCATAGAAACTTGTACAAATCCGTCATTTCATTAAGTGTCAAACGCCTCACCACTTCCAGGTGTTACTGCTGAGAGGTGGGTCACGGCATTTGAGATGCACTCCAGGCCTAGCTGAGCAGATACACCCCCTTTAAGCATGTGCCTGGGTCCACCCTGTGATGAATTCTCACTAGGTGTTAGCATGGATTGGGTCTTATTGATGTTACCACTATCCTCACCAGCTTCTAAACCTGGTTGAGTAGTGGCAGCCCTCACCACTCTATCTCCTCCATCACCTGAGATAGGCTCATCTGCTTCAATGAGAGAGAGAGAGAGATAATGGGTTTGAGCATTCCCACTCCCCTCTCTGGATTGCCTACTTGTTGATGAAAGTGGTTGATTGGGAGATTGGTCAGGATCTATGGGTGTGTGTTGGGAGCCACCTGTGCTTGATGGTCCTTCACCCTCTGCAATGAGCATGTTAGCAAACAAAGGCACTACAACCCCATTATAGCCTACCACAACCCTTGACATATTTGAAAACACTTTGGCTGTGAGTAGTTTTGAAGGATAACTATTTTTGTGAGGCTATAGGTTTTGTTTCTGAAGATCTAAAAATACTTGTATAAACCTGGGATACGTCAGAAACTTGGTTTTGGTTACTGCATTTTTAAGCATACCCTCAAAAATATAGTTTGAAAAATTGAACACCCTGCCTGTTGCAAGGAAGATCAAGGTTGTGGCTATATTTGTGGGAAAAGCATCCCAGCCAGTCCTTTCGTGACTCAAGCAAAGGTAGGAGGGTATGGATTAGAAATATCCATTGTGGGGAAAACTGACTTTTGTGAAAATTGAAAGTGTCATCATGTCTATACCCCATCAATGAGAGTTGTTCAAAAATTTCAGTGCCTGGCAAAGTGGTAATACCTTCAGCATCTCTAAGATGAAGATGCTCTCTTAGAGAGGCTTCAGTAATAACAATTTGAGTGCCATCAACTGTACCAATTAACTATTGTACCCCTTCCTCAGTTGTTGAGGCAATTGCAGTTTGCCAAAACGTTCTGACAGGGGTACATAAGATAGTAGGAGTAAAGTAAACCTGATGCTGCTTCGGTTTAGAAAGGCTGCTATCTCAGCAAATTCATCATGACCTTCTGGCAATTCCAAGCATGCCACCATGTTATGCTTGTCGACAAAATCAAGAGGAGCCATGAATGATTATAATAAGGGTTAGTAAGGTGGGATTAATCGCAAAAGCCTTTAGTGAATTATGGTGAAAGCAATTGGAAAGTTATGCAATATATAGAGATTTGGAGAATTTTAGTTGAACCGCCTTATAAATATTTATGGTAATAAGTGAAGAGAAACTGTTGAAATGTTTATTCACGTTGCACACACTCTACTTGCAAAGAATCTAGCACTCGTGGATCGTTAGTGTTGCCTATTTAATCATAGCAAAACTAATAGAATCTCTACAACTTGTGTTCTTCAAGGGAATGTTAATTTAACCAAAGTTGTTCTTACTAAAGAAAACTTAGATCCTCTATGGATATTTTATTCACTGAAACTCTATGTTTCAGATGTGTATTATTACAAAACTATATGGTTCATTTTTATAAACAAGGAACCCTAAACTCTTACTACCCAATCGACTAAACATGCAAGCATGCATTTAATGACTAATACACTAAACTATATAGAGCAGTACAATAAAACCCATGCTAACCTCGGGCGCTCAAAGATAATAATGAGTTAGCATTTAATACAGTAGTTTACGCGATCCTAGTCGCTTCACCCTTCAGCAGTAAACATCGGCAATGTTGTACTCTCAGAGCATCACTCTCAGCAGATTCTGCTTCTTAATTCAGCAGAAACTTCGGCAGTAGTAATGACAGCCACAAGAAAATCCTACTTCACATATCCCAAACAATCCTCCCATAAACCGAATTTGACTTGGTTAAGTCCAGTTTCTGACCTTGAAAGATCTTTGAGACTTCAGTACAGAGGATGTTTTCAACCAGTAGAAAGAACCAATAACAAACTAATTCTATGATGATCAAACTTTGAAACTCAAGGTATTTGCAGCAACACATGACATAATGTACATCAATACTTATCAGTTGCATACTATTCTCATCACATTCAGGTGTGTTAACATCCGAGAGGTGGAATCATTGAAAATAATGGATTTGATGTCTCTTTACCAATAGCCATTACTACTGGGAGTAGCAAATGTTTAGTTCGTAAACTATGGTACATTGATAACCATCTGATTAGAGCAAAATCAGAACTATATAAACGGATTTGAGGTCTTTACCAGTAGCCGTTTGCAGGACTAGTCATTCTTAGAATTGTTGAATTGATAACCAAATATGGAGATAGTTGCCTTTACCACAATCCATATACGTGTGGGCTAGCCAATTCTTGGATTCCAAAAAGAAATAAACCATGGTGAATTGATGACCATACAACTCTCCGCAATTAAGCATGGGTGGTTGCAGACCCTATGATTTTGAGCAAACCATTAAGCAAAATAAACAGATTTGACATGTCTTTACCAAAGCTTACCTTTGGACTAGCCAACTCTTTGATACACACAAGGCATATCTGGTGAGTTAATAACCCTCAACGAAATACAATAAACCAAAAAAGAAAGTTTTTTTTTTTTTTACTAAGAAATTAACAATACAAATCAAAACAAAGAAAACAAATAAGACCAAATATAACTCTCTCTTGAGGCATATGCCTCCCCTGAGGCCTATGCCTCCCCTTAAACTAGGCAGTTAAGGGTTAAGCATCCCAATATTGACCACTAGGTGTTGAAACCTTGGTCCATCAAAAGCTTTAGTTAACAGATCTGCCACATTATCATCTGTATGAATTTTACCCACATTTATCAAATGTTTTTCATATGCATCTCTTATAAAGTGGTGTCTGATTTCAATATGTTTGGTTCTACTATGAAAAACTGGATTTTTGACAATGCATATGGTACTCTGGATTATCAATAAAAGAGTTGTTCATGAAGTTATACCCATAGTCTGCCAATGGTTTTGGATCCATAGTACTTGCCCACCGCAGTTTGCAGCAGCAAACATACTCTGCTTCCGTAGTTGAGGTAGCCACAACGGTTGGTTCTTGCACTGCCACGTAGATCAATTCTTTCCAAGGAATTGACAGCCTCCAGTTGTGGATATCCTATCCAGATTTGCACCAGCATAATCACTGTCACTATATGCTTCCAACTTAAAAGGAGACTCTTTCGGGTACCAAAGGCCCAAAAGAGGTGGCCTTTGAGGTACTTAAAGATCTTCTTGACAGCATTGAGATGGGAAGTAAGTGGAGTGACTTGATGTCGAGAGCACACACTTATAGCAAAGGTAATATCGGCCTGAAGCTGTTAGATACATTAATGAACCAATCATAGATCTGTATAAATGAACATTCACAGTTAGATCTGGATCATTGTTGATTTTGTTTTGGAGCTTCATAAGGTGTTGTGGCAGTCCTGATACCTTCTGCAAATTTCTTCAACATGTCCTCACATATTTATCTGACTGATAAATATCCCATTTGTTACTGCCAACTTGGAGACCCAAAGAAAGTGAGCTCCCCATGGCACTCATCTAAAATTCTCCCTTCATTAGATCCTCGAATTCCCTACACCAAGCTTCTTTAGTGGATCCAAAAATAATGTCATCCAATACACTTGAACAAGTATGATACTGTCGAGTTCTTCTTCAGAAAAAGAGTTTTACAATGGCACTCTTCTGAGCCATTTAGTAAATGATGAAAGCCTAGCATACCAGGCCCTTGGTGCCTGATGAAGTCCATAGAGAGCTTTAACGACTTTGTAAACATGATTAGGATGATCTGGGTCTTATGTGAAGTAGGATTTCTGCTGTCATTACTACCGAAGGTTTTTGCTGAAGTAGAAGCGAAATCGAAGAAGTGATTCTATGAAGAGTACAAGCATTGCCGTGTTACTGCTGAAGGGTGAAAGCTGACTAGGATCAGGGCATGCGCTTACTTATAATGCTAACTTTATTATCTTTGAACGGCCCGAGGTTAGCATGGGTTTTATTGTACTGCTCAATATAGTTTAATGTATTAGTCATTAAATGCATGCTTGCATGTTTAGTCGATTGGGTAGTAAGAGATTAGGGTTCCTTGTTTATAAAAGGAACCATATAGTTTGTAATAGATACACATCTGAAACATAGAGTTTCAGTGAATAAAAAGATCCATAGAGGATCTAAGTGTTCTTAGTAATAACAACTTGTGTTTACATTCCGCTTTAGAACACGAGTTGTAGAGATTTTCTATTAGTTTGCTTATGATTACATAGGCAACACTAACGATCCACGAGTGCTAGATCTTTCAAGGTCTAAGTGTGTGCAACGTGAATAAACATTTCAACAAGAAAAGAAAAAAAATTCTGCTGAAGAGCACATGCACCAGATCTTTGCTCATGAAAGTCACAATCCTTAATTAAATGAAATTTACTTCCGCAAACAAAACAAGTCTTTTTTTTGGAAGATGGATTCAAAAAGAGATGTCGATACATGTAGAAGTATTTAAACCAGGAAACATTAAAGGAATTGTTTTAACAGACAAATATGCAAAGATGTAAAAGACAAGTCTTCAGTGGAACAGGCTTGGAAGTTGATTCCTCAAGACTATCCTAGAGGGCTTGTAGATAGTCTTGGGTGCAGGAGCTTGGGTGTAGGCTCGGTGAGGGGGCTTGGGAAGGTTGACTTATCACTTGGATCACAAATGTAAGTAGATCCTTGATCCGATGAATTGTCCTTTGTCGGAGAAAGAGACAAAATCACAAGATGAAGCATCGTTATGCAAGTCTTTTTGACTTTTGCCATACAAATGGTGTGATCCATCAAAGTCAACGATAATAGGCAGTCGATGGGCATGAATTCACCTCAATAGGTCCAGGGGACACATGCAAATCACCTTCCTTTCTAAAATGTTCTAAGCTGCGGTGTAGATTCGCCCATCATTCCTAGCTTCCAAGCCTACATACTTTTGAAAACCTAAACCTATTCCGAGTTCACCGTGACTACTATAGATTTCTTTAGCTAGATTGTTACCTGATATCAACCATTGTTTATGTCTAGCTATTTCCTCAACAAGTTTCTCTTTAAGCTCTAGATTCTTAGTAATAGTATCGGCTTTTTCATTTTCAGTTCGTTTCAAGTTAATGTTTGCAATATCTAGATCAAATTGAAGCACCTTAATCTTTTCTTCATAAGCAATCTGATTCTTTTGAAACCAAACCCTTTGTCTTTCTAATGTTTTTAACGAAAGTTTATAGGCTTCATTATCAACATAGCATGCATTGTATCTAGGTTTCATAGTATCATAAGCTTCTTTCGGTTCGGTATATCTTTCACTACAACCAAATATCAGATTATTTTGAGAAAAGACCATGAAGGCAAATGATCATGCCTATCTTACGAAGTGCACCTTGCCAGTGACCAAGCTTCTCATCGTGACTTCTACATTCCACGGTTCATGAGCAACCCGGTTGACATGTTCATCCAAGGTGACTAGAGCTGTGAAGTGCTAGCTCCTTTGATTCTCGCGAAGGTATTGTAGCCGGTACTCTCTCCACTCTTCTGTCTTTGCATTCCGAGAAATGACCCATCGGTGGCAAGAGAAACACTTGACCTTTCTCTGTCAAATCAGTTGGATCCTTTCCCTTGAATCCAAACTTCCTTCCTGCCTTCTCTTCAAACCTCTTGATATCCACCGAAAGCATGGCCACTTGCCATTTCAAACTTCATCTCCTCCATCTCAGTGAGTCCACTTGATCAAAGTCTTCATATACCGGATCTTTGCGAGTGTCATAATCGGCAATAAAGGAGAGAAGGACATCCTCCAATATACTTTCAGTCTTAGCTTGAGGATGTGAAGGAGTGGGACGATAGGATGATGATGGTAAATAAGATGGACTTGAAGCATGCATCATCATATTTGAGTGGGATGTCCCAATAATTTGAATGACGAGGAGGAGGTTGCACGGTAGGAGATCGACATCGGGTTCAAGAGATGCGAGTTTGTTGTATAGCTCGTCAAAAGTGAGCATGTCCAGTCCACCTTTAGCTTTCAGGTCTATACTCACATGCAACCAAGATGGAGGCAACGATCGAAGGAACTTAGAGTTGCTATCATCATTGTCAGGCTTTGCATTCAGCTTGTTTAGGCATTCGAGAATCTTGTGAAACCTGTCATTATCCCTTGTGGATACCCTCTTCTTCCGAAATATTGAACTCTTGGAAGTGTTGTCTAAGCATGGACTTCCTCATTCTTATGGACTCTTCATTACCACCAAACCTAGCTTTAAGAGCCATCCAGATGTCCTTTGCATCTACCATGTGGTGAAAATCACCTAAGTGATCTTCAGGAATAGATTGAAGGAGGATGGTTCTTACCGTGTGCTCTCTTTGCACTGACCAAAACCTCTTGGTTTTGGGAGGAGCAATGGTGAACTTACCATCAAGATGGGATGGTCTTTTTGAGGTACATTGCCATTTTTACTATCTCCATAGATTCCAATCAATATTGGAGATCCAGTTCTGCATCTTCATTGTCCACAGATCATATTCTTCCTTCTTCAGATCAGGAAACTTGCCATTCTTGTTGGAGACTAAGTTGCTGCATAGAGGTGGTGTTTTTGATGATGTTGTTGTTGTTGGTGTTTGTGACTTCTGATTCATCATCAGTTCGGGCATTGTAAATAAGTTTTGGTTGTATTTGGGTGAGGAAAATAAGGTTCTCGGTATCGTAGAGACTCTCAGGAGGCTCTGAAACCACTTGTTGAGATGTTTATTCACGTTGCACACACCGGACCTTGAAGATCTAGCACTCGTGGATCGTTAGTGTTTCCTATGTAATCATAAGCAAACTAATAGAAAATCTCTACAACTCGTGTTCTAAAGCGGAATGTAAACACAAGTTGTTATTACTAAGAACACTTAGATCCTCTATGGATCTTTTATTCACTGAAACTCTATGTTTCAGATGTGTATCTATTACAAACTATATGGTTCTTTTTATAAACAAGGAACCTAATCTCTTACTACCCAATCGACTAAACATGCAAGCATGCATTTAATGACTAATACACTAAACTATATTGAGCAATACAATAAAACCCATGCTAACCTCGGGCCGTTCAAAGATAATAAAGAGTTAGCATTTAATACAGATAGCATGTCTTGATCCTAGTCGACTTTCACCCTTCAAAGCAGCGAATGCTTGTACTCTTCGGTAGAATCACTTCTTCGGCAGATTCGCTTACGCTTCGAAGAAACCTTTGATGTGGCAGGTAGAAATCCTACTTCACATAATTCCCAACAGAAACCAATTAGGAAACCCTTTTATAAGGAAAAAGATGGTAACAACTCTACTTGCAAAAGTAATCATTGCATAACAGACTTTTGGAATAAGTACTAACGGCTATTTCATCAGTACTAACTATGCTTATCGATTTTAACTTATAACCATTAGTATTAACTTTTACCCATCAAGATTATCTTATATTTTGGAAATTATAATACGAAACCCCAATTTTGAAGGGATTAAGTGTGGTGAGGACACTATAATCAAGATTGGCCTCACATGGCCTCTGGTTTGGTGAAAACCAATGGTTTCATGCATATATGCGCTATGATGGATAGTCCCATTAAAGGGCCTTCGGCGGGGTTTCCAGCTCGTGGCGGTGTTGCCTCCAACACGTGTTTTGGATTCACGGTTTTCGCTGTTCTCTAAGCCATATGCCCTTAGGCTAGTCACACTATCGTAAGCAGATAGAATGGCAAGAAGTGGGTTAGTGCGAATGAATCTCACTAAGCGAAACCATCAATTCATGTTCATTAATATCACAATATGCCTCATAATGCATTGGCATCACACAATCCATAGTTCAGACAAGTTCCATCATGTGGTGCCTTCAAAATGAGCATAAGAAAGAAAACCACATGTCTTTGTCACATTGAGTCACCAAACCATATCCATAATGCTTGTGTTATGCACGAAAAAAGTTAGTCCAAAACCAAGAAAACACAATCCAAGACATTTTCTTGCCAATCCATTAACTTTTCAATCGATTATAACGGATAACAATCGAGTTTAATCACCGTTTACTAAACTTTACAAAATAGAGAGATAAGACATATTATGGATGAAGCATCCCAATACTTGTGACCAAGTACTGGAACCTTCCCAAATCAAAGCTTTAGTTAAAAGATCTGCAACATTAAACTGGTATCAATCCTTTCAACTTGAATGAGTTTCTTTTCATTCTGATCTCTTATAAAACGATGTCTTATCTCTATATGCTTAGTTTTAGAATGAAAAACTGGATTTTTGATAATGCATATAGTCTTTGTTATCAATATAAATGACAGTGCCCATGAAATTATACCCATAATCAAGCATCGATTCTTAATCCGGAGAACTTGACCACGGCAACTGCGGCAGCTACATAGTCATTTCGGTTGTAGAGTTTGCCACAATACTCTACTTCTTGCACTGCCATGAAATCAACCTATTACCAAGAAATGACATCCTCCATAGTTGACTTCCTATCAAGACTTGCCCTGCATAATCCTTTGTCGAATAAGCTACCGGATCAAAGGGGGAGTCCTTAGGATACCAAAGGCCTAGTTGGCATGGCCTTCCGGATATCTAAAGATTCTTTTAACGCATGCAAGTGAGAAGCTTTGGAGAGACTTGGAATCTTGCACATGCACACACTGCAAACATAATGTCTGGTCTGGAGGCAGTCAAATACATCAATGATCCAATCATAGATCTGTAGAGATGCTGATCTACTTCTTCACCATCAGCATTTGGAAGTAGTAGCTTATTATGTTCCATAGGAGTGCTTGCAATCTTTGTATTTTCATAGCCAAACTTCACCAAAATCTCCTTGACATACTTATCCTAACTAATAAATATGCCATCTGTCTTCTGCTTGACCTGTAGCCCAAGAAAGAAAGTGAGTTCTCCCATAGAACTCATCTAAAACCTATCATGCATCATTTTCTCAAACTCTCTGCATAGATCCTGCTTGGTTGAACCAAAAATAATGTCATCTACATATATCTGAACTAGCAGGATATTAGTGTTCACATTCTTGATGAATAGAGTCTGATCAATCTTCCCTCTTCTGAAGCCATTGCCCAAAAGATACTTGGCTAAAGTTTCATACCAAGCTCTTGGGGCTTGATGCAGACCATAGAGTGCCTTCTGAACTTTGTACACTTTGTGCGAAAGGTTGGATCTTCAAACCTAGGAGATTGACAGACATACACCTCCTCCTCAATCTTCCCATAGAGCACTCTTCACATCCATCTGGTATCTTGTGAAGTCTTTATATGATGCATAGACGGAAAAGTCGATAGCCTCAATCCTTGTCACTGGAGCAAAGAACTCTTCATAATCAATCCCTTCCTGCTGTGTATACCCCTGAGCTACCAATCTAGCCTTGTTCCTTATTACTACACCCCTTTCATCCTTCTTGTTCCTGAAAACCCATTTAGTGCCAATAGCTGTTTTTCCATCAGAAAGATCCACAAGAACCCATACATTCTGAAGTTTTAACTGGAGAAGCTCTTCTTGCATTCATGATTCATCTTCAAGAGCTTTGTAGACTTTCTTTGGTTCTGCTTGGGAAACAAAACAGGCAAAGAGACATGTTTGTGAGGCATCATGATTTCTTTCTTCATAGATGGCACTAAAGAATCCTGTCTTATCTTGAAATTTAGATCTTGTAGTTCTTTCAGCATTGACATCTCCAATGACATTTTGCAAGGGATGATTATGATTGATTCTTCTGTGTGGTGTAGCTGGAACAACATAAGATGAAGCTATATTTGTCATATCAATCTCATCAGCTTCACCATAGGGATCGGGAACCTCTGATAGCGATGGAATAGTCGAGGACCATCGATACTTAAATTTGGCGCATCGGTACTAACTTGTGGCTTCGGTATTAACCACGGTTGTCTTGAACACTTGAGGTTCTCTCTGACTATTTCATCGTATTGGTTGAATCTCCTTCACATTAGAATCATTGGTCTTTGGAGGCCATCATCACTTTGTTTGCCTCCCACGAAGAAGTGCTTCCACCTGAGTTTTCATTCCAAATGGGCAATAGAATTCAGTCATCCTCATCATCATAATCTGCATCTGGACCTTGCTTTTCTCCTGCAATCATGTTAGAATCCACAGAAACAGGCACATAGTTCATCGATTCTGTTAGCATATCAATATCAAAAAGCCATGTTGGTCCTTGCCCCTCTACACTAGGTTTGTCCTCAAGAAACTCCTCTATCCTTCTGGTTCTAGATATTTAAACCCTAAAGGCCTTACTATTCAATGAGTAGCCAACCAGATATCTACTATCAGATTTTCCATCAAACTTACCTAAGTGGTCAATGGTATTGAGAATAGAGACATGACACCCAAAAGGTTTAAGAAAGTCTATGGTAAGCTTTCTACCTAAAAGCGTCATAGGGAGTCTTGCCATGAGGCTTTACAATCAGTGCATGTTCGAACATAACAAGCAGATTAGCTTACTGAGCCCAAAATGTTGTGGGTAACTTGGAATCACGCTAACATAGTCCTAGCGCCTCAATCAATGTCCTATTTCTCCTTTCTTAACCCCATTTTCGAGGATTTCTAGCTACACGTATTCTCTTTTAATACCCTTTAAGTTGATAGAAATCATTCATCACTTTAGTTTTAAACTCGTCCCATTATCACACCCTAATTGTTTTAACTTTCTTATCGACTAGGTTCTCTCTTTGCAGCTATGTAAGACTTAAAGATTTCAATGGTCTCATCCTTAGTATTCATGAAGAAAACACAAGTAAATGCACTAAAATCATCGGTCACAACCAACAATACTTAAATGGTTGCTAACATTAGTGGGGCCAAATAAGTCATAATGCGACATATGAAGTGGTTGGGTGATAGAGTTAAAAACCTTGGGCTTACAAGAGGCTCTATGATGCTTCCCTTTGAGAAAAGCACTACAGGTCTGTTTATTTTCAAATTGTTAGGAATTAGAAATTCCCGGTATTAAAGAGTCGGTCACCTCAAGTATATGTAATCGTTAGAATGCTCGTAGTCATAGTTATATTTAGTTAAGTAGTATTTTGTTATGTAACACCGTGGAGGGCGGGACGAGTCTTTACTGTATGCGATCCACAGCCGTTGTGTGGCGTTTTATGTAAGACTATAAATACTCTCTACCTCCCAGGTAGAGTTGGAGCTAATAATAATATCTTTCACTTTCTCTCACTAAGTTCCCTAAACCTCTAACTTTCTCTCTCAAGAACTCACCTTTATAGCACTTAGAGTTATGATATGATGTGTTTGTGAAATTCAATATCCTACAATTGGTATCAAGAGCCATGGTTAGATCATATCTTGCACATCTTTGGATTTCTAGTGGTTTTAGGTGGTTTTTGAGTTTGAAAAAGTTTAGTGGTTTTGCATCATTTGGTTGATTTCTTGTGTTAAAGCTTGGATTTTGTTAGTACTTTTATGTTTAGAATCATCACAAGTGTTTAGGTTTTCATTTGGTAAGCTTGAATCATCTTGGTTGGGTTGTTTTGGATTGAAAAGTGATGTTTATGTGGTTTTCTTGTAGCGACTTGATATCTGGATCTCTTTCTTGTAGCGACTTGCTTCACAATTTTGTAGCGAGTTACAGTTTTGGAGCTAGCGACTTAGACCTAGCGATTAACGGTACAAGTAGTGGACTCTCCACTACGGGTAGCGACTTGGTGGTAGCGACTTGGTGCATGCGAGTTGCTCTTTAGCGACTTGAAGTTTTAGCGACTTAGAAATGGCGCCAAAATTGCCTTAAAATTTTGCTAGCGACTTGAGGCTTAGCGAGTTACTACTTAGTGACTTGCATTTGTCTAGCGACTTGGGACTTTAGCGACTTGGGGTGTAGCGAATTAGGTGTTAGCGACTTGGTGCATTATCTTCTAGCGACTTGGGTGATTGTTTACGGTTTTCTCTTGATTTAGTAAAATCCGTGAAAGAATCTATTTCCCGGTTTAATCATAGAGTTATAAAATCCCGTATAATCTGTATATGTCACCAGCGTTCCTACTATCATCTCCAGCTGCGGCGAGGATGTTCAAGCAGTTCGATTTCGATCCATGCATGCAGCGAAGGCCGACTCGATTCTTGGGCTCAAGCGAATCAGTTATGCGCCCTGGAAAGGAAAATGGTGTCAACATTCTCAAATCCATTGATGAAGGACCGTATCGAGTTGAGGCGACTAGAGATGTACTTGATATCTGTGAAGATGGAACTCGATTCGGAATGGGCGGACCAAAGATGTATGATGAGCTTGATGATAAGGAGAAAAAGAGATTCGATGCTGATATCGGGGCTTCTAACATTGTTCTTCAAGGTCTTCCTAAAGACATCTACAAGCTGATCAATCACAACACCGAAGCAAAGGCGGTATGGATAATGTCAAGATGCTTCTCTCGGGTTGAGATTAACTATGGAAGGCAGAGAATCACAACTCTATGACGAATTTGAACACTTCAAGATGAAACCGGATGAGAGTGTCTATGAGTACTATGTGAGATTTCATAAGTTGGTGAATGACATGAGGAACATCAGAATGACTATGCCTAACATTCGGTTGAACTCAAAATTTGTGAACAACATGAATCCCGAATGGCACAATTTTGTCACCTATGTGAAGCTCACAAAAGGATTGAAGAATACAAACTATGAGCAACTCTATGCCTTCCTCCTTCAGAATGAGAGATGCTATGTTTGAAAAATTGGTTCTTAATCGGTTCAAAACCAACCAGGGAGAGACAAGCTCGTCTAATGACTCAACTACTTTCTATTCAAACATCGGAATCACAACCAAAGCCTCACAAGTCATACCCATGGTAAATGGTAATCACAAACTAATTCCTGATCCTATGTTCAAACAAGTCGTCTTTGATGCACCGTGGGTAATTTCATTAATCAACTAGCTCTTATGATCAGTCAAAACATGAATTCTCTCCCACAAACCAATAACAACCTCGAGAACACATCTAACCCACACAATCAAGCTCTTTGTTAAAGATGGGAGGATGGTGGTGCAACGAGTTCGGAAAAACGATATAATCGGGGAAGAGGTGGAGCGGTAGAGGTATGTTGGTAATCAGAATCGAGGAAGGAATGGTAATCAAGGTCAAGCTAAGCCGATCAAATGTTATAATTGTGGTGGTGAGGGACACATTGCAAGGAACTGCACATCTTCAAAGCGTCCACAGTCTGCGATTACTTGAGATAAGATCGCTTGTGCAAGCTCCGGGATAATGGTCTTTGCTTTGGATGAAGAGGAATTGTTCTTTCAGAGGGCAATGCCAAGACCTATGATGAGATGTGGATGAGCGACTATTGGGAGATAGGTCACAATCATCGGAATGCCTTTCAAGTGATTGTGATGCATACGACTCGATGTGGATGATGGACCTCTGCACACACAATCTTTATGGCTAGCATTTCTCCAATGGTTTCTCCCAAGGTCTCTTCTTGCTGGCCCATCCAAAGACAAACTCATCTCGAGGTACTAAAACTATCTGATGATGATGTGCAAAAGATGCATGACAAAGTACTATCAGCTGAAACTTTTGTATCAAATATTGAAAATATGGGTAATATCAATGTTGTCCCATATGATCAATATGTGAAACAAAGTGAAAGTGAAATTGAATCAAGTGATGCATCTCTGCGATCAACAATGACTATATTTTTGATGAATACGCATGTGCCCACGATGAGTCGTAATGTACGAACTAAATGCCTATAAAGAGCGTGTTGCTATTTATGAACAACGTGCTAAATTTGAGTTGACCACTCGTGAGCTGGAAATGGATGACCAAGTGCGTACAATCATTAGAAAAGTAATTTTAGAGAAGAAGTATTAAAACAAGAGTTAAATTCCTTGCATGAAAAGCTTTCTAAAGCGCTAAGCAAAAACAAGAACTTCAAGAAAATGTGAAAATGCTTAAGCAAGAATTTAATGCAAAGGAATCAAAACTCTTGAAAGATTTTTCTAATCTGAAAACTTTGAAAAACAAACTTGAAAACAAGTTGTACATATAAGGGAACACCATTCAATTTCTCACATGATCACTAAGCATAGGGTCCTAAGCGATAAGCATAGCATTCCCCTTGTTAAGGAACCAAATCCAGAGGTCATTAAAAGGGCTAGAAATGCTCATAAGGTTCTTTATGATGGCAATGAAATCCTTAAACCTAGACAGAAACCTAGTTGCATTGAGTGCAGCGAGGAAGATAATCGGATGAAGTCACTAGGGAAAAGATGAACAAGAAATTAGATGATCCTAAATGTAGAGAGAAGAAAATAAAGATCACTCCCATGATTACAAGAAGGAGCTGGATTTCCTTGAACATGTTTAAACCTCGGACATTGTTGACTCCCGAACAAGTTTTAGGAAAATGGATTTAGATAAAAGTTGAAAATATTGTTGAAACAAACCCTCCTCTGAAAATGCCTAGAAGCGTGTGTGTATCCTCCTAATACACCAATGCATCTTGTTCCTAGAACAATTGCCACTAAAAGCAAGACCTTAATTAGCCAATATGTTATACTTCAACTATTTGTTGATTTTGAGAAAACTTGAAAGAAAAGGATCACATTCTGAAAGGAGAAAGGGGTTTTGAGCAAATGAAAGAATGTTATTTAACCGAGGTCATGCCTTTCTTTAAACTTCTAAAAGATCACTTTGAGAGTCTTAAAAGGGGATAGCGATATTAAGGGAATGGAAAGGAATTTGATGCAATGATAGTTGAAGTTAGTGACTATGGGCGAGCACTAAAATATAATGAGATTGAGAGGAAGAACTTGCATACACTAAATGAGAACTGATTTCGAATGTATTGCTCAGATGTGTTTTTCCTTGCTACAAATTGTTCCATTAATGCTTCCAAATTTCATGAATTATCGGTTGCACCGAAAGTCTCCCATGATCGTGTCATTGAGCTTGAAAAAACTAATTCTGAACTAAGCGAGAAAATTGAACTGGATGATCACGACAATTTGGTTAAACATTTTTCTAAACTAGAAGTTGAGCATTTTAATTTACAACTAAAATATCAACATCTTAAAGAAAATGTCAAAACTTCAAATATCAAGACATCCTCGGATGCTCGAGTTTGATGCGCTTTTCAAATTAACAAGCGTGATGAACGATTCAAGCTCAGGTGCAACACGATCGAGAAAGTTGAAAGCCCAAATCTCTCAATTAAAGGGTCAAATGAACAATATGGCAGGCTCCCAAATGCCTCCTCCTTTAGATTCTCAGAATTCTCAAACTTTTCATCTTCAAAACTTAGTTGATGCCTTACAAAAGGAAAACGAGAGTTTTCTAGAAGAAAATGAAAAAGTTAAACGACATTTTAAAGAGTTATATGATTCAATGAAAGTCACCCATGACCAAAACAATGGAAAAATAACGTCTTTACAAAAGGAAATTGAGAATCTGAGAAGTCAGGGAATGGGAGCGCCACTTGTTTTCAATGAGAATGTTGTCTCAAAGTCACCCTTAGGCTGCAAATACCTTTGTGTGATTAAATATATTCCTCCTCATCTTAGGAATAATGAACATGCCTTTCATGACTATTTTGCTCACCTTAAGGACGATCTAGAATGTCTGTGAGATTGTTGAAGAGGATTTCATTAATAAACCTCTTGATAGAGAAAATAGGTTTGCTTGCCTCGTGGCAAAGATCTCAAACGCTTGAATGTGTAATTGCAACATGTCCAAAACCCTTAGGTGAAAAAGGAAAGGCTGTGAAGCCTTGTTCTATGCCTAGTGGCGGAAATCCGTTCTATGCCCAGGTCTTAGAAAGGAAACACTAATGTGCCTTCAAGTAGTTCGATTCGGATATGTTAGTGCTAAGAAAATGAACTTTAGTGTGCACGCAAAAGCTCAAATCACAGTCTTAAGAAAGTATACACTAATGTGCCTTCTAGTACTTGAGATCCTTGCATCAAGTTCGAGAATGCAAAAATTAGATCAACCAACTAATGTTCCCATTCCTCAGGGTAATCAATGACATTAAAGCGGCAGTCAAAGTCTCAAGACAATACAAGGAATGATAGGACCTTGCAAGCTAAAATGTGCATTGGAAGAGAGTAGAAGACCAATCTAGGAACTTTAAGCTTGAGTTGAATAAAGCGAATCGTGTTGATTCTAGTATTAGCCTTAAATGCTTGTAATTAATTCATTATCGATACTATTTGCAAACCTTGTAATGATGTGCTTGAATTACGTTGCTAATCATGAATGTGGTGTGAATGCTTTGTCTAATGATGTCAAATGCCTAGTTAAAATTGTTAATGCTAATAAGGCAAAAAGGCAAAAGCGAAGATTGTTAGAAAACATGGAAACCGGAAGAAATTTTATAAAGATAGGTTATTATTGGATACCTTTTGGCCATAAGAATAATCAATTTTCCTCTCAAACTGCTAAGATTATGCCCACTAGAAAATGGATGCCTATTGGTAGAACTATTCCCTAAGAAGTGAACATACTTTGAATAGGTCAAATCTGAGACACGACATTGCATCTATTCCTAATGATTCCATTGCTTCTACTTCTGATATGGATGTTTCTATTTACGATGTGGGTGTTCCAATCATTGTTACTAACCAAGTGGAACCCATTATTGCATGGGGATCCCAATTATCGATTATCCATTCTTGCGTGTTCAGCTGCGTCGTTCAAATCGTTACGTTTTGGACTCATTTGTTCCAAGCATATGGTGGAGACGGTCGCGCTCATGAACTTCGTGAGCAAATTCATCGGGATAGTTAGATTCGGTAATGATCATTTCGGTGCAATTATGGGTTATGGTGATTATGTTGTTGGTGATAGTGTTATCTCTAGAGTATACTATGTGGAAGGTCTTGGTCATAATCTGTTTTCTGTCGGTCAATTCGTGATTCGATCTAGAAGTAGCCTTGAGAAAACATACTTGTTTTGTTAGAGAACTTGATGGTAAGGAACTTTTAAGAGGAATTCGTGGTTCAAATCTTTACATCATCTCTATAGAAGATATGATGAAGTCTTCTCCAATTTGCTTGTTGTCAAAGGCTTCAAAAACAAAGTCATGGTTATGGCATCGACGTCTCAATCACTTGAACTTCGGCACCATCAATGATCTCTCCCGAAAGGACTTAGTTGTAGGTTTACCTCGACTAAAGTATGAAAAGGATCATCTTTGTTCAGCATGTCAATTGGGAAAAAGCAAAAGTATGCCCATAAACCCAAACCTACTAACTCTGTCTCAGAAGTTCTTCATACAATTCATATGGATTTATGTGGACCAATGAGAGTTCAGAATATCTTTGGGAAGAAATATGTGTTAGTTATAGTTGATGATTACTCTAGATTCACTTGGGTCAAGTTCTTAAGGACAAAGGATGAAACTCTTGATATCATCATCAAACTCATCAAGCTGCGGAGTTCGACTTAACAAAACCGTCGAGAATTATCCGGATAGACAATGGGAAGAGTTTGTTAACAAACAACTTAGTGAATTCTATGAAAGCATTGGAATCAACCATCAAAGAAGTGTTCCACGAACTCCTCAACGAGCGGTGTAGTTGAAAGAGCGAAATCAAACTCTTGTAGAAGCCGCTAGAACAATCTTTGATTTACTCAAAGTTCCAATGTTTCTCGGGCAAAGCTATTGCCATGCATGCTACACACAAAATCGTTCCCGATTCACCTGTTCATGGAAAGACACCATATGAACTTATCCACAATAGAAAACCTAATCTCTCTTTCCTTCGTGTGTTTGGAGCATTGTGCTATCCAACTAATGAGGGTCAAAACTTAGGCAAACTTAGAGCTAAAGCAGACATTGGAGTATTTGTAGGGTATGCACCAAACAAAAGGGATACCGAATCTACAACAAAAGAACCCGAAACATCATGGAAACAATAAACGTTACGTTTGATGGTGACGGTCAAACGGCTCTGAACAATCAGTTCGGACCCGCACTTCAAATCATTCCAATTGGTTCATCCCTTGTTCCAAACTCTTCTCAAGAAACTCCATATGTACCTCCATCCGAAGATGATTTAAAGAAATTGTTTGATCCTATGTTTGATGAACTTTATGATTCAATTACTAATGAGGTGTTGATCCTACAGAGAGGTGCTCATATTCGTGAATGAAGTCAATCCCTCGGTCTCAATATCTTTAAGTCAAGAAGAAGCACACACTCTTGATCCTTGATCTCATCAACAAATCATCATTCTTCAAATGTACATCATGGAACTGTTTACGGCATCAATGATGAAGTTAATCCCTTTGCTACTCCTAAAGATGCTCCATTTGAAAACATATTTGCTCCTGAATCTTCATCGAACCATCTTTTGTGGAGACATCAACTACTACTTAGGTCCTCAACAACTACCACATGAACACCTCATAAAATGGACTCACGATCATCCATTAGACAACATCATTGGTAATCCCTCTCGTCCGTATCCACGGAAACAACTTGCAACCGATGCCTTATGGTACTTCTTCAACTTTGTACTCTCTAAGATCGAACCCAAAGATGTTAAAACCGCCATGAATGAAGATAGCTGGTTCAATGCTATGCAAGATGAAATTCATGAGTTCGATCGACTAGATGTATGGTAATTAGTACCTGCTCCAATTGCTATGATTATTGCTCTAAATGGATCTTCAAAGTGAAACTTGATGAGCATGGTGATGTGTTGAAGAACAAGGCTCGATTAGTTGCTAAAGGATACCGTCAAGAGGAGGGTATAGACTTTTAAGAATCTTTTGCTCCTCGGCTAAAATCGAGGCAATTAGAATCTTTTGGCTAATAAGTAAGAACATGGTAGTCTATCAAATGGATGTAAAACGGCATTCTGAAACGGAGATCTTAAAGAAGTCGTCTATGTCGACCAACTGAAGGATTTGTAAATCAAGAGCATCCTACTCGCGTTTATCGTTTGAAGAAGGCCCTTTACGGTTTAAAGCAAGCTCCAAGGGCATGGTATGATACTCTGTCAAAGTTTCTTCTATCACCGGATTTAGCAAGGAGCAGTTGATCCAACATTGTTCACTAGGAAGTCAGGCAAACATTTAATTCATGTTCAAATTTATGTTGATGATATTATTTTTGCCTCGACAGACCCAATGGAATGTGATCGTTTTTCTAATGAAATGAGTTCAAAATTTCAAATGTCAATGATGGGACAAATGTCATTTTCTTGGGATTACAAATTTCAGAAAGTCCAGGAGGCATTTTCATAAATCAATCTAAATATGCAACTGAGATCTTAAAGAAATTTGGATTTGATTCAAGTGACCTGTTGACACTCCCATGATTGATCGAACCAAACTAGATGAGGACCACTCGGGGATCATGATTGACCAAACAAAATATCGTAGTATGATTGGATCCCGATGTACCTCCAGACTAGTAGACCGAACATCTTGTTATTTGTTTGCATGTGTGCTAGATACCGAGGCTAAGCCTACTAAAAGCACCTTGAAGCGGTTAAGCGGGTCTTTCGGTATCTCCAAGGAACCTATGGGTCTTTGGTACGAACACCGGTATGTTACTAACGCCTATGCGAGATCTGATCATGCGAGGGTGTCAAGATACTTTCCGAAGTACATCCGGAGGTGCTTTCGGTTTTTGGGTGATAAGCTTGTGAGTGGTCTTCAAAAGCAAATGAGTACTTCTATTTCCTCTACAGAGGGTGAATACATAGCCATGTCATCTTGTTGTGCTCAAGTCTTATGGATGAGATCTCAATTATCTGACTATGGCTTTGATTTCAACAAAATCCCTGTCTTGTGATAATAAAAGTGCTATTGCTCTCTCATGCAACAACGTTCAACACTCAAGAGCAAAGCATATCGACATTCGACATCATTTCATCGGGGAACAAGTGGAAAAGGGTGTGGTGGAACTCTATTTTGTGAGGTATGAATATCAGTTAGCGGACATCTTCACCAAAGCTCTTCCAAGAGCGTTTGAGTTTATTCTTCACGTCTTGGCTTGAAAAGTCTTCAACGGAAACACTCAAGCGTCTTGAGGAGGAAGACGAGGAGTAAAGGTCTATCTTCATCTATCTCTTGTATATATCTATTCGGAAATCAAAATACAAAATTATAAAACCTTCAAAACCATAAAAATCGAAAAATTCGAAAAATCTTCAAAAATATTGTCATTTTGTCATGCGTTTTCTCGGTTCGATAATATCTACGGTCTTTGTTCTGTCATTCAAAGAATGACACAGGACTTTAGATGTTGTTGTTAATTCCTAAAAATCAAAAATTATTTTTGGGAGAAGGAGAAACAATGGTTTATTGTCATTTCAGGCAGTAACCCGCTTTTTTCAAAGAAAGAAACGAGCCATACTTTATCATGTTTTCAAAATTCCATGCTCTGATTCTTTAAACATTTATCTGCTGAAAACTAACCGCTTTGAAAAATAACTTCAGTCTCTATTTTTGATAATCATCTGGACTTATTTGTCAAAAGATCAATCTCTCAATCAACAACCTATGTCATTGATTGATGAGGAGAATGATTTCAATTAAATTAAAAAGTTATTTGGCATTCAATTGTTTTCAAAAGATATTCAGCATGTTTTATCAATGGAGTTTAAAGTCTTAAAATCCGATCATTATCAGTTAAAGCGCTTTCATAATCAAGTCACAATTCTCCTTAAAAGCTTTCAAAATCAATTTAAATCTATAAGAGATCACAAATCTCAAATGATTTGATAATTGTGATCGGGGAAGAATGTGTGATTTAAATGGATTTAAAGCGATAATTGGTAAATGGTTTTATAAGGATGTACAAGCTCTCCTTCCCACATGTGACAAACGATTTCAAATTTTCCATGCACATGTTGAGGGGGGCATCTATCTTAAACCTATGATTTGAAACGTGATAACTTATCTCAAGGTGCGGGTTCCCTCTAGTATGTGCAAAACTCTTTTCAAATCTCGAGGCACATATTGAGGGGAGCAAAATCATGAAAACCTCATCCTTCCCCAAAATGCTTTATCTACTTGATTCGATTAAGGAAGTGATGTTGATATTTTTTGAAAATGGTAATCAAAGAAGTTAATTCTTTCTCTTGCCTCCGTGTGGAAAACTATTTCAAATACTTGATTCACATGTTGAGGGGAGTTCTTCTTCTAAAAATATCAAAAACAATTCAGGTACAAAATGCTTTGATAAAATATCATAAGTATCCGGATTGATTTTCAAATGGTTTTCAATTGGTTCCTATGGCCGATGAACAATACCAAAAAGACCGACCAACTTTACATTATGTATGGTGATATAAGGATGATAAGGTTAGGTATTAGTTCCCATGATCCGCGAGAAGGAGGGATCTACCAGGGACTATCCACTAGTTAGTGTAGAGTTCTTAGGTATGATGATAAAAGGAGAAAAAAAAGATATGGGAAGAGTCGGACTAAGGTGAGCTAGTCTGGAATAAACCCAACAAGGTTCTTGCTATGAAGTCTCGGTTAAGCAACGAAGGGGGTTGAAGAATTAAAAGAATTGAATGAGAAAAGGGTGAAAACAAATAGCCCTCCATTTATTCAACCTTAGAGAAGAAACCGGGTTCAATTCATATGCTACTGATGGTAACATCGGTATTGAAGACTAGACGTCATGGACCCGGTGGACTCTGCACTTCAACTTTCCAAACCACTCAAGTTCCTCTTAAAAGGACTTGTTTCATTCTCACGGGAACCGACATTATCTATCGACTTTCTCTTAGAGATTGTTGATATTGAAGAAGGAGAACCTCTCCTAGTCTCCAGATATAGGATCCAAATATGCACAAATTGAGTCTAGTGCCACGAGATCATCAATAAATCTCATTAGGACACTTTCAATGAAGACTCTCTGTTTCACACAATGTGGAAAGAGATTATATCTTGAGTCCTACGCATTATCCTTGTGGTATTGCCAGAACATCCGAGTGATGTGTTTACATATTCACTATGAAGATGGAAAGCCTTCTGGAGCCAACATCTAACAAGCTCTTGGTAGGTGGCATGTGAGATCTATTATGAGATCAACCATGTGACAACGAACGAAACAATGGGGCGATTCAATCTTTTGAATCAATCACGGTTCGGTTATGGATTGACGGATACCTTTGAAAAACCGGTCTTTGTGCTTTAAAACTCTTTTCATTAGCACGTCGGCCGTGTACTAATTTTTCAAATCAAAAGGTGTTTTATGATTGATAATTGATTTTCATTAAAACCTTCGTTATATTGCAAAAACAATTTCTATTGAGCAATACACGATTGTTTTTCAATTATCTTTTCATCAATCGATTGGGCGTAAATTATTTGGTTCACTCACTCCGTGTTGTCTTCTTTGAGGCGTTCGGTTTGAGAACGACTAGAGCATTCGCGAAACCCATCAAGGAAATTCTTGAATTATACTTGATCACGGCGATACTTATGTAATGATCAGCGAGGAACCGTGGGCGTGTACCTCAATTCATCGAAAGTGATCAAAGACACTTTACGTCGCGCTTATTGCTAACTGTCTTATGCGAGGTACCCGACGTTGCGACGATGGAATGAAGCGGTCAATCCATAGCCGCATGCTCACCTAACACATTCATCTCAAAGAAATCATGATTAGTGCATCAATGACTCTGATATTTTCACTCCATGCTTCCTTCGCTGCCACTTTGCCAATATCATGAATCAACTAAAGCTTCCGCTACTCCGATGAGAAGATATCATGATCCAAAATGTGAGCATGTCGGTCCGAAAGTCACATCATCACATAATACCAACACCACAATGGATGTATCAGAGATTTTCTATTAGCGGATGATCTCAAAAGCTGGCTCAACATTATTATCAAGTGGATCATTAAAGACCTCCACTTGGATTAACCAAACATGCAATGAGTGGAATCAATGACTACGAGCTTCGGAACAAAGTACTACATCAAGAATGCAAGATCAATTGTTAATGTAATATCCGATTGTATTCAATGTCATTTTAGTATATGTTTGAGGTGACCTCCCTTAGAGGGAGATTGTTAGGAATTAGAAATTCCCGGTATTAAAGAGTCGGTCACCTCAAGTATATGTAATCGTTAGAAAGCTCGTAGTCATAGTCATATTTAGTTAAGTAGTATTTTGTTAAGTACCACCGTGGAGGACGGACGGGTCTTTACCCACTGTATGCCTGATCCACAGCCCGTTGTGTGGCATTTTATGTAAGACTATAAATACTCTCTACCTCCCAAGGTAGAGAGTTGGAGCTCATAATAATATCTTTCACTTTCTCTTACTAAGTTCCCTAAACCTCTAACTTTCTCTCTCTAGAACTCACCTTTATACGCCCACTTAGAGTTATGATATGATGTGTTTGTGAAATCCAATATCCTACACAAATCTTTTTGAAGGTAAACCTCTTACAAGGTTATTTTTAGCTAAAAGATTTATTACCTTAAAGTTCACATGACCTAGCCTTCTATGCCATAACATAGATTCATCTAAAGAAGCTGTAGCAACTAAACATGTAAGATTGTCTTTGGGCACTATGTTTTTCATATTGACACTGTACAATTTGCTTTTCCTAGGAAACTTAAGTAGAACTTGATCATCACTAGGCAACTTAAAGTTAGGAGATAAAACCAAGCAATCAGCATATGTGAATAGAACAAAATTCCTCTTGTCACACATTTGTGACACACTGAATAGGTTGTATTTGAGTTCTTTCACATAGTACACATCTTCAAAGTCCAAATTACCAGTCTTGATTGTGCCTTTACGGTAATTTTTCCACCAATTCCTCTTCCAAAGAAACATATCCTCCATTCAAATCATTAAAGTCCGAAGATAGGATAGATTTCCGGTCATTATGCCTGGAACACCCCATTTGTCGAATAGCCAAGATCATCATTATTGTTGGAATGTCCCTACACATAAAATAAAGGAAATTAGTTCCTTTTGGGGACCCAGCCAATCTTGACTTGGATGCTGCCGATGCATCAATGTAATCATATTTCTTGAGAGTAACTAATTCATTGTTGGGTTGAGTGGTCTTTCTCACCCAACAAGCGAGGGCTTAACAGACATTGCCCTTGATTCCCTTTGTAGCATTCACTTTAGAGCCAGTAGGTTTCATTTTAGGCTTAAAAGTATTAACTTTGGCCTATCAAGATTAAGTCTTGGCTCATAAGTATTAACCTTTTCTTGTAAAACTTGATTTGTTCATCATAAGAGTTAAAGGTTTGCTTGATTTAAAAGACCTTGGTGAAGTAGATGATGATTTTGAAAAGTTTCTTTTGGGTCTTTCACCAAATACGCTGGGTTGTGGTCTAGCAAAGTATTACGCCTTGCATAATTCAAAGATTTTATGCCAGTTTTAAGAAGAACTGCTCTTGGGGTCATGATGGGTTTAGGTCTCATAGGATGCACTGCAATGAGCCTGAGATGAGAGAAGCTACCACATACAAAGCAAGATTTATTATACATGACAAATTCATCTCCTAGTTGCTTTCGATTTTAACCGATTCAGTTTCTTTTGTTTCCTCTAGGACTAGATGACTGTTTCTATACATCTCATATATTTTGCGGCTTTTAAGCGGGTTTGTCAAATGGTCTTCTTGGTTTAGTGCCACTGCACTTGCTTTGGTTCACTAGACTCTACACTAGCTCTTTTATTTTTGATCTGAGACACCTCGGGTAGGAGGTGTCACTAGCACTTTCAAACACTTCGGTCTTTTCAGGAAAAGTACTTTTTATTGTAGGGCCTCGGACAAATGTGGATTCTTGAAACTCTGCTAAGCCAGTGTGGGCAAGGTCTATACCGTGAGTGAAGGGATACCTCCTGAATGGTGGTGGTGTTGTTTTATACCCCATACCTGATTTGGCTTTGCCAATAAGAGCTTTTTCCAGGTATCTATCAACTCTCTCAGAGTTATAATGTTGTGAGTCTTTAAGTTGCTCAACACTTAACTCTATATTATCTTTAATTGTAGTGACTTTCTCTAGTTCTTCTTTTAATACATTTATGGTGATGTCTTTAAAGAGATTTCCTATTAAACACTTGGTTGTTTTGGTAAACTTTGACTCATTTTCTTTATAGTGCACAATTTGTTTTTATAGAACTGCTAATCCTCTTTTATGATTTGCTAAGTTGTACTGGTTTTAGCAAGTTCTTCAGACACATTATCAAACATGGTTTTTAGCTTTAAATATTTGTTTACTGGAATACATGTATCTGAACAATTAAGTACCTCAGATACCAAAGCCATGTTGATTGGACTTTCTTCTTCATCAGCCATGAAGCTCCAATCATACCCAGCACCATCGACAGCCACCATTGCTTTTGAAGAAAAGTTGTCAGCATCAATGTGTCTCCCTTTGCTCCTAGGACTTCTGCATTCTCTGGAAAAAGGCCCAAGCTTGCCACAGTTGTAGCATTCAACCTTTCCCTTATCAAACCCAGCAGTGTCTCCATCATTGATCTTAATCTGCCTTCCAGTTTTCTTCATGAAACTTTTTTCCCTCATACTAATCAGGGCTATGTTCCATTTGATGTCCATCTCTTCCATGTCATCTTCATGGATTTGTCTCAGATCATCATGAGTGATCTAGGATCCTTGACTCTGTTCAGCTATGAAAGCATAAATTGTACCTTCATTGATGTTCTCACTGCAAGTGGTTATGAGCCATCAATATTAACATTAGTACTAGGAGTACTAACATCAAAATTGTCCATATCATTGCTAGTGACAGGGTGAGCCACAAAAGCTATGTTTTGTGACCCGGGAACCTGGAAGATGTAATGCTTTCTTTCTTCATGTCTTGTTCAATTACCTTAAAGTCATTTAACAGTTGTCCAACTTCATGGTTTCAAAATCTGGCTTGTTCTTCCATACAATGACATGAGTGTCCCATTTTGGTGATGGAAGACTTCTAACAAACCTGAGGTTGACATCTTCCTTGGATAGCTCCACATCCAATCTTTGCCAGGTTGACTAACAAGTTTTTGAAGCCTATTATAAACTGAGTCAATAGACTCAGTTGCACCAGCAGTGAAGTTTTCAAATTCTTGCTTGAAAAGAGTCTTCTGAGTTTTCTTGGTGACAGAATCTCCACGAAATCTGGTTTCAATGGCTTTGAACAAACTCAGAGCATCTTTGTGTTTGTTGAAGGTGAGTTGATGATCATCAGGTATTGCCATGAGTAAAGACTTCGACCTTGAGATCGTTGCCTCTTAGAGCCATTTCTTCATTGGTGATAGGATCACCTTTTCTTTAACAACTGTCTTACCATTAACTTCTTCAAAGGATGCTTGTTTTGTAAGAGTTTCCATAGAGCACAATGTTCCACACTTGAAATCAAGTACCAAGAATCTTGCTTTGTCGCATTCTCCGAGTTCATATTCATTTGGTCGCAACTTGGGAACTTTGTAAACAGCATTGGATTTGTCAAAATCCATTTCTTCAGATTTGTCACACAGGGTCTTCTAAAAACAAAGCTTCTGGACACAAGCTCTGATACCACTTGTGTAGTCCCAAACCTTGGATCTAGAACACTTAGCTTGCAAACGTGTTAGTTGCCTTGGATGGTTCCAAAACAACAATGAGAAACTTTGTTGTAGATGCACACAAGTATCCGGAATCTACTTGAATGCACTTAGAAGATTAAAGTAAACACAATATAACACCAACAGCTTCAATATTATTAAGCAATAATACGAGTACTCTCCTAGTACTAGGGTTTACAACCTTGAAGCTCTTCTTAAGACGGCTAGAATATGAGATGTATATTTAACCTAGCTAGGATCTCCTTTTATACACTAAGGAGATCCCTACGAGATAACTATGCATAAGTGTATCATATCTTCTATTGGAATAGAAGATATGCTGTTACAAACCATACACGACATTCCTTACTTAGAACAGTACAAACTTAATACTATCAGTACTAATATTTCCATTATCAGTACTAACTAGTTAATACTTATCAAAAGACACTATCAGTACTAACCTTACTACTATAAGTATTAACTCCTAAAATCAAATTTCCCAACAATATTTAATGTGGTATTAGAAGAAAAAAAATTATAAGTATAAGGATGAATAATTAAAAGGTTTTTCAGGAAACCACACACAGGGTCGTTCTGGGGGCATTGGCGTGTTTGTTAGATGCTAACCAATGTCATTACCTATTGATAAGGATTTAAAACATACGTTTTTAGGGGGTCATTTAAGCCCTAAATCGACACATTTTATATCCGTTAATACTTAAAATCGTTCATTTTCACATTTTAGGTCTTTTAGAAGCAAAATGCTGGAATGA